>JASANH010000647.1:600000-1101386 GCA_030248295.1 Mesodorylaimus sp. YZB2_4 | reverse complement strand
CCCAACCAACTATCCCACGATTGGAGCTGCTGGCAGTACAAGTTGGAGCGCGAATAATCAAATTTGTACGCGATGGCATCAGGATATCAGTCAGTGGCAATTATGTTTGGACGGACTCTCAATGTGTTCTGCAGTGGTTACGATCAAACAAGCCACTTTCACTTTTTGAAGAAAATCGAATCAGGGCTATCAAACAAGATGATCAGCTGCAATTTCGGTATGTGCCAACCTCGAACAACCCAGCTGACATTCTATCGCGTGGGCAATCGGCTGAAGATTTAAGCAGCAACAACCAATTGTGGCATGGTCCAAGCTTCTTGGAACTCGATCGAGAGCAATGGCCATATATGGGAACTGTCACCCAGAAAGAGGATGGCAGTCAAACCGAGGTGCAACTGGCGGTGGTGGCAACAATGGTAGCGGCCGACAGCCTTCCATGGATTGACACAGTGTGCGAGGAAGATCGTTTTGGAAGCTACCAAAAGCTTATCAGGGTCACCAGTTTGTGTATTCGCTTTGTCGCGAAGGTCACGAAGAAACTGGAAGAACGGCAGATTGGGGTTCGCAAACAACTGCGAGGGCTTAGGCGGAGCATCGATTCACTCACAGCTGAGGAAGTACAAGAGGCGGAGCAAGTGTGGACCAGGGCAATCCGGATGAAGTATTTCGTTAAGGAGAGCAGTATTTTGGGAAGTGGCGGCGAAGCTCGGCTCAGTGGTCAACTCCCACTGTGGCTTGACGCCAGGGGAATAATACGGTGCAAAGGTCGATTAGAGAACGCCGCGATTCCAGAAGAGGCAAAGAATCCAATACTACTGCCACGAGGGTCCAAGTTTACAAAACTCATCATCGAAGACATTCATCAACGGATGCTGCATTCAGGGGTCGCAACGACGCTGGCTCAATTTCGCCAGCGATACTGGATACAATGTGGCCGGTCTGAGGTGTTTCGATGCCTGCAAAGCTGCCTTATTTGTCGCCGGTAGGATGGAGGCCCATTCACGAACCCCCATCACCAAATTTGCCAGGCGCCTGAGTGATACCATCAAGGCCATTGTCCCACGTCGGAATCGACTGCTTTGGACCAGTCGTAGTCAAGGAAAAGGGCAGAAGGATAGTCAAGAAGTGGCTATGCATCGCCAACTGCATGGCCACCAGGGCAATATTCTCGGTGTGATCGAAGATATGTCAGGCGAGCAAATGGTCCTTTTTCTCAGGCGATTCGTGGCCAGGTACGGAAAGCCCCACCGGATGTTATCCGACAATGGTGGCAATTTCAAGTCGGCCATATTTCAGAAATTTGCGGCGCAAAACGGAATTCAATGGGATTTCATTGTGGAGAAAGCTCCTTGGATGGGTGGATTCTATGAGCGACAAATTCACACGGTCAAGCAAGCATATCGGGAAACAGTGGGCCAGCAGCTTCTAGCAACGACGCAACTACGAAGCGTTCTGGATGAGGTATCGGAAGCAGTCAACAATCGCCCTCTAGTATACGTCGGGAATGATCAACCGGGCGTCGAATATCTAACGCCATCCCACTTCATCAAGCCGCAACGTCCTTATGTAAGCAATGTCAATGGCGACAATGAGGTCAAGGTCCTCCAAGAAATGTGGCGTAAGGGGCGAGAAGTGGCAAATAGATTCTGGTTAATATGGCAAAACGAGTATCTCACAGCGCTGCGGGAACGGCACATATATCAAATTCGATGTGGTCGCATAGGACGCAACCATGAGCCGCAAGTGGGAGAACTGGTTTACATCCAAGACAAGGGCCAGCCACGCGGACAATGGGATCTGGGGCGGATCACGGAAATCAACAGGTCGGCCGATGGACACGTACGTTCTGCGACAGTCAAAAAGGCAAATGGCGTCACAGTCAATCGATCAATGATGCACCTCTACCCGCTAGAAGTTCAGATCCATTCAACCAAGGCGCGGGAGTGTCGCGACGACGCGAGGAATAAAGAGGGCGAAGAAGTGTAAAGAACAGGACAGAAGGACTGTGCATATGTTATAAGAGCAGAATGTTTTGTGAATAGGCTCAAAGACGGTCGATTGTGTGATTTCAGCAAATATATATCACATCGTTGTACTTTGTCGACTCAACGACAGGGTGAAGGTAAGGGAGATGTGGCCAATACCGCCAATGGATCCAATTTTTGGGTATGTTCTCCATACAGATGGTGGTGAAAAATCAAATTCATGTTTCGCCCTCCATTCGTTTATGTTGTGGGCAGATACAGTATGTACCTATAAAATCATTTAGTGAAAATGTTTTCTTGACTGGTTCGAATGGAAATCGGTCGAAACCCTGATTAGTAATACCCAATCCTCATAAGCATTTGATTTGCTCTTCATTTGAGCTACACTGCACTTTTATTTTTTAGACAGATCGCACGCGTGTGGCCAACCGATTTGCCAACGATAAGTTGTATGCATCAAATGTAGCTGCCTTGTGTTTGATGTCAGCCTGGTGTCATTTGATGCGATGCAATAACTGCTGAGCTTCGATTTTTTTAAATCACTTTCTCTTTAAGGGTCCACCATGGAACTGACCATATGCGTTTTCCCGCACCTCGAACTCCTCCCGCAGGTAAGTCAGCAATTTTTTGGTCCTCGCGGTCGAGTTGGGATGATTTTCGACTTCAGGAAGACTCGAAACACACTCGAATACCACGCGGATGACCGCTGTTCGAATTACAGCAGTTCCAGCTCTTTATCGCAAATCATCTGCATATGCAAAATACCAAGAGTAGGCAGGTGGCTGGACGTGCCAAGTCCTCGAGCCGCACCAACGAGCGACTGGACCTAACGAGACTCTGCGTCCTCCACTCGCGGGATCGGCGATCAGAAGATTGCCTCCCTCGAATCCTGATATCCCCCTCCTACCAGTGCGGCTCACCATTCCAAGAAACGTCAGGGAACACTGTATAGGGCAAGCCGAGAGGGAGTTGGGCAGTTAGGAGTGTTAGGTTTTCGCACTCATCAGAGCCACGCTGAGGAGACAGCACGCAGAAACCGAGTTATTCTTACCTGTAGGTGTCTGCAATCCAACTGAGCTTCCAAACTACCTAGCTACAGCGCTACGCAGCTCGCAACAAGTCAAAGCTTCGGTCGTCTTATGTACTAGCTAATGGCTACAGCTTATACTACAGGATAAAGTTAGTGAGACATTGCCTTCACAGCAGGCGCCTCGATTACGACGACGGCCTACAGCACTTGGGATGCCAATAATTTTCTGATCGTAGTATTTGTGTTTGGCCTCTGGAGAAGGTAGCGTATCTGGTGCCTTAACTGGCCTCCGCATACAGCGTATCAGTTGGCTTCGTTGGCCTCTCGATACGCTCCTGCAGGCGAGGCTGAAACCCGTCGGGTTGATGTCTAAGGCACCTACGACTAGGTGACCTGCCTGGTGACCTGGTGACCGCTCCCCGCGGTGTCTTCTCCTGTGCAGGGTTATCCCGCCTATCACGCTTATTAGCTCCTACTTACAAAGAGATACACTTCGAGAATGGCAAGAGAGCTGTCAGTTCTTCAACTGCGGCAAGAAATTTCAGTTTTTCTCTGTTCTCTGTCTAAAAGCAGGGCTCAAAGCCGGCTCACTGTGTAACCTGTTCCATTATCTGAAGGAACTGATGCGAGCAAATGATACCTCAGCGTGTATGGTCTCACAATCAGTAGAGACACAGCCTATGACGATCACCCACTCCTTCATTGAGGCAGGAGGGCCAAGTGCGACTGCCGGTGTCGCATATCAAACCAGCCTCATGTCGATGTAACCGGAAGGAATACTTTGACTTGGATATTTGCCCACGTCAAAGTAACCCAACCTGGTCATTACCCAAAACAGGCCAAAGCAATTATGCCCTTTGTTCTATAAGGTGATGCCACACCAGTTGTCCGATGGCCAGTGGGCAATTTTGCGCTCATCCATGCGGTTCGTCGCTCCGCAGACTTTTATTTCAAATTTCACTTTTTCATGGATTCGAAAACGTACAACGAGATTCTTGTGTACTTGACTGATGGTCAATATCCATGGATTAGACCATACAGCAAAACGGGCACTGCGACAGAAAGCTGAATCGTTCGCGGTCAAGAATGGACGGGTCCATTATCATCTGAAGGATGCAGGCCCAGGTCCGAAAATGGGTTCACAGTTCAACCCAAACCCAACCCAAAAATTTTGAAGTCGAGCCCAACATAAAAACCCAACCCACTCGCAAGTGAGCCCAAACCCAACCCATAAAACCCATATTTTTTGAAAAAATTGTCTAAAACCCAAAAATCCACTTTTGTTCAGTGAAATATACTATATCAGTATGACGCACATTTTTCTGTAACTGCTATCATTTCTTACCGAACGACCTTAGGAAAAGCAATTTCAGCATAGTAGTTTTACTCGGAAGTCTCCTGAGAGTGAACTTGTGAGATGTGGAAGAGTCTACCAAGGCCACCTGAGGACTTATTGACACTTATTGACATGCACATAACACTGAAAGCTGACTTACGATGAACACATTTTTGAGCAGTTGAAAGAGTCTGGTCCCCACTCGCATCTTCATCTAGTGTACCTTCAAAAAGGTGTCCAGAGATACCAGATGCCATTTTTCTACGAGTAGCAAGTGATAAGGAGGCATGAGCTAATCTGACTCCAAATTCGACTTTTTCAAATCTTAAACTCAACCAAAGACCTGAAAAGTGTCGTGCTCATACATATCTCATATCTACAAGTCTCAAATAAGATGACCATTTTCACCAGGCCACTAATAACTTTACCAGCCCTGTCCCCGAACAAGGAAATGCTGGTCTTCCGTCATCATAAATTATCCACCCGTCAATAGAGCTGTGGTGGCTCACGTCAGTGCACTAGCGCACGTAGGATTTCGGGTTTGTAGGGAAACCAACAAAATAACTGCATAAATATGCTATAATTTAGAGCTCAAGAATGAGCGCCAATCGCCCGAGCCCGCACCCCACATCCCCTCGGGCGATTGTGGGCGCGGGCGGACAAAATTTTTTCAAAATTGGGTTCTCGTAGACATAATTTCTCGCTAGTCTATTAATAAATTTGCAGGAAATACCTGTTCCAAGGCAAGAAATAACACTCTTCTTGAACCCGGCCAAAAACTCAAGCCCGACCCCCGCCTAAAAGCAAAAGGCTTCATGGATTCTCACCAACCAAGCTTTCAAACTTTCAAAATTAGGACCCGACTGACCTGATCTGTGACTGCGAGTCGACATGAGATCAAGTCAGAGTTGCTGCCAGACTATTTCTCAGTTCCGGCACAGTCAGACTGACATGTCGAATCAGACTAGCTAGGGGCACTGGGTATGTTTTTGAAACATCGGGATCCGTCGATTGGGAACCGACGAAATCATATGGACTAACACTCGAAATCCACATGCTCATGCTGACCCCAAGTGGAATAGTGGTTTTTTTCGGGTTGGGATCGAAAAAGGTCAACCTCCACAACCCAAAACCACTCTGTCTTAAAAACTCGACCCTACCCAACCAAAAAACCTAAGAAAATGGGTTGGGTTCTGCGTTGGGTTGGGTTGGGACCCAATGTCGGACCTGCATTCAGGCAGAGGTGTGCAGGAAACTCGAGAGGGGAAGATCGCTGATGCCAACTAGCCAGTCCAAATAATCGCCCATGTCCTGACGTACGGTCTAAAATATTGGAATACGAGTTACGTAAGAATTAGAATACCGATGGTGTGCTGACTAGGTTGGGCCACTGCATGAAATTGAGGATTGGGTATGGGTTTTAGAATATACAGTAGGTACTTGAGCTGAGACCGTGTTCACAATCCAGGATAGTAGCAACTTCGAGTATTCTGCGGTAAGGAATTTCGCAATGAATTTTAGCAATGGTTTCGAATGTTACCTGTGTGAGAAGCTCGGTATCAAAGGAGCTATTTCGATAGCATATCAATCGTCTATATGCGCAAGAAGTCGAAAGAGTTCGGAATCAGCAGCCACGGTGTCATGAGAAAAGTCAAGAGCCAAACATTATCCGTCGTTGCTTCTCTCCCAAAGACAATTATTCGTGGATATGGCAACTGCTTGTTCCGCAGCGTGATACGCGCGATTATTTGCTATCAGATCAAGAAGGCAGTAAATCGATACCATTTGGGCGGCATTTAGGCTTTGCTCTAAATTTTCTTACGCTTGTTCCTTCATGTCTGAATATCTACCATGCACTGTACATTCTGTCTTCGTTGACAGAGGTGGTGTTTGCTGGAAAGAAATATTAGGTCTAAAATATTTCGCAACTTAAAAAAAGTATCCCCGGCTGCTTCGACATAGGCATTTACCCATGTCAAACTATCCCGGTTACTTTGACATGTGACACCGGCTGGATATTTGCAAGATGATTTCCATATAAGTTGCCAGGGTCAGCAAGGTGAGAAGCAATATGGGTAAGAAAACGTTAATTTAGTGAAATCCGTTATCGTACTCGTTTTGTATCAAAGGTCGGAACGAGCTGTAATGGGCAGCTCGCGAAAAATCTTGCGGACTCACTATTTAACGCAGAAAGTACATTGCAGTTGTCGCGTTATGGATTGTGCAACGCTGTGATGAGCACAGAAAACGCTTTTGGTAATTGACTCGCCTTGTTGCTAATAAGGCGCGAACGATAACCAAGGCAAAAATCGAGTCCTACCTTAGCGGCTGGCAGCTACTGTCTTAACACAGCATTCTCACGCCTTTAAAACCGAATCACCTCGCTTGGTTCACTATGCTTCATCAGAAACCAGGACCAAAACAGGAGAAAATTATGCATGTTCTTCATGGTTCATGATTTTTATAATCCGAGCCACGAAACTGTCAGTTGCCCAAAAAAGATGATGTTGGACAGTGTTACTTTCCAGCCGCCTAAACGTGTGCGGTGTAAAGTTAGATGAACTAAAGTAGCGTGTTGGCTGCGTATGTAATGGTGCCTAACTGCCGCTTTCAGGGCCATTGTAGGGCAGCAACTTGTAGCTCTCCCTTTAGCAGTCGATAAAAATACTTCTCTCCCACCCTTCTTCTTACTGTATGGAGTATGCCTTGTGAAAAATGGGACATGTCTTCTCCCCGTCTTCGACTAAATTCAGCGAAGGATTGACGCACAATATGGGGTTTGAAGCCATTGAACCCGCGTCCCTGATTGTGAGATAGGCGGTTGTTTCCAGAGTCTGCAGCGCCACCATGCGGACAATGCTGAGGGGCGTGGTCTCCACGCCGGCCGAAATTGCGTGGTACTCTGCACAGAGAAGGTGGGTTCAATGTACTACAATATGTGTCACCCCTTCGAGCGTCTGACGTAGTCACTACAGTTACGCAGTCTCGACACTACAGTTGCTTCTGGTTGAGAGCCACTCTACTCATCGCGCTGCTGTAACGCTTGGCCGATTTTTCTGCCGTTTAAAATTTGTATATGGAAATTTATTTCTGTCAGAAATGCCACACACTGGGTGGCGATGGAAACATTTATGCGTCACCGGAAACTGATTCTGTTAAAACAGTTGAGCTTCACGCTAAATTTCATCGATTGCAACTCGAACATATTCTTCGCGCCTCCAAAAGCGATCGGAAAACGAGCGATGACAATACAAATAGTCACTCAGTTTCGGATATAACTTTGCCAAAAAAATACGAAAATCAGTCGAACGGAGAAAACTCGGCCAAAGAGTAAGGTGCTTATTAAAAAGTTCTTATGCAGCCTGGTAACAGATGATCAATTCCGTGTGTCTTACTCGCGAAAAACAAGGTGGTGGGTTATAAAAGGTCCCGTGTGTCTCCATCGTTTGGAGATATTTATTCCTTGGGGTCCCATTCTTTGTACACAGTATGCATTTAGCATAGGTTCGCGTTCAAATGATCTGAAGTTATCGTGTTTAGAGATTTACAACGGAATCATCTAAATTTTTTGAAAATACTTCCGGTATTTTTTGATACTGTATTTTGCCTGTATTAGTCAGGATTGATATGCAGGGCTGCCTGTCGAGCCCGAGGATCTGACATGAACGAATCTGAGCTAACATCCCGGGTGCATGCGATCATGGGAAGCAGTGAAGCGCGGCCGCGGTGGTGGATCGGTTCGGCATTCGTCTCTCCGTATTGCTCGGGAGTTAGTGGCTTGACTCGTCCCGGGTTCAATTCCCGGTGATGGAGGTCGGTTTACGAACCATAAACCCTCCCTGACCTTGCACGCCAACAGGCCGGGGGGGACTCACCCGGTACCGTCGATTTGCTCCGAATGCAGAAACGGAAGCCAAACGAGGAGACAGTCCCAGCTGTCGAAGACCGACAGGGTTGGAAGCTCAACCGGCTCGTCGGAGGAATTCGGTGTCCAGCCCAGGATGCCCTCGCGTGGAGGTGCTCCCAATGGATCTAGTGGCATCTAGTGTATGCACACACGACGAGACCAGCAGACACTGATGATTGAGCAAGGCACGAATAGAACCAGTTAGCAGTAAACATCTCCGAAATCACGTTATCACTACAAACCCACAAAAATTTAAGTAAAAAACAATGAAGCGCAGTCAGTGCTTCGGCTGCAACCCACGACGTATCCTCTCCAAGATGATGAGTGGTGAGCTCGGAAAGGGTATTGCACTGTGAATCGGGTTCAGCGGACGATTACTATTTTTTCTGTTTTTTGTATCGAGCAATACAATTGGTCAATGCGAGATTGTTTTGTCTCGCTCTCATCCCTCAGTTTACTTTGCCTTGATCTACCCAGAAAGTACATGTGCCGCCAAGGTACTTTGTTTTGGGGAATAAAACTTTAAATAAAATAGAAAAAAGTTCATAGCTCTTGTCGACTCTCTTGTGCTTTTGTCCCCTTTGGATATTTATTTGAGCTTCTTGCCGAGGCCTAACAATAAGCTCTAAGCTAGCTCTTAGCCTGACGTAAGGGAAAAGCCAGACTAAATGTTTGTTGGGGGCCAAAGCACAGGAGTCCCCCAACTCTGCGATGGCCTTGTATTCTAGACATTCCGGTGGCACGATCAATTTGGCTGCTCATTGTCGTTTATTATTGGCAGATCGAATAAAAAATGGCAAGGCCCATTGCGCTTTGTGCGATGAAGACAAAGTGGTCGCGATTAATTCAACAATTTTTTCCCATAAAGTTATTCGCCACGTTCTGTGTCATTTTGCAACAACGATGTTTGTCTGCCGTCGCTGCCAGTATCGATCGACAACTAGTCAAGGGATTAAAAACCATTTGCGGAAATTTCACAAGATCGCCCCTCGAAGGGAAGACTACGTGAATATGTCGTCCAGCCATAGGGAGGAAATTCGAGATATGATCACCCACTGTTTTGGACAGTCCTCAACCTCGATTGGAAAAAGAATGGGGTAAGTATTTGTTTCAGAAATGTGCTCTCATCATGTACATGGCCCTTTTTTCGAAATATAAATTTACTGTCCCATTTTGATAAAAAGGTATTTCAGCCCGTTGACCGATCCGAAAGCAGAATGTTCGTCTATTCAGAAGGAAAAGTCGATTCAGCCGGTCGTAATTCCTAGGCGATGTCGCCGAAAATTTGTTCGTGGCGAGCTACAATCAGCCGAGGGTAACGCCAGGTACGTCGCTCGTTCAGTAACTAGGATATATTTATGGAAACATTCTCTCCCATATCCATGATATTAAATAAGGCATCGTGTTTCTGTTTTTAGGTCCAATTCTGCTGGTCGATCTTGGTCCATTGCCGAAAGTTCAACGTGGCCACAATTGTTGACAGCCGAAGTTGAGTCAATAAGAGCAAAGACTCGCCTGTATCAGCTGTGCAGCAAATTAGCCCGGAGTCGTGACAAGCCAGAAACAATAAAATGCCGTCTTTGTTCGAAAGACATCAAGTGCTATTATCGTCATACGTGCGGCACGAGTATAAAAACTCAGCCCATCATTCGTCATGTTGCTTCCGCTCATTTGAAGAAGCCCGTTTTCCAATGCCGCCGCTGCTCAGAGCGATTCATCAGCCATTGGTATCTGACGCGCCATTTGACAGAGGCTCATGATGTTAGCTCAGTTTCTGGAGAGTACGAATATCGACTGAATGATTTCCTTGACGAAATCAAGACCATGACTATTGAATGTTTCCGACGAGACGACGTTGGTGAGTCGAGCGCGCAGGACAAACCGTGTGGGCAGAATCGGATTCAAAACAAGGCTTCGGGAAAGGGTCAATGCGGAATGTGTTCTTTTTCAACTGCCAACGCCCTGCTTATGAAAAGACACATTGCTATTATGCATGTCGATCAGAAGTAAATCTAAATCAGGGGTGCTTATTTTATGCATGTTTGAAGCTGTACAGGTCAGGAATCAGAGAGTGAAGGTGCCTTAATGATAGATGAAGCTGGAAAGTAAGATTAGAAAAAAAATGTGTGCAGTGCCAGGTCTTGTTGCTTTGGTTTTCGATATATACTCAAATTTTGTTCGCGAGTAAACCTGAAAACAGTATTCAGTTAGCCGTATGAAGCGTTTTGTGGTACAGGTAGACATACTGTAGTGGCGTCGTATTTTCTTGTGCTTATCACTTATGCCTTATTCAGGGAAAACCAACTGTCCTATGTGATTAAGTTGACTTATTCTCAGATTTAGGCTCGTCTGCGGCTCGTTATGTGCTTTTATTGACCTAGCCAATTAAAACCTCACCGCGTCACTCAGGTCAGTGCTTACCAAGACTTTGATCCGGCAGGAATCGATGAGACCGATCCCGATTTCAGAATTGTGCATTGCTCTGATAGGGATAATACGTACTCTGCCTGGTCACGGAGAATCCTTCTCCTTGTATGCCTTATCTTAGCTAAATATGGGTTGTTTGGCAAAAAGTGGTCCAAGAAAACTTAGAATCACGTCATGCCCCTCATTAATAAAACAATGTCAGTCTGCCTGAGAAAACAGAAAAAAATTTATAAAAAGTATGTTATGACATGAACAACGTACATATTTTAGCCATTGCATCCTTACCCAGAGTGGCAAGGACTAGCTTCGAATGGCTAGCTGGCGGAGAGAGCTTCTATTCCACCTGCTGATCATAGCATCAAACCCTCTTGTGAAAGGGATGCTGTTCCTGCCTTGAAGTCTCTTTTGCTGTCTTGCATCTAATGGTCATACAGATTTCAAATTGGATGTAAAGGCCCGTGAGGGTCCGTTTAGGAACAAGTTGAGGTGCTATAACCTGGATCTGATCGCATCATGGAAACCCCCAAAACAAAATGGAGTGTAACCAGCGCACCCAGGCGGCGGGAAATAGTCGAGACCGAAGTCTCTGAGCAAAAAACTCCGACTGGAGGTAGGCAAGTCTCGCGACTATACCTGCTCTAGAAAGAGGTTGACGTCCCAGCCAGGGGAGCGTACCGATTACTCCCGACCGCCAGGCGTGCTGGTCACAGGAGACATCATATTCCAATTGCACAGTGAAGCACATGCTCGTGCTTTGCTGAGATAGTTGGCAAGTCTGTAGGATGCAGCATCAGAGATACTGTTGAGGTCATAAGCATTCTGACGATGAGTTTGGAAGGAGCAAAGTTTCGTCCACGTTCCATGCGTTCTCCAATAGACCACTGAGGCAGAAAGGGGCGGGGGCAGGAACCATGAGGACTCGAAAGATATTAGCAAAAACAAAGCTCAGAGAATCGCCCACAGCCGCCTGGTCCAGAAGTGATTAAGGGCAGAACTGAAGAAAGGAAAGAGAAGAAAAAGTCATCATTATCATATGCAGGGCTTGGGTGGATTCCTACAAAGGGGCTCTACTCGATTGAAAGCACTCTTCATTGGCTAACCGAACTTCACGAAAAGACTAAAGCGCCTTTAAGACTCGAAAAGACTAGCTTATAGAGTTTTCCTACAACACGCAAAAATAGCGATTCATGATTAGACACAACAAATGCGCTAGTGCCAAATAAAAATGACGGCAATCATATTCAAATAGCAATGCGCGGTAAACATGAAACTGGCATCCTCCTGATCACTACACATTTTATTAACTGGGAAAAAGTTTTAAAATCAACATTAAATTTTTCTTGTATTTATCTTTCGACTCTTGGTCCATTTGTTTGAGACTACAGACAACTTTTTAAATACTTTAGCACGGAGATGGGGCATACGTGCACATATGAACGTATTTAACTTGACGTGACTTGTGGTACAAGTCTTGCCCAACGAGCAGGTCGACCGCCTCGTATGCACCACATTCTCTCATGGCCAATGCTCTGCACCCAATGCTGAATAAACGCGACCAGGCAGATTTATCTGTTCTCAAATTGTCCCACAGATCTTGCAAAGCAGACTTCTCCTTTGTGTGATATAATTCAAGATGTAGTCCAAAATAGCATTAGTATTCTCTCCGCAAAACTGAATATGCATATTCGCACTGTGCAATAGCAGTCTCGGGCACATTATCAATATGCAACGTTCTTGCGGATTTCGTGGAAGACTATAAAGTCGCGATTCGCTTTTGCCTCTCAGATGTTGGCCCAGGTTCTTTAGCAAATTTAATGGCGAGTGTTCAAATCGGGGCTGGGTTAATCATTGGTTTGTGGTGAAAAGACGCTCGAAATAGTGGCCATCGATGCGATAAGACCATTTCCAGAGTTAACACCAAAGGTTGCTGATGGGTTTAATATGGAAATCGAGGTTGCCCTGCGCGTACCTGTTGAGTGTTGCAAATGACGTCGGTTTTTCAATTTGACTTTGACAGTGGTCTCGAAAAGTTTTTGACTTTGACATTGAATTTGACATGAGGTCAAAAATTTTTTTGACCTTGACTTCGACTTTGACGGGGCAAAAATGCCTAATTTTGACATTGACATTGACTCAAAATTGACCTTTCGCAAAAATTTCAAAAAACCTCGATGGACACGCCCCTTGTCCCACCAGGTAGCTCGAGCACGCATATCACCCCTCCTTTTCACAGCCATCGCCCAAGTCTGGGGCGGAGGCTGGCTACGGCCGAGCCAGGTAGGTCTGGGTGGGCAGGACGACTTTTCAATCTTGTTCAGTCTTCCTTTGGGACTAACATAGGGCTGACGCGCTGAGTAAACTGTTTTTTGAAACACTGAAACTTTAACTGGCCAAATAAGATCCGGTACACATGGTTTATTCGGTTATGCCAAGTACGGTGCTCTGAATCATGAATACTGCTGAATATTTTTGCCAGGTAGGTAGGTATGCATGAGCATAACCACGCGTCCACGGAGATATACAGCAGGAGCGATCATTATCTCTGTTTTGTGCCGCTTGGAGGTACTTTTTTGCGGAATTTGATAGTTAATTGACTTGACTAATGGTGGATAAAATTTTTAAAGGATGGCGACTTGGGATAGGTCGGGATCCCGACATTGAGGCATTGGGATAATGCATATCATGATTTCTCCGTCCATGATCCAATATGTCATATCAGCAAGCACGGTAGTGCCTGCTTAGACCAGCCAACCAGACGCCTAATGCTAAAGGACGATTTTCGTCGGCCAATAACTCGAGAACGGTTCGACGAAAATTTTCAATTTTTTGCACACTTAGCAGAATCGGCCGAATCTACAATCACGCCAATTTTTATCAAAATCCGTCCAGCCGTTGTCGAGTTCCAAAACACCCGATTTTTTTTCAGGGGGGGAGAAGACGAGGAGGAGGGAGGATAAAGATCAGGCTAGCGCAACAACCAGAGGTCGTACAATTTCACCTTGTACGTAAAGAATAATTAAACATTGGTCAAACCGTAAGGAAAAGCTTTAAAAAAATCTGGATGCCTAAAAGGTGTGCTATAATGCGAAATCGGCAAAAAAACAGAAAAAATGTAAAAATCCCGATCCAGCTTAGGATTGCCCTGATCCTGATCTACTCCTAATGACGACATTTTAATGTGCAGATCACCAGAGTGGAGAGATGGCACAAACGAAGTATTGTGAGGCTGCAGCGCTGTGAGGCTTCCCTGAATCAATCTGACCGGCAGATGCATCAGATAAGTATTGCCATACAACCAGTCCTCGAGTAAACTGGCATGTTGGCATGTTCATCATGATAGAGCATGCAGAATCTTATTTTTGACGTGAGTCCGTGCGTGGGTCTCAGTGAAAAGAAAGAGCGTCTCCTTTACTGGAAATTCTTCAATTTCCCTGAGGCTTCCTATTGCCTGTACTTGATCGGGTAAGAAAACTAAATGGATTGCTTCATAAACTTTCGAAATTATGGGCTAAGCTTGAGTAGAAGGTTTTTTGTTCAAAAGGAAAGCCAGAGGTCAAGCACTCTCTACATTGTAATTCTTTTTCATATTACCATAACACGGGGTGGACCATCTCGCCTTACTAGTCCTACTGACCCTTTCCCTCACACACATGACATGACTGAAAGTCCGAACAAAATTTTTTCAATATTGACGACTTATTTCCGCTTGCTAAATATTAAATAAAACGTCACTGGTTGGTTTTGGTGCTTATCTGAATGCTGGTGCTTATTGGCACAGGAAAAAGTAAAACTCTATCTTCTCCAAATATCTGTGAAACTGAAACAAAACCCGCCTTACTCTAACATACAGTTACCACAAACTGCAAGGAATCTGTTACAAAACTGTGAGGAAGTGGCTCAGCATGTTTTGAAACGACATCAGAACGAGCGATTCGAAACGGTATATAGAGATTGGTAGTGGAAACCTTACCCGTAAAATCTTGGTCTTGGCTCATTGAGTTGAATAATGCATGCGCAAAATGTCAAAATTTTTTGACTAATCGCAAGATTCTTGTCTTTGACTTTGACTTTGACTGAGGCCAAAAATTTTTTTGACATTGATATTGACTTTGACGGAATTTTCAAAACATATGATTTTGACGGGATTTTGACTTTGACATTGACGTCTCGCAACACTATATCTCGTAGGAAATACGGTAATTGTGTGAATCTGATGAACTGGTTTTAACTTTCTGGAATGCAGGCCTGCATGATGGTTCATACAGTCGAAGCGCCAGATCGATGATTGCTGCTCTGTCGAGATTGTTGTGTCGACATGTTCTCCCAATGGTGCTGGAGTCCGTGCACAAGGTATGCATTCGAGCAAAATTACATGGAATACGGCTCGCCGGCGTGGGACCCTATTTTGAGGTCGTACATTGATGAGCTGGAAAAATTGCAACATTTTGCCGTTCGCCTATGCTAGCGTGATTGGGTCATGGAATATGATCAAGGCCTTCATTTGCTTGGCAGGGTGTCGCTGTACACTCTTCGGAAACAGCAAAAACTGATTCAATTATATAAATTTTACTCGACCATACACTTTAGCAACATCACGTTTAAGCATGTGTCGACGTTGGCCAACGTCATTCGGCGCGCGAAACCTGCCCTCATATATCCGTACATTCATACTTATTGGTTGACTCCCGAGCGAGTTATAGTCAATTTTCCTCGTCTTCTGCGGGACTTTTATGGATCAGTATTAGCCCGGACAGTGCCTAACTTAGGCTAAATGATTTTTGTGATAAATTGCGCCAATGACTTTCAACTGACATGATGATTTTATTTGATGATTTAGTTTTGAGTTTAGTTTTGACTTCTATGTTTTCTTCTTTTTATTTATATGCCTTTTTGTGCACCATGCCATGGGAGGTGGGAAGAGCATTTACTTTACCTGGCTCAAGAATAGTCCACTCGCTAGGGTGACCGCTTGATTTGACGTAGATGGAAATGCTCTTCCCTGGCGAGCTCTACTGGATAAAGCAGGGGGTCGCCTGCGGCATTTCCAGTACTTGCAGGTTATTTCTGCTGCTCCGAGAGAGTGAAGAAGGATGATGTCTGCTGCCCAAAGAGCTCTTGTACCTGAGTCACCTCTTTCTGTCCCGAGGATGGTCCAGGGGGCTAAACAACGTTACATAGCCAGTAGATATAGTACTCCCGGAGGGCAGGAGCGGTGGTGTGCTCTGATCCCGTATGTGGCGGAATGGTCGTGGCGAGACATATGGAGGCTACCAACAGATCTTGAGGTCCCAAACAAGTTACGAGTTATGTGCATACTTGCATACTTGCCAGAGCAGTGACTGGACAAGTCCAGAAAGTATACACCAAGACTACATAGGTTCACCATGCGATCGCGGATGAGGCTACCTTGGACTTCTTGCTCTTGCCCTTCTTTTTTCCTCCCTCCTCAGTCGCTTCTGTCTCGCTGCCAGCGCTTGACCCCTTGTATTTGGATTTGCGGTTCGTACATTTTCATACTCACTGCTAGTATCACAATCAGCCTGTGGCAACATCAAGATGAGCAATACAAGCAACAAGTACCCCAACACCCCCCAACGCACAAATCATCAACCTACTATATTACGTGCGCAACCAACGTCTTCAATTTTTCAAATTCTACAATGGATACGCTTCCTACACAAAGGCCGTTTTTAACACACTGTGGCGCTTTTGGCTAGCAGCTCAAATGTGAGATGTGTTTAGTGCATGCATCCCCTCTTTCTTCTCCCTTACAGCATACCCCCTCTCTCGTCAATGGGTCAATGGTTTGTGTTTCCCTATTAGCTCGTGACAAAAAAACTTGGTCAGATGCCTGATTTACTAAGCTCGAACTGATGGGAGTCTCGTCAGACAAGTTGCCCTTTGTGGTCGAGCCAGTCTTTCACGCAGATGTCCCAGAATTTCTTCGACGTGAAGGATGCGCCAGGGACATTGTAACCTACTTGAACTGCTCCGATCACATGCACCATGATAACAAGTGTCATTGCATGTTTGTAAAAAAAAGCAAGTAATTTGTCAAATTTAAAAAATGCTCATTATTGCATCCTACCTAGCCTTATTCATGCATGAAATTTAATAGCCTGGTGCGCCAAAATTTTTTATCCGTAAACGAAACAAACAGTAAGTAACGTGTTCTTATGCATATCAGTCACAAAAGTTCTTGTGTCGACAAAGTCATGAAACGAAAAAACAGCAGTGAAAACAACATGAAATAACTACTTTCAGCGGCATAACGAAGTTCCCCACATTGACAAAAAAACTGGTGGCCTGTATAAAATACTGCTACCATAATTACAATCGCACATAATTAAGTCCAAAACAGCTTCACACACGATGCATAATAGCAAGATGTCGAGTCGTAGGCCCAGATCCGGCTTTTCTTGGGATTCGTACTATATTTGAGCAAAGGCGACAAAATGCTAATCGCGTGCGGCCTAGCTCAGAACCAACCGCACACTGTGCATACGTTGCTGCCGAAAGCTAATAGCTTTCAGTTTATCGGTTGGTTTTTCAGCCTTGGCCTTCGCTTGTCCAGCGTCTTTTGTATCTGTGGACCACACCAAAGTGCTGAAAAAGTGGACGATTTAGTGCCGACAGAAACAAACTGCACAAAAGGTCCCCACCTCACTGCTTCCAAGCATCTTCCAGCGCGGCCATCTGGATCGAAACATGTCCTTAGAAAGGCCATTATTTCATCATGAAAGTCGTTTTCTCGATTCTCGTAATTACCAGACAATGAGATGGAATGAGCATCTCTCAAATGTCGAAACATTTTGCCGTGCGATGTAAATGGTTTTTTGCACTTTTTGCATTTGAAGACGGGTTTGCGGAGATGAACAGAAAGAATATGATTCTTTAGAACGTTTGTCGCGTACAACTTTTTTGGGCCGAGTCGGATAAATTCTCCGCACGCATGACAAAATTTTGTCGTCTGTAGCATTTTGACCAATTAGACGACAATATTTTTTTCGAGCTTTATCAAGCTTGCGAGCTGCAGAAGCTGTACTCGTATTTATCGCCAACATCTCTTTTAGTAGTACGAGCCTGAAAAGTTCTGTGTAACCCACTTGACCCCTCTTTGTACTTCACTTAATAGTTGTTGACTTGGATATATTTGCCTTGACAAACCCTGCTCAATCTACCTGTGAGTGAGTCTACCTGTCATCCTAGTGTGGGATGAGCAGCATAGTAGCTTCCCTCACAACCTTAAACCACTCACTTTTGTTCAGTAGCTTTCAAACATTTAACATGACTCTTCTTTAACCTCGTCTGGACTGCTTGTCTGAAATGAAGAATAAACTCACGCTTCATGAACCAGAATTGCTAAAGGAACTTACTTTTTCCCGGCGTCCTCCTCTTCCTGAGGAGGACCGAAACAACAGGCAATCATTTCCATAATTTCATGTTCGTGATGCAATGTGTCATCAATGACATATTCAGTTCGCCACCGCAATTTATGTTTCATCCTTAAATGAGTCGCTATGGCGACACACGTAGTTGAACGATAGTTGCATTGACGACAGGAGAACAGTTCCATGCCAAGGTGATGCTTTGCGTGGTCACAAACGACTTGCATATTCGGGTAACCCAAAACGGCAACCTTCTTTTTCTCCCCGCACAAATTGCAATGGGCTCTGTTATCATCGACACGTTCGCCCAATATTGAACGAATGTGGGCCCTCATCACGGTAAGCGGCCTCAGGAGAAGAAAAGACGAATAAATTACTCAATTCTAATTTTAGCCTGCTGCTATAACTCAAAATCTGTCAAAATAATCACCAGAAACTACCCCAGAATTTACAATTCACCCATTACTGACCATTTCATGCAACCATGGCTATTTCGCCATTTGTTCCAAGGCCAACCACCCATAATAGTGCACAAGCTCTTCAGCATATGTGTTATCTCCCGCTGTTCCAAGTCGGCTTATTTGTCGTGATAAATTAAAATCTACGACTCAGTTTTATTGAAAAATATGATTACTGTTACACCAGTGTCAGGCGATCACCACCATCATTCTGTCTCCGCTTTAGACATTGCTAACTTGAGCATAGGCCCTGAGTGGTTCCATAAAAACGTGTTTTGTAATAGGAATTCAACGGTTATGCGCGAAAAGCAGTCTCGCACACAGATGAATCTTGGCTAGGTCATGGGGCCAAGGGCATCCTCCTGTTACTGAGGAGGACCGAAACAACAGGCATTCATTTCCATAATTTGATGTTCGTGATGAAATGTGTCATCAATGACATATTCAGTTCCAGAGCGTGTGGGGGTGTTGTGTCGGAATGGAATGGAAGAAGTCAGTCGCAAGTGATAAAACCTGACTTAGGATCGTGCTTTTAGAATGGTTTTTGCATTCTTCTGTTCATTTTCACTAGCCTTGTATCTTTTCTTTGCTCACTTGCACCATCCGTTTCTCATCCTGACGATTTTGGAGACGGTAAATGCTATAGCCGATGTTTCATTATTTTTTATGTCTCTCTCTGACTGCCGATCGACTTTTTTTTGTCCATGTTTCGATTGACTACGCCCAGCCCGATCCATTTGTTTCTGGCTCAAGGATGGGCCATCAGCGAGGGCGGTTGAGTGGTTTGGTGGGAGAGCATGTCCTCGTTCATGGTGTGACCTATCGGACAAAGTGGGTGCAGAGATATCTGATTTCAGATACATTCAAAGGTGTGCCCTCATCTCTATTTGCTTGGAAACAGATGCTAATTAAATTAGTGAGGTGTCATGTGTGGACGTAGAGCTGAAACCAACTTCTGTCCATCTGTCCATATCACCAGTCCTAGTCGTTAACTCAGTAAGCTTGAATTTCAGTGCCTTTGTTTCAGCTTGGGACTGGAGCCGGGTCACGTGGCATTGCGCCTGACCTCTGACCTTGTATCAGGAATTCAATTATTTTTCCTCTAGTGATGGCTACAGGTGTTCGACTTGTGGGTAGTGTACGAGATTCTAGAACGGTAGGCGTATGGAGCTGAATTGGATACGATATGAGCCTATGTTAGACATCTGGCTCTATCAAATTGAATAGACCTCCTGGAAGAAAACGAACTGCTCGCGCAAAATGTAATGTTCAAAAGGCAAAGCGGTGCCTCAAGGGCAAAAAGCGACTGACAGTCAGGAAGTTGAGTCAAAAACTGCAACTGCAACTGCAACGGCTCGGCCCAGCAGATTTTGGCAAAAGATCTACGATTGAAGGCATACAAAATCGAACAGAGCCAAACTTGTCGGACGAACAAAAACGAAAAAGAGTGTCATTTTATCATTGGTGGAAAAATCATTTCAAAAAATCTGACGTCGAAAAAATTCTATTTTCCGATGAAAAGAAATTCAATATCGACGGCGTTTATAATTCCCAGAATGACCGAATATGGGCAGTCGATCGTCCTGAAGCCGATAAGAATGGTGGTATTCATCAAAAACGATAATTTCTTGGCGGAGTGATGGTCCGGTTGGGAGCATCCTCAAAAGGACTTACGAAACTGATCATTTTCGAGAGAGGGACAGTAAATACGGACGTGTATTAAGACCAAGTGCTACCGATCGCGAAGAAATATGGAGATAAGAACCTGGGCGATAATTGGATTTATCAACAAGACGGTGCGAGCTGCCACACCGCCGAAAGATCGATCGATTGGATCTCGAAGAATCTTCCTCGATTTATCCCGAAGGAGCGATGGCCAGCAAATAGTCCCGATTTGAACCCTTTGGACTACTCTATTTGGAATGAATTGGTTAGAGCTATCAATTGGAGTAAAGTGAGGTCGAAACCGACACTGATTAAAGAGTTAAAGTTGGCTGTTAAGCGAATTCCCGTGGATAAGGTTGTATAAAGTTGTCCCAGTTGGTCGAAACGCTCGTATCGCATGAATTTATTGGACGGTGAATATTTGGCCAAAGGCATGAGAATGAAGTGAATTGTAAGTATGTACTAAGTATTTGAAAAAAAGTTTTGACCATTCGTTAAAATTTGAGTGTTTTAAAGACTTCTAAAGCGAACCGCCATTTTTATCTGATCACCCGTTAGTTATGGCTATAGAGGCTCACTTGTCAGGATTGTACCAGATTCCAGGATGGTGGGCGTATGGAGCTGAATTGGATACAGAGTCGAGCAAGTCGAGCATAAGTTAGTGTCATGTCCGCAATCAAGCTCATTTTGGTCTGGGGCCTTGCAAGACTACGAGAGACACGAACTGGTGAATTTGGCATGGACACCTTCTATTTGGGTCCGTAACTGGGGAATTTCCACATGCAGTTACAGTGGGAAAAGGCTTAATGTGATTGTCCCTCTAGCAAAGTACAACATTTACTAACAAAGACGGTGCCTCCTTTATGTCCTTCCCAGTAGGGTTCTCGCTTGTGTTGAAGAGCCTGCTTTTGTATAAATGGCATGCTGCTCAATCCCTTGGGCAGCTGCAACAACGTCAAGAAGTATGGATATCGTATTTGTAGCGCGCGCATTTGTTTGTTCAGCCCCTCTTTCTTGTCACTTACAGCGTGAAGCTCCTCAATTTGTCAATCAGTACATGGTCTTTATTTCCTAACAAACTCGTAACAAAAAAATCTTAAAAAAAAGTATGAGTCCTGAAAGAGGCACAATTCTTAAAAAAGGTGTGAAAAGATCTACTTCGCATATTTTATTTATGACCCTTTCCTCATGTCTCAAAAATTTTTAAAGCGGTCTGTGCATCACACGAGGCTTTAAAGCGAGCATGCGCATTCTTTACCTCCACCTTTCAGATTGTCGCGAGCAAAGTTGAACTGGAATTTGAATTAAAAGTAGAGGAAAACGATGCTAATTTAAGTAAATCTGCATCAGCTTTCAAGCAGCTAGACCCTGCCTACACGTGCTGGCTTTTAGTATTCATAGCCACCGCCTGGCAATGTCACTCGGCTTGTTGTGACCATTGCCGCTTGGGGGCGCCTGTAATTCTTAAAGGCGTAGCTCGGGCACTTGGATCAGTAGGGAGGAACCTCGCAGTATAAGAGCAGACCCGCTAGAGAGTAGCGCTCCCCCTTCAGGGGAAGCCACCAAAGGTCCTTTGTGGTCGTCGTGTCCTTTGGTTCATACTGGACTGGAGTTGACTTCAGGGCGGGTACTCGGTTTGTCTGCGGATTTGTTTGGGGGTAAGATCCAGGACTGTTGCGACATCGTCGGGCGTTGTTGTGCTTCGTAAAGGATCCTCTGATGTTGACTGAGCCTTTACTGCGCCACCGACTGTGGAACTGTTCGTCAGCGTAGGCATCTTAGGACCAGACGCTCCCGCTTAACAATTTAAATTTTTTGAAAGTTTATAGCACATCAGTAATATAAGCCGATACTAGTGATTGCCTTATCGGTTGAAGCTGGGTCGCAGTACTACTATGATAACTTAAATCGACACTGAGCTGTATCATGGTTCACAGGTCAATGGGCCATTCAAAATTTGAAACCTTAAAATGTAATCCCTCATTACTTTCTTATGTTGGCTCCAAAGTTCCCATTTTCCAGGTTTTTCAAACACATCTTGGACTCTCTGGACCCTGACTTTCAGTCTTTTCAAGCCTTGCATAAACCCTGTTCCACATTTAAGATCGACTGCCCTGCGACTTGGCACTCATTCAATCAATCAAGGTATATCACGTAAATTTAAAGAATAGAAGCAGAACGAAAAATATGAGCCCTGTCTTTCATCCTGTTTGTATTCTTTGAGACTGCAATTTCAGCCATGTCTGCTGGTCATTCTTCTGAGTGACAATTCATGAATAACACAACAATAACCAAAATGACTCACCTCCCACTTGATCCAGACAATCGACTGGGTTTCGTGTCTAGATTATTTGAGGATGAGTCTGGTGTCGATATCGCAGGCACATCATTCTCTCTCGTCTCTGCCAATGACACATCGCTAGTAGTATCGCCGGCAAACAATTGAACGTGTGATCGATGAATCTCGATGTGATATATTTCTTCTTGCCTCGGTTTTGAATTCGTGCGAAATAGTCCGTCAGTTCCCAAAGACTGACATAATTTGCACGTATAGACAGTGTATTAGTCATTTCTATTTCTGAAAAGGATAAAAATCGTAAGTGCCGACGCAAGGTCAATTTTGGAGTGTGAGGGGGAAGAGTGAGAAAAGGTTAATTGTTCCGTTTTTTTATAAATTTAAATGTTTCTAAATCCATGAATGAGAGATTTTAGGGGCAAAAGTCACTCATTTCTAGCTACCCGATGCATCGGTTCGGCATTTGTCTCTCCGTATTGCTTGGGAGCGAGTGGCTGGACTCGCCCCTGGTTCGATCCCCAGTGATGGAGGTCGGTTTGCGAACCATAAACCCTCGCAGACCTTGCACGCCAGGCCGTGGGTGACTCACCTGGTACCGTCGATGTGCTCAGACTGGAGAGACGGAAGCCAAACGAGGAGACAGTCTCGGCTGTCGAACACGGACAGGGTTCAAAGCCCCCACCATCGTCCGAGGAAGTCGGTGTCCAGTCCAGTCCAGGATGCCTTGGCGTGGAGGTGAGTGCTCCCAGTGGAGGCACGCAGAGGGGTTGCTGTGTGTGCAGGTCCCTCACAGCCTTGCTTAGGAGGTTTGACGGCTAGAAGCAAAATGGGCTTCGGCCCACAAAAATAAAAAAAGAAACACGCATTTTTATCAGAATGTGGAGATCTTTGGCAACTTGGAAAAGTTCAGGGTATGCCCGTACATTAAACTTTGACGAAAGTATGTAATTACTGGCCAATATCGCCGAAGGTGGTACTCTACTACCGCCCAGCTTCGACCAATCCGACCCTATGCCTGGATTCCGATCCCGAAGGGGAATGTGCAGGTTCCGCGCGCGCTATTGTTCGAGTGACCTGAGACCGTTCCGCACTGGGCGTATATACTAATACTACTGGCACGTTAAGAGATAGGCAACGCGGAGATCAATTAAGCTCCCGCAATAAACTTTTACTACTCAGGAGCACAATTAGTAAGGCTGTCGTGACGCCGCCTCGCCGTAGTCTTTGTCAAAGCCATAACCTGGCTTCGAGTAACGTTTTTGCATAAAGTTAACCATATCTTTTAAAGTGCCAGAAGTTGTCCTTGCGAAGTAGCTTAAAACTGAGATGGTTCGTGTTCAGTGTCCTCATAATCCAGGTCATTCGTATTTATTTCGCCGATCTAACCTAAATCTCGCGATGCCGTTTACTAGCGTGTTCATCATCAAATCAAAAACGAAAAGAGAAATTTCTAGGCTGCCACCATCGTCAACGTTGGAATTTGCCTAACTTCGATCCTCTTATTTTGCATCAGCAAAATCCAGGAGGTTATCAGCATCTCTGTCTTTGACATAGCTAAATGCGAAAGGCAAAATTAATAAGTACAGTATATACGCCGCAAGCGGAACGGGCTCACGATCTCCCGAAGTTGGTGCGGGCGGTGGTAAAAAAAAGCCATGGCAAATACGAAAAGTTTACTTATACCTAATCCAATGCTAAAACGGAGCGAAGTGGTTTGCCGAAAGAAGAATCAGACAAAGAACCATAATTAGTGTCGAAATCGATGGGTGTAACCTGGACTCATTGTTTTGCAACTATTTTATAAAGGTTATATTGAAAAAGGGGAACCTTCAGGAGAAAAAACTTTTAAAATATTTTTGTCAAGAAACGTGGTGGCTAAAAACGCTTTTTAACAATCTTGCGCAAGCGGGCCGGACTGTCGCTCAACATTCGCACTGGTCAAAATCCAGCACTATGAAATGGGGCTGAATTGAACAAGTGTCCAAGTAAGGATGACTAGGGCGATAAGTCCGCCAGCAAGCAAGCAGCGGCAGCTTGATTTTTTTCTAGGCCAAAAAAGTGTATTTCGAAAAATCTAGTCTCTAAAATCGTCTCTAAAAATCTAGTCTAGTCTAGTCTAGTCTCTAAAATTTTTTCAAGTTTGAAGTTTCAACGGGCTGGGTATAATTCGTCTGCTGTGCCAAATCTGAGAGTGTGTTCTGGATGCCAGTATTGCCCATCTCGCCGTACACGCGCCTAGCCTGAATAGGGAGCGGCACTTTGAGAAAAGAGACAATACAGATGGCTTTATTCGACTAGGAAAAAACTATTTGACAGGGTGCCCCACGACCTGATCTGCTACACCGTCGCGATCAGGTGCGATGGGTGCAACTGTTACACGATGGGGCATAGCCATGCGATGGGATGAATGTGCCCATCCGGGTACGGTAACCATGCTTTCCCGCCCTGGACGATTTAAACTTTGGTCAAAGCAACCAGATTAGTGGCCGTCGGGACGACCAAAACAAGGTCGTAAAACTTGGGCGTTGGACAATGATCGATGGACGACCAGACGAGCGGCAGCCAGGTCGAGTGGTTGATAGAAGATCAAGGCCGGCGCGGATGGCTCTGGCGAAGCCTATGCCGAGTGTGGTGAGCCTATGCCTCGCCTCGACCTCGCGACCAACAGGTGGTGTCCATGTGCAATCGGATGGCGATCAGCGTCCACCTCGAGGAGGAGAAGACCAATTGTGACGTAGTTGTGCTTATGGAACTATGTACTCCACACTCAAACACGCTTACCCATCGAGCGGAAATAATAAGGCTGAAATCGTGGCCTGCCCCGAAGACGAGGGAGGCGAGCCGTGACGAAATCAGATCAAAGAAAGAAGAAAAGAAGCGATTTTACTACCGAAAATAAAAAATAGGAAGTTACTGGTCCAGGAAGTCCCACGCATTGTATACCAGTCCTGCGACAAGTGGCAATACGCACAAACTAACTAGTAGGCTAACAATAATTGGTCAAACCAGCAGAAATAGCGTTGATACAGTTTCCGAAAAAAGATTCAGTCTCAGTTAACTGAATTTAACTAAATGATTCAGTTTTTCTGGCAAAAATTTTTCGTGTCCAAATATGAATGGTTGGAGAGCAAAAGCCTCCTTTTTTCTTTTTTTCAGATGCCACACTTTTGCATTCAGACTAACAGCTCACAAGGGAACCATGCGAACATGTAGTCGAACTTGAGATAAGCCATGATTGTAATTTGTTTAGGCGCAAAAGAAAGCTCTACGAAAGGTCCAATATCGAGGAAGTTTGGCCAAGTGGTCAGCAGTGGTCCTTCAATTTGTTTGAAATTTTCTTGCATTGTCGGGTCTTTTGTGGAAAAAACCCAAACCTGAGTGTTGGAAACCAGGATCGACCGAACACGGTTTTTGCACCGAACCGAACCTTACCGAACTTTTTCTCAAATCTCACCGAACCGAACCGAACCGAACCGAACCGAATTTTCTATGTTCACCCTTAGCACATCCTACATAAAGTATCATCTTCTATATCGAGTGCCATAAAGAATGACCCGCTAATGTTTCGTCTTCTACCAGCCTTAATCTGCAAGTTATCGCGGCAAATTTGATACTATTGTGTTCAGCATTCGATTCTGTGTCAGTTTGACCTATTTTGCTAGCCATGATATTCACCATTCGTTTTTAAGACGCGATATAGCCGAAGTACCAACTGTCACAACTTTTTTCACTATATCCAAACGAATTCGTTTCGGCAAGCTTTAACTCAGCTTTTGGAGTTACTTTGGACTTCACTCGATCACAGTTTATTGCATGAGCAAATTCTCCCCAGACTGGGTAGTCTAATGGTTGAAATTGGGACTATTTAGAGGCCAACGCTTAGCTTCGATAAAATCAGGGAAAGTGATCCCAGCACCATTTCTCTGAATCTTTGTGGGTTTGAGCCTTCGCGCCATCTTGCTGAGATGTCCAGTTGTTCCCAGATACCTTTCTTCCATACTTCTCAGCTGCTAACAAACCATTTCCATTTGAACGGAATCATTGACTGTAACTTTACCCGACAGGACTAGCGGTGTAACCAAATTTCTGAGGTCTTGACTTTTCATTTGTTGTACAGGCAACTGTTCAGTATTATGTACACTGATTTGTGAGTGCACTGCCTGATGAAGCAATTGCTCTATCCTTCCTGTGTTAGTGTAAAGTTTACTACAACGCGACTGCTTCCGTAGAAAACTAGCCATTTCTGTTAGTGTCATTCTTTATGGCACCCGATATTTTCAAAATATTCAGAAGTCACTCCTTTCTAACCATTTTTCAAGTTGAAATTTTGAAGATAATGAAGAAAGGACTAGATAATTAAGACAAAAGGGACAGAGAAATTTATAGCTAAAACGAAACCTTAAACAAAATGACCGCGTTTTTTCCAATAAACAAAAGAAATTCGAAATTGGTTGTTCGGTTCGGTGGTTCGGTCCAAAAAAGCCGGCTCGGTTCGGTTCGGTAAAAATCGCCAATCCGGTGGTTCGGTTCGGCCGGCTCGGTGGTTCGGTCGATGCTGGGTTGGAAAACGGAGATCAGAGCCAAAAACTCAAAAACCGAGATAAAAAAACCGGCAAGTCCTTTTTTAATACTCTGTCTTCTTGTCTCACAGGAATTTAAAACCTTGCGGGACTTCAGTCGCTGATCACTGGTCACCAGCTGGCCAGACAGGTCTAGTGTTCGGCAAATAGCTTTCTTTTCATGCATAGGAAAGAATGCAAGGCAAGGTCAAGCAGATGCAACTTTAGCATGTTTTCGCTAAATTAAATTGACGCTAAATTTGAATTTGAGAGAGGAAATAAAACACAGCTTTTATTCTTTCCGAGTGTTCTTTCACAATGCGCAACAGTTTTTGAGCAAACGCGTTTTAGATATCCTTAAGCACAGAACACAATAAATGCCAATCAGCAAAACTTCCTCCTGAATGCACTCTCTATCTCATCTGACTATACTATAAATATCCTTCCCTGATCAATCAATAAAACCAACGCAAAGCTAACAACATTGAAATTAAAGAAAAACAAGACAAATGAAGCCTGCCTTGAGATATTCACTAACAATAGACTCACTCCGACTGTATAAGGCTCTCGGGTGGGTAGCAAAATTCTCAAAGAAATTAAAGCGCGTTATGTAAAGCATTTTCAAATGTCCAGCAAGGCTACATTTGGAATGTTTTGGCTTACTTACTAGTAACGTGCATGACATAAAACCAAAAAACGAATCAAATCATTTCTGCCTACAGTACGTTTGTCTTTCTCCTTGCACTCCCGACAGAACAACTTGGGCTAACTTGGTTTTGTTTACACGTCAAGCCATTATAAAAGATACTGTGTTATTATATTAAAGATATCGTTAGAGCCGAAGTTCTGTCTGACCTGTCTGACAAAAATACTGACCGTGAGCTGGTGCCAAGCTTGCCACCAACACGATTGTTCCAACGAACGATGAAAAAACGGTGGTGTCAAGCATGAAGCCCGATCGGGACTCGAACCGGCACCGGCAAGCTCACAAGGGAACATCGCCAACCGTTAAGTCGAACTTTGAGAAACCAAAAATTGTAATATGTTCCTAGGTGCAAGAGAAAGCTCTGTGCAAAATATTCGAGGCGTCTGGCCAACTGGTCAGCAGTGGTCAGCGTCTAAAGTCCTGAATTTTTGTGAGGTAACGAAGCTGAGCGTTGAGAAAAACACGCAGAGCTCTTTCCAAACTAGGTTTTTGGGTCCGGACCTTCGAGTTTAAGCTTCCAACACAACACTCAGGTTTGGGGTTTTTCCTGAAAAAACCCAAAAAATCCAGCAGAATTTGAAAATTTCACTGTAATGTACGCGCTGACCACTGGTGACCAGTTGGCCAGACGCCTCTAATATTTTGCACAAAGCTTTCTTTTGCACCCAGGAACATATTACAATTTTTCGTTTTCTACATTTTGACTTAACGGCTGGCGATGCTCCCTTGTCAGTGTATGCGCTATGCAAAATACATTACGTAGTAAGCCGCGTGGCGTGGGGCGAAAATGTGGCTCCATGTCAAGTCAGGCGCCCGCGCCCGTCTCATTGTCGGTGTTTTTCCTTGTCAGTTTGGCGGTTTCTCTTGCGAGTAGTAGGGCTTTTCTGCCAAGAATGGAAAACGTGGACACATATTTCTGTCAAGAGTGTCACGAATTGGGTGGCCATGGAAAGATTTCTGCATCAACGAAAATGTATTTTGATAAAAAAGTTGAGCGTCATGCTAATTTTCATCGTTTGCAATTCCAACGCATTTTTGGTTTCTGCAAAGACGACAGGGAAACGAGCAATAAATGTAGGGAGAGTCAGTCAATTTTGAACGCAACGTTGCCAAAACAATTCGAAAATCAATCGAATCAGTCGAAAGGAGAAAAATCGTCTAAAAAGTAAGTGCATGGTAAAAAATTCTGATGCAATTTAGTAGCGGGCCGTTAATTTTTGTGTGTGTAGCTTGAGGAAAAGGAGATCAGGCAACATCGCTGACTTCGTACCCAAGGTAGTGTAGACACCCCTATAAAATTTTGGAAAAATTTTGTAAAGGGAGACCCGTCTCATTTTTTAGACCCCCCCACCTGTCCCGCCCGGCAAGGGTGTGCAGGTACCTTTGTAATTTTTAAGCCCCACCTTCTAAAGAAAAATTTCATTTTTTAATAGTAAAAAAGACCCCATGTTTTGCCTTGGAAGGCCCAAACTAAATTTAAATCTAAATAAATTCCATTTTTACAAGCAACCAAAACAGGCCGCCATGTCGCCGACCCCGACCCCCCCCCCCCCCCGGAAGAAGATCAGGCCCGCAGACGAAGTCAGCGATGTTGGGATTAGGCTTACCTTGGAAAAGGCTAATCTTTCAGAAATTTGGCTAGATCACATTTTTAAAGCACTAGGTTAAAAGGTCTTCGATGACCGTGTATGATTTCTAGGCATTCCGGTGGCACAGTCGACTTGCCTGCTCATTGTCGCTTCGTATTATCAAATCGGGTCAGAAATGGCAAGGCCTATTGCGCTTTGTGCGATGAAGACAAAACGGTCGAGGCTCATTCTCGCCTTCACTTCCAATCTGTTATCACCCACGCTCGGCGTCATTACGGCAAAATGCTGTTCGCCTGCCGTCGTTGCCAATATCAATCGACGACTAGTAAAGGGAATCTAGATCATTTGCGGAAATTTCACAAGATCGCCCCTCGAAAAGAAGACTTCGTGGATATGTCGTCCAGCCATATGAAGGCAATTCGAGATATGATCACCCACTGCTTCGGTCAGTCCTCCACTGGAAAGGGAAGAAGGTGAGTATTGTTCCTAATATCTGCGGCACTTTTGCTGTTTGGTCCCAACATAGTTTAGCTTAGGCTGGTATTAGGCTCAGGCTTTGGCTGTGGCCTTTGACTTAGGCTTAGCGTTAGACCGATACTAAGCTTAGGGTTAGTCTGGTGTAAGACTTAAGTTTTGGCAGATAATAGGCTTCAGCCGGCCTTACCCCAGCCTGTGCCTGGGGACCAAACAGCAAAACGCCATATTTTCTCGGAATGTATTAGTCATGTTCACTTCCTCAGTTTAAAAGAAAAAGATATTTCAGCTCTGTAACCGAGCCGACTACAAAATGTTTGTCTGTTCCGAAATCAAAGTCAATTCCGCCAATCAATATTCCAGGGCAATATCGCCCTAAGCTTGGCAAGCGGAAATCAGAGAAGGATGAAGCCAGGTACGATTGGTGGCTGATATTTCAACGCGATTTGCGCAAACGTTTTTTCCAGCATCGACCGATCCGACCCTCAGCCCGGATCCTGATCCGATCCATACATACTCTGGATCGACCCTTTCTAATCCCGAGCCGATCTGATCCTGACAGATCCTAAACCAAAAACTGGGTGCAGAATCCTGCACAGTCTTTGTTCTTCATGAAGTGTGCAAGAAAACTCAGAGCTCTGATTGTTTCCCATTTTTTAATTTCTATCATAGACGACAGATCTCTTTTCTTTCTTTCGACAAACGAAAGTTTTTTTTAGACAAGGAGAACGTGTTGTAACCAGTCGGTTTCACAGGGTTCCCACTAGCCTGATAAGATAAAATCAAAGGAGGTTTAGAGGATTTAGAGGAGGAGGTTGGGAGGAAAGCTGGGCCGTAGCCTACGGTGAAGGCGTCTGCCTGTCGCGCTGGGTGCGCACTTTTACTGGCAAAGGTCCGACTTCCGCCTGGTTAAAAATTGATTGCCAGCACAGTACATCGATCTATGTTTCCTAGCCCTCGGCGCTGTACAGTGCCGGCTAGGGATAAATTACGACGCGACATGACCTCAGCTGGCATGGCTTATCCATATTTCAGACGTACAGTATTCAGGCATGTATCAGAACTGCGTATTTCTTAATCTATTTTCAAGTTACAATAATTGATAATTGGAAAGAGAAGTTTCAAAAAAGCTGTATGACTGAAAATCTTCAGTGAGGAAAAAGGCTCATACGCAGAAAACAGAAGAATCCTGATCCTGATCTCAAATAAAGTGATCTTGACCTATCTGTAAGCTCCTAATCCATTTCTCATATATCCCGTTGCAAATGACTTCTCTCTGACTTTTTGGCATCCATTCGAAACTTCACCTATACATGATGTCACAGAGACCATAATTATGGGAGAGCGTCTGACTTTCAGAGGAGGACGTTCCAAATTTGCGGAGGATTAGAGGATTTAGGGGAGGGTAATGGACTCAAAGGGAGCTTTCAGGATTTAGAGGGAGGGGAGTCCTGCTTTCAGACTGTATCGCATACGCGTCTTTTCTAAGCAGGTAATTCGCGGCAAATTCGAAATGCCGACCTCGGGGGGGGGGGGGGGTGGATCGGGAACTGGATCGACGGATCAGTTCTGCTGGCTCGGTGGATCGGTCGATGATAGCGTTCTTTGTTCTATCAGCTCCTAAATTAACTCTCTGCGAATGTAAGCTGTAAGCTGTTTGCGCTCTAAGTTTAGATCTAATTCTGCTGGCCGATCGCGGACCGTTGCCAAAAGTTTAAAATGGGGACAATCGCAGACAGCCAATGTTGATGCATCTAGAGGAAAGAATCGTCTGTATCAGCTATGCAGTAAATTAGCCCGAAATCGTGTCAATCAAAAAACAATAAATTGTCGCCTTTGCTCGAAAGAGATAAACTGCACACAGGTGCATGGCACTAGTATCAAATGTCAGTCGATCATTACTCATGTTCATTCCAAGCATTTGAAAAAGCCCGTTTTCTATTGCCGTCGCTGCTCCAAAAGCTTTATCAACTATTGGTATTTGAAAAGCCATTTGGCAGTTGCTCATAGAGTTAGCTCAGTTTCTGGAGAATACGAATATCGATTGGATGATTTTTTTGACGAAATGAATTTCTTGCTTGTTGAATGTTTCGGACCAGATGACAACGGCGAGTCGAGCACCCAGGACCCGAGTAGAAAGAATCGGATTCAAAAGAAGGTTTCAGGGAAAGGTCATTGTGAAATGTGTCCATTCTCAACCAACAACGCCTTGCTCATGAAAAGACACATTGCTATTATGCATTCTGGTCAGTAAGTACACCGCGCGGGGTTTCTGGCGACCTTGAAAACTGACTTAATTAAGCTCTTTGAAGTTGGTGGGAGCCCCGATGCGACGTCAGTGTGTGCATTGTGTATTGCACTCTGTTAAGGAAATCACGAGTTCAGGTCCTAATGCCAACTTGTTATTTTTTCACTCAAATTCTATTTCCTAGGTAACCCGAGATTAGTAATTATACATTATATGTCATGTAAAGGATGTTGTGTTTCAGGTACATGGGCTGTAGGGGGGGGTACTTTTGTGTAGTGTTATGTGCGTCTTGTAGGGTAAAAGCGGTGCCATGATGTGCTCTTTAAAAAATGTAGCCATGAGCAGCTTGGAATTGAGTGATAATCAGCACCGTTCAAATGTTTGTTGACATTACAATACTTTGCTCGTATTGTGTGCTGGACGGGAGTTGTATGCCTTGTGTTCATTTGAGTGTGCTTGAACCAGTTTGTGCTTACTGTATATGCTGTTAGTGGGGACAGTGTAAAGTGTAGAAAATCCAGTATACTACGAGGGCAGAAAAAAGTCAATAATGCAGCAAGCTCAGGAAGACAATGCAAAACCTCGGAAATGCAGTATTTGCTGTGAGACACAAATCAGCAATATTCTCAAAAATTTCCATTGTGTTAGCTCTCAAACTGGGCTTCTTGTAAAGCACTTGGACCCTGAGCGCCCACCTGGGTAGGGCCTGTGGCAGGAACGCCTGAGGACAATGACAATGAATATAGTGATCACACATTGTAATTTTCACCCTTCATTTGGACCAGCTTTTCGTAGATAACAACGACTTTGTAAAAAACGCTCTAAAAAAGACAGTTGGAAATCGCGGGGGTTGGCGGCTTGAGGCAAACTTTGGCTCTGTTCGACGACACTAAGCACGCGACTAGTGCCCAGTTTCACAATGCGATCCTAATTTAGGACGAGTGTGAATGCAGGACGCGCAGTTCATGGCTGAGAAGACGAGCTACTACTCTAGAAACGACCAGCCCGCTGCTAGGGATCACGGGTAATTGTTCCCCGGGCAATTGTTCGCTGAGTAACTTTGTAAGGATTCTATTTTATGCGAAGATAAGGCAACACCCAAGGATTTAAAATTGTCGGCAGAAAACCCTGATCCTTTTACTGAAAACACAAATTTTACTGAAGACCAGGGCCACCAGGATTGCTGATCTAGGCATCCTCTTCCTCTTCGATGCGCAACAAACGCCGAACCCAGCCACTTCTTTTCTCTGATTTGCCTGAGCCGATTTTGAAAAAACCAAAGACGTCAGTAAAATTTTGCGAATACTTTGTATCTTGGCCTTAGGAGTGACCTTAGGAGTAGCTCAAGAAGAAGTAAAATGCCTGGAACAGTACCCTTCTGTCGCAGTGAAAGAGACTAGCGGATGTGATAGCAGGTGCTCGGCTATGCTTTGACTAGCCCGTAATCCCAAGCTCAAAGTACATGTGGGGACAAGTACCTATGAAAGGAACGATAGCAGCGTCTTGCAAAAGGCAGTGTACTGCATATACGATAAAGGTCACGAAATAGCTTCCTCCCATTGACAAAAAGGCCCTGCCATGGCGAACAATTGCCCGGCGAACAATAAGCCCAGGCGAACAACTGCCCAGCGAACAACTGGCCGCGAACAATTGCTGGCGAACAATTGTCCGGATACCCTCCAGCCGCCTGGTTGCGCTCGGTTAAACTGCTGTAGTTCAGGTGCAGTAGCCGACAAGATTTGTGAATTTTCTACAGTTCTAACCGGCTGAGCTTTGCTGTTTCGCATATCTTTTTTGTCATCGGCTTGTTTGGGAGACTACCGAAGTCTACAAAATAAGCAAAGTTTTTGGACAATAAGTTGTGTATCAGCTGGGTCATGCGTATCCTATGCAGTTATTCCACAGTGTATTCTCAAGGTGATGCTCGCACAGGAGACAGACACCTGCGCATGAAGTGTTGACTGCATGCATAGGCATTTAACAGGGATGAACCGAGTGAAACGATTAGCTAGAAAATTTGTGACAGTCATCGCTGACATATGACCCAAAGGTGACCGATGCATCTGTTCGTACCAGCAGAACTAGTGTGCGACGAGAAAGAGTGTTTAATTTTAATTCATGCAAAAAAGCGACAACTCTCGACCATTTACTAAAAAGACAATAGAAGCCATGAAATAGGAAAAATTTACTGCAATTCAATGGCGCACAGGCTTACTTAGAAGTGCAGGGTCATTTAGGTATGCAAAATTAGCGAAGCCGATTGCGGGGAATTCAAATTTTGTATTTGTAAAAGACCTATTCGTAAAATTGTCTGTACTGCGGTAAGTGGGAAATCAACACAGGACAAGCGGAAACTTGTAAAAAAATAGATTGCTGACGATGAGACATCTTTGACAAAGGCTCCACGCGGACGGCTATGGGTATGGGGGCCAGAGTCCTGCATGGGCACCCGTAGCCGTACCCGGGTACGGGTTTGGGTAAAAGGTGACGGGTACGGGTATTCGTTCTTGTTTAATTGTTTTTATTCATATTCATGACAGAGCTGCAAATTTAAATCTTATGCATTCCGTGACTGTTTATGGCGAAACAGTTCCGATGTCTGCTATTTTGAGGCTAGTTGTGACTACTGTTGATATCCATATTTACATCTACTCAATATCGATATTAATTTGACATGTCGATATGAAAATGATATCCATATCTTTTGGGATATCCATATTTACTTAATTTATCTGGGAGATAAAACTACAGCTGTGCAGAGCATCTTCAGTCAGCAAACTTTGAAACAAGGAAGAAGAAAAGATGAACGAGTATTTCTGAGCTTCTAACAACAAGAGGGGGCCGAGGAAAAATAAGGGTGTGGGGTATGGTATTGTATGACTTCGACTGCAAAGCACAAATCATGCACTGACAAAGCAGAAGGACAGTGGTTAGGAGTTCATATTTGTATATGACAGATATGCACCAGTGCAGCAACCTTGACCTTTTGCAGGATCCAAGTCACTTTCACTCTTAGGTACACGGGCTCCTTAGATTAGGACAGCAGTCGTTTGATGTAGGATAGGACTTTCTTGTATGGCTGTTCTGCGACTCACGACCAGACACGATCAGAAACGTCTCATCAAATTGTGAGACTGGCTCCTGCACAAAAACTAGCTTGTCTTATGGTAGTACAGCTACAGTAGTTGTTGCTGACCTCTGCGTACAAGCTACACTAGCGCGTTTTGTGGCAGTGTCAAGAATCTAGGTATCATAGGGCAGCTGCTCATTCCTGGCAGACTGTATGCATCGGTCACCTTTGGGTCATATGTCAGCCATAACTGTCAAAATGCCTTTAGCTAAACATTTTAAAAGGCACTCCTTGTAAAGTTCAACTCCGTTACTCTCTCCAACATGAATGCAGTTTCATTCAAAGTTTTAGATTGCCAGGTTGTCAGCTAGAGGTTTCAAGTTTAAATTGAGACATCTGTTCCCAAAGGAACAAGAAAACCAATACATTACTTAAAAAATTGCTAAAGGCTTAGCGCTAAGCATCTGGCTCAGATTACTGCTTTCAGAAAGTCTTTTGTCTTGCGATAGTGAATAAACTTTTGAATGGGAATTAAACGAGTTTCATTGCAAACTCTGGTTTTCTGTAATTATTTTCATGAATTGGTTACTTTTCTGTTTTTATACTCCACTCGAACATTTATCGAAAAACCAGGTACGAGCATGGGTATGGGTAAGGTACGCCGGGTGTGGGTGAAGAGGTCGTCCAGCGGGTACGCGTAGGATACGATATTCATACACGTGCCAGGGCCCTGTTGGCAACAGATATGCTTGCGCACCAGCTATGACTGCACCGCCCGAAATGAGCTAGGAACAAACCGAACCAGGATCAGCGTTTTTAGCATGAATGATGCTTTTCTACAGAGACAGTCACAAAGCGAGAAAAGCACGCCAAAACTCATGAGCAACACAAATAAGTCCACTTCAGTAACAGAGCACAATCCCATTACATCAAAAAGCAGATTCACACACGATGCATAACAGCAAGATGTCTCGTCATAAGCATATCATTTTTAGTAACGAACGGACAAAACTTACACCCTCGTCTGCGGCCAGGCAATGCCACTGACTTCATGTCTTGCAAATCAGATTCAGTGTAAATCCCTCCAATATCCTTATCGCCAAAGCATTGTGATAGAAGATCCATCATTTCGTCGTGGAAATCTTGGGAATAATCAAAATTGCCAGTCGACTTGGAGATGCCGTGAACTGTTTTCAGATGCCGTAGAAGTCGGCGACAATTGATGAAGCTGCTCGAGCACTTTCGACAACGGTAAATTAACTTTTTTAAATGAAAAGTTTGGACGTGACGAATAAATGGCCCAGATCCGGATTTTCTTGAAATTCGTGTTGTAGTTGAGCAAAGGCGACAGAATGTTGCCTCACATGCGGCCTGGCTTCTGAGTAATCGCATAATGTGCGTCTGCTGCTGACGAAGGCAAGCAAGTCTCAGTTTCTCGTCTTTTTCCTCCAAATTAGCCTGTCGTACGCCCTTTGTACTATTGGCGTTCACCAAAGCGCTAAAAATAATACAGAAACCTTTCTAATGCGGGCTGACACAAACTGTGCATGGTGTTACCTACCTCATTTTCTTGTCTGCTTCGAAGCATCTTCTAGCACGGCCGTCGGGATCGAAACATGTCATTAGAAAGGCCATTATTTCATCATGAAAGTCGTTTTCTCGATTTTCGTAATTGCCAGACAACGAGATCGAATGAGCATTTTCCAAATGTCGAGCCATATTCTCTGGCGATGTGCTTGTTTTTTTGCACCTTTTGCATTTTAAGACGGATTTGCGGAGATGAACAGAAAGAATATGACTCGGTAAATCGCGCGACGCACGCCAGCGCTTTCCGCCGATTCGGATGAATACTCCGCACAAATGGCATAAAATTTCGTCGTCTTTGGCAGTCTGACCAATCTGACGACAGTACTTTTTTCGAGTGATATGTAGCGTGTCAGGCGCAGAAGCTGCATATATCGCCGACAATTCTTTTGCTAGTACAAGCCTGAAATGTAATAAAGTGTAATCAAAGGGTCAGGATAGAGGATGATCGACCTAAGCAAGGTTCATAATCATTCGACAATGCTGTAAGTTCAGGACAGTTATTTCTATTTGATATTCGTAGAATAGGATTTGGGATGCCCTAAGCTTCACGACACCTCTACAGAATGTGACTGGACCTGGGTACCGATTCATGGCTACACGTACACGAATGAGCCTGAAGGGTGGGCCTGCATCGTCCAATCTGGCAGTCAGCCTGAATGGTGATACGATCTCAGAATTAACAGCAATGACAGAAGCTACACCCCACCCAATCCAAACCGTTTTATCTCATCACCTTCAAGGGATACAGGAGAGCTGACTAGTGGATAAGGCGGCATTTTATGTGGAGTCTAGTAAAAAAAGGGGCCTCCCCATTAAAGTATGCTGCGCACAATAATTCTAGCAGATAATGTGCGAAAAACGGCTGATCTGGGGGTTAGATCAGATCGGGAAGCGATTTACCCCTCGGATGGTTCGCCACTGGATGCCGGGGATTGCGCGGTCAGTAATAAATGATGCGCAAGGAGAAAAAGTAGACGTTCACGCATTTACGATGTTTCTGATTTGACAAAAACGCATTTTTAAAATGGCGCACGCCCACGGCGATGTGGCTCGCCTATAACCAAAGTCTCTAAAAACGCCAACCCTCTTAGGGGCCGTTCAAATACGACGTCGTACGCAAGGGGGTCAGTACCAAAACGAGAAAAAAAGGGAGAGGGTGTCAAAGGCAAAACGAGGTCGTTTTTGCACTAGGTATTGCAGCGGTTTTCCTCCCTTTCGAACTTTCCTGCTAGAGCCTAATTTACGGCCAGATAAGCACAGGTCCACCACCTATTCATGATATTTCTGGTCATTAAAATGTGGATTGGTAAGACTCAGTTTGTTACAAAAAACCGCCGCGTTGGTGCAGCGCGGTTCGGCATTTGTCTCTCCATATTGGTCAGTAGCCAGTGGCTGGACTCACCCTGGGTTCGATCCCCGGTGATGGAGGTCGGTTTGCGAACCATACACCCTCGCTGACCTTGCAAGTCAGGCCTTGGGTGACCCGGTACCGCCGAGGTGCTCCGAGTGGAGAGACGGAAGCCAAACCCGGAAAGTCGGTGTCCTGTCCAGGATGCCCTTATGTGGAGTTGCTCCCGGTGGACACAGGCAGAGGGAAGCTGGTGTGTGTTTGTCCCCGCACAGCCCTGCTTAGAAGGTTTGACTGCTGGCCAGCTAGGGGCAAAAACGGGCTTCAGCCCAAAAATTTTTTAAAGCAGAAAGGCCAAAGTTTGATAGAGAACAATGTGCTCTATCATACTGTATAGTTATTCGTTTTGCTTTTCTACTGCTTATTCGATTTTTGACCGGTGCATTTCAAAAACTCACAAACAATCTTTGAGAACTAAAGGCGTAGAGTTAAGCTGTGAAACCATCAGCACGATTTACATATACCAAATTGTTACTGAAATCAAATTACTACATGTCTCTAAAAATTTCGAAAAAAATTGTTGGAATGTACTGTATACCGATATGAGGATGGGAATATACGGACTCGTACGAGATATGAATATGAGCAGTGGCGAATTAAAGTGCGCCGATACTCATGAAATTTCTTTTAAAATATGTCCTTACTACCCCCCTTCGCAATTTAGGGGGTATTGGCTTGTAAGACGTCGAAGAAGGGGGACCTGGCGCAAAACGACAAAATACGATCGGAGCGAGGAGGGGGTCAAAAATCACTAATTTGCATACGACGTCGTTTTTGAATGGCCCCTTATCAGATCATTTGCAACGTCAAGTGAGAGGCACAGAATAGGAGCCTCCTCGCAACCTAGCCGCTCACTTGTGTTCAGTAGATTTAAAACCTTTCCTCGACACACGACTCTCATCCCGGTGTGGGCGGCGTTTGCCATGATCCTCACTCGTGCTTGTAAACATGATCTAGGTGGCTAATGAATGTCGGTTATCTGCTCTGTTCTCGCTTGGAGAAATCAGCACGATACCATCACAACTTATAACTAAATTCTCCCACAGCTCCATCCATGTGCTATCAGGTCATTTGCTATGTCAAATAGGATGCGCAGAATCGGAGCTCCCCTCACAACCTTAAACCACTCACTTTTGTTCAGTAGCTTTCAAGCCTTTCCTCAACACATGACTCTTCTTCGACCTCGCTTGGACTACTTGTCTGAAACAGAGAATAAAGTCGCACTTCATGACCCAGAATTGCGAAAGCAACTTACCTTTGCCAGGCGTCTTCCTGTTGCTGAGGAGAACCAAAACAAGAAGCAATTATTTCCATAATTTCACGTTGGTGATCCAATGTTTCATCTATGACATATTCAGTTCGCCAGTGCAATTTATGTTTCAACCTTAAATGAGCCACCATGGTGCTGTAAGTTGTTGAAGAATACTGGCATTGACGACAGGAGAAGAGTTCCTTGCCGAGGTGAAGCTGTGCGTGTTGACGAACGACTTGCGCATTCAGATAACCCAAAACAGCAACTATCTTTTCCTTGCCGCACAAATTGCAATAGGCTCTGTTATTTTTGACACGATCACCCAATAACGAACGAATATAGGCTCCAATGACGCTCAACGATCTGAAGAGAGAGAAAACGAATAAATAACGTTAACTGAAATCTAACTTTTTGGCATTTGTTTAACTTGTTGCCTGAAAATTTTAAAAACCATTTGTCATATTTGCAGAGACTATATACCCTGGAATTCACAGTCAATCCATAACTGACCATCACTTCACTTCTCCCTGATAGGAGCTCTTATCTATAGCAGATGTGTCATCAAGTAGGCCAATCTTTAACATTCTCAAAACTTTTGAGGGCCATCGATAAAGGATATTCATTCAAATAGGCGTTTTTTTTCTAGCCAACCCCTGTTCATTTCTAGTCCCCTTTCCTAGGTAGTACATCGACTTGCAATGGCTCGACTAGCACCCGATACTCTGCATGGATTAGGGTCGTTCATGGCTTGGCGGGATAAAAGGCGTCTACCTCTCACGCTGGGTGCGCATTTACAGGGGAGGGTTCGACTCTCGCCTCGGTACAAAATTGTCAGAAATGTGCCTCTTAGCCCTCGAGTGCGATTTATTGTGCTGGGCTATGGATAAAGTATGACACGACAGGACATGACCATGTAGATTGATCCCGATAGAATAAAATCGATATGAATGGACTGCGATCACACATACCCTGTATTCTCAGCCTACTATTGTGAATGTGGTGCATATCTAAACTATGTCCAGCCCCTTCTGCAGCAAACTACTCGCAAAATACTACATTTATAGTTCTCCTTTCTCCTCACCTCCCTACTAATTCAAAATAAATATATAGGTAAAAAAAGTCCATTTCAACGTCTATTACAAAGTCTATTTCTTGAGACTCTCGTCTCGGTCATTTATTTAAAAGTAATATTTTCAAGTGTTTCTTGCTAGCGTTCGTTCGTGATCGGCATCGGGACCGGGACCCGCTCAATGCCGGCCGGGATCGGGATTTTTAGAGCGTTTTTTCACTTTGAATTCGCTATAGGTAACCTACAACCTACCCCAAGTAGCCAACAAATGTACAGCCAAAAATTTCGTGCGCAGTACTTATCATTGCATTCAAAATCATGCAAGTAAAAAAGCATAAAATCAGCACCAATTAGCAAACTAATCCCTTCCTTCCTCCACCAGTTCAATCATCCGCATAAGTGCCTCCAGCTTACCCCTCCGGAACTCTCCCATCCCGATCCCTTCCTCTCCCCTTCCACTTCTTCACACGTCTCCCCACAACATTCAATCCCGACTATTTTTTTTATCGGGATCGGGTTCGGGAGGGGCGATCCCGACCGGGATCGGGATCAGGATCCCGAACGAACGTTATTTCTTGCTTATTTTTTAATGAGAATACATGAATCATACAAAGGTGATGAATTCAAGAAAATGACTCACTTTCCACTCGATCCAGATAATCGACTGGATTTCGTGCCACGATGAATTTTCGGCGGGGCCGTTGTCGACATTGCAATCGTATCATTTTCTCTCGTTTCCGTCAACGGCACATGGCTAGTCGTTAGCGCAAAAAATCGAATGTGCGATCGATGAATCTCGATGTGACGATCGATTTGTTCTTGCCTCTGCTCCGAATCCATGCAAAATTGTCCGCCACCTCCCAAAAACTGGCATAATTTGCAAATATACACCACAGTTGTTTCCATTCTTTCCTTAAAAAGACAGAGATTTGCATTTCTTTGCAAGATCTTAGGGGAGACTAATTTTCATTCACAAAATTTTACTTAACCTTTTAAATTTTAGTGTTTTTACAAACTGTATTTTCTGCAGTCTTCATAAAACTTCGACAAAGAGACCTGCGGCATCTCTTTTTTTCTAAGCCCATCATTTTATGGGTTGTGGTAATAAACCTGCTTCGACAACTTTTCAGCCGACAAAGTCCCTTGGCCGTATGCCCTTACGTGGAAATCAATCACCCAATACGAGATCTGACAAAGGTGGTGCTAGCGCCAGCAACTGGTCACGGCTGGTCAAGCGGCTACCAACATCGACCGATGCGATTTCTAGACCGGAATTCGGCAGATTTGATGCTCTTACGTGTTTAGAAATCGGCATACAAAAACGTGGGCGCCCAAATTTATCATGTGAAATCACGGTTTAGCAATTTGGGGAAGGCTGATGGACAGAGAAGGTCAGTTTTTGGGAGGACGCGGCGCCACTTGCGGCAGCTGTATAATCGATTGGCCGAGGCCAGTGTAAGAAAATTGCCGAGGCAACGACGTAAAAGTCTGCATTTAAGGTCTTTGTTTTTAAAAATCAATACAATGCCAGAACGAAGCGAATTCGTTTGTCAACAAGCGTCAACGCGTAAATAAACGTCATAAGCGGGGTTAAATCCATGGTCAATTTTAAAACTTATTTTCAATTTTCTTCGTAAATGTTTCGTATTTTGTTTTAATATACAGTATTAGTGAAGTGAAAATATTCCCTTTTTAGCCAATTAAAAAGGGAATATTTTCACTTCAAGAAAACTTTAAAAATATTGATTCCAAAAAGCATTACATAGGTCGAAAAACTTACACGAGAGCTGGCCAATTGTCACTGCTCCATTCGCATTGGGGCAAAATCAAAATCCAACGCAATAAAATGGGGAAAGCCCGTGCTTAAAACTGAGCAAATGCTGGAAGAAAATACTTACGTTTCGAAGAGCGACAGGCGACTTCTACAATCACGCAGGTTGGTAAGGAGCGCCAAAAGAAAATCCCGCTGGGCCGGCGGGAGCCCTCCGCCGTTGTGTTTTTTTTCCCGCCCGCGCCACGCGATTGGACTGCCATGATTGGACTCACCCGCACGTGGCGTCCTCTTTCCAAAGCATCTGGAGCGCCACCACGCGGACAATGCTGACGGGGCGCGGTGGGACTCCAGACAATGAGCGGCTTCGAGCAATACCTGAAATCGGGTATTAGCGCTCTTGCATAGGGCCGAGTGTCGCTCGAGTTCAACGCTCTTGCATATGGAGCGAACACTCGAGCCCGCTCGGGAGCGGGCCGCGCCGGCCGGCCGATATCGCGTGGTGCTCTGTTGCACAGAGAACGCTCCAGTCCAGCAGACCCGCAGTGTTTATTTCGAATTTGCCGCCAATTTTTGCAGTGAAAGATAGGCAAACCTTCGCATCATCTTTCGGTTTCGGCCCTAAATCTGGCACAATTTTAAGTTGTCAGGGCAGGTTTTAGGACCGTGACATTTCTGGGGCAATTTTTAGCGCAACTTGAGATTTTCAGGGCATTTTTAGGGCGTCTATAGATTTTGACACTCTCTTAGCTCTCTCGACCATGCCGTTGCTGCAAAGGGTGTTTTCCGCGATGAGAAACTGGGTAGAGATGTCGACAAAGCATTGGAAGTTTTTTGCGCCTTTGAATCCTGACATGGTATTCAAATGCGCCATCATGGCTTGTTTAGAATATTGTTAGGCGTCTGGGAAGCGGTCTTTTCAAATGGCCTTCTTTGCATTTTTCTGGAATTTGGGTTTAAGGCAATTTTATGGCAATCTGAACCTGCATCTAGGGCATTATCGTGTGACAGACCTGGTCACACTGTGCCCAACTCTCCTGGCCACCAGCAGCACGCTTATGCGCTCAATACAGCGTTCTTCGCGAGGGCGCCCATCCGTCTCTTGAAAAGGAGGTGACGGTAACTTTGGACGTTCAGTAAGAGTCCAATTTACTACTGTTTATCGCAGGTTTGGCATCTTCTGCCACTGCTAACAAATGTGTTACTTACGACAAGTATTGCCCGACAGACAGTCATTGGTCGAAAAACAAGCAGTCAAGGCTCATGAAAAACCACCTCGGACAACAAAAGCAAGTCAACTTCAGGTAACACAGAAACTGTACCCACGATCCCATTAACTCCTCGACGACGAACAATATCAATCCGCGACTCGGTTGATACCCAAAGCGAAAGCTTGAACAACTGATTGATCGATCTTTTTCAGGCATTACTTGATACGAGCGATCAGCTGCTTCACGTTTTCGGCCTTCCAACCTCGCTTGTACACCTTCTTTTTCAAAATTGCCCAAAAGTCTTCGATTGCACAAATCTCAGGGACGTTGGCTGGGTTGTCATCCTTCTGCACAAAGTCGGGCGGGGGCTGTGCATTGTTGTGCTCCTGAATGATCCTCTGGTGTTGACTGGAGTCTTTTCTGCGCCATCGACAGTGGAACTTTTCGCCAGCGTAGGCATCTTACTTGTCAGAACGGTCCACTCGGCCAGCAGCCAGGCCAATGTATCACATCACAGAGCAGCTGCGGCCACAGTCTTGATGTGAGGGGCTGTTGTAGGAATGGGGGCCACATTGATCGATACTCTGCAAAATAAGCTATCTGTCAGGCTTGGACCGTTCGTTTGCAAGATCAGCCCGAACCAGCCATTGTAAGCGTAGAATATCATGTCATACACAACATCATGTGCGTCACAACAGGCTTCATACGACTGGCTTACCTAATAGTCGACTTTGACCCAGATGACCCAATAGTCCTTCGACCAGAAGATATGTCAGACACATTGTCACCTGCTTGGATTGTTACTGTCACATGCAGTTTCTTCACATTATGATAGCAACTGTCATCGCATGTTTGCAAAAACAGAAACTAATCAAATGTAACAAATGGTGGCAAAAATGTCAAGTATTCCGCCCCTTTAGCATCCTGACCTTATTCATACATGAACTTTTAATAGCCCGTATGCTATTACATTTCAGTCATGAAGAATAACATTTTTTCTTTTTTTTTATATACGAGTATATGTTTTGAATTAGTAGGGAGGTGAGGAGAAAGGAGAACTATAAATATCCACTCCAGACATTTTCAAACGTGGATAAGTGCCCAAGGGATTGGGCGACATGCCATTGATTTAGCAAGTATATCTTCAGCACAAACTCGAGTCCAACTGCAGAATAGAGAAAAGATTGAGCTTGTCTTTGCGTATATATGTAACGTTTCGCAAGCAAAACGACGGTATTCAACCTGGTTCTGACATCGATCGGAAGCCCTGGGTCGAAAAAGTCAAATAGGATATGGTCCACCGTCCAGTCGAGGCATAGGCCCTCCAACATCTCAAAACGACGTATAACTTCATCCCATATTTTCGAGGACCACCTTCATGTGATAAGCATGTGTTCGATTGTATCAGACCTAGCCCCACATGCGTAACATTCACCGGATTCCGTTATGCCCCACAGGAAATGTTTCGATGGGACAGCTAAGATTCTGCGCAAAATCTTGAACTGAAACATTCTCAGTTTGTTTAGAACGCCGAGCACCACAGGGAGCGTTCAGATTTTTCTCAACTCCCAGTTCGCGACCGTTGGTCTTTGTGCGCACCAGCGGGCCTGACCCGCTGGCACTGCACATCTTGATCTTAAATAACGGTGCTTCGCGCTGCACTAGCCGAGGGTGCAGATCGAAAGCTACAACTGGGATTAAGCCAGCTGCATGCATCATCCGTTTCCAACTGGCCGGGACGGCTGAGATCACCTGTATGTATTGGAAGTGAGACAAACGGCCATTGGTGAGAGCATTCAACTCCATCCGCGAGCGAGATTTGCCTCTACTATCAAACCCGAGTGAGTGGGCCCTCTAAGAGCCAGTCATAGAATATACTCTTTCCATCAATAAGGACGAACCGATTGTTGCAGACCAGCTGCGAGGCCGGGGCCACAGGGGTATCTACATCTTGAACAGGAGAGTTTCGAATCCACTGGTAGACATCCAAGATTGCGGCATAAAACTCAGGAAGTTCAATACCAAGGGTTGCCAAAGAAAAGTTGCAGCGCAGCAGGAAGGGTAATCCGCCGATCTGACTCACCGCCCTGAATCCCAGTTTAGTCCATATGTAGAGGCATTGACTAACCTGGACTGATTCTTGATTTGCATTGATACTAACCTGCTGTTTTGTGCCTGTTTGTGTGTGTGCCTTTGGTGGCCCTCTCATAATCAGTCGGGAGTCGAGCCGCCCTAGTAAAGGGTTGCTTGCGTATCGCGTCCCGGGTCGCCCCTCTATCGCGTGGCAGGGCGGCCAGTTCACACATAGCGCCACCGGATTTCGAAGTAATCGCTTGACCCACGACAATCTCAGGCCGACCAAAATTGTACTTACATCTGGTGCTTTGAGGCCCCCGGCCCATACCGGCTGCAGCAGCACACCCTGACGGACCTTTGGAGCCTTTCCACTTCACACAAAGTCGCGAATAGGAAACCCTATCCTTCGCAAGGTATCCGCAGGGGCTACAATTTTCATCAGTGAGTGCACCAGCACAGAGCCCAGCAGCTGATTCCATACTAGCACTCTGCCCACCATTGTCAGCCGTCTTTTGCGCCAACTCTCACTATTCTTTTCTAAGGTAGCTAGTTTGTCGCTGAAGTTGCTAGCTTGCATGGTCGACTGGTCATGCGCGAGTGTTATGCCCAGGATTCGAATCTTATCGACTGCAGTTATTCCTTCCGGTACCGGCGCCCTGGCAGGCTGAGCGCCGAGTGTCATGCATTCTGTCTTTTCTTGTTCAACTTCAGCCCAGAAATTCGCCCAAATTTCTAGTGCGGCATCCGCCGCTTCCCTATCCTTAACGTAAAGAGTGGTGTCGACCGCATATTGCCCAATTAGGTATTGAGTGCCCTAGATCGGAATACCACGCACATCTGGACAACTTTCTCACGCCGTTACCATAAAGTCGATGGCTATTATAAACAGATAGGGTGATGTTGGGCGGATGCCCCTGCCCAAGGCAATACGCCCAGAAACGAATCCATTATTGAGAACATCGCTGCAGCGTGTTAGGCTCGCTATCACTGTTTTCAATGGTCAGCTTTTGCAAGTAATCGTAGGTGGCGATCTGAATGTTGTCTTTGATTCTGAATTGGATAAGTCTGGTGGGAATTCTATTCCAAAGCGATCTGTGGTGAAAGCAGTCAGGGATATACAGGCAGACTGGAATCTGATGGACTGTTGGAGGGAACTAAATCCGCTCACCCGACAATATACATGGCAGCAACCGCACCCACTAGTCAAGTGTCGACTCGACTACTGGCTGATCTCCGCTGACCTGATGAATCTTATCGAAAACAGCGTGATAAAAAGAGCCATAGGCACCCACAAGAGTGTAATTTTTCGAATTATGGGACCCCAGTTCCGCGCACGGAGCTCTGGTCTTTGGAGACTGATTGTCATAATACTGAATCAGCCGCAGTACAAAGCGGCAATCGAAGAAACTTTGCAACTTGCATTAACACAAACAAGAGGGTGGGATGATCGTGCTCGTTGGGACTTATTGAAAATGACAGTAAGGGATACTTCGATGCAATATTGTGCGCAGGTCAACTCCCGCAGGGCTCGACGGAAGCTTCAGCTTCAGTCGCTGTTGGACGATCTCGATTCGTGGGAGCACCTTCTCACAATGGAAGAGCTTGTCTTAAGGGAGTCGGCAAGAAGTAAAAATGATGCTATCTTGGAGGATCATGCCCGGCGAGCAATCTTGCGCGCCCAGATACGGTGGATTGCATATGGTGAAAAACCCACAAAATATTTTCTCGGGATGGAAAAACGGAATGCCGTTCGTAAATCTGTGTCAAAAATCGTGGTAGCACCTGGTCGTGAAGTGGTGGAACCAAAAGAAATCCTGGCTGTTACTCAACAGTCTTATGAACGGATATACACCCAGGATGAAGTTAACGGAATTGATTTCGAGCAGTGGCTGAAACGTGTCAGTAAAAACGACTCTCGGAAGCTGAGTGATGAGGCGATGGCCTCTCTCGATTGTCCCATGCAACCACTGGAATATTTGAACGCGTTAAAGGGCATGCCTCAGGTAAAGTGCCTGGGAGGGATAGACTCCCTGTTGAGTGGTATCGCCATTCTGGGAAGTCATACAGGAGCCGATGCTGCGATCGATGCAGGCCTCGCTTGAGGCAGGTGACTTGTCGCCATCGCAGAAACAAGGAGTGATCTCGCTGTTGCCGAAGCCCGGCAAAGATCCGAATGACTTGAGCGGCTGGAGGCCTATTACTCTCCTGAACTGCGATAACAAGATCTTGGCTAAGGCTTTAGCTAACAGGCTGAAAATGCATGCGGGCGCCCTCGTTCATGAGAATCAGACCGCGTTCCTTGCAAGGAGGTATATCGGAGAGAATATTCGTACCGCGATCGATGTATATGAGGCTCTTCGTGTGTCGGCGCATGAATCGGGTTTGCTCTTGTCGTTAGATTTTGAAAAAGCCTTTGACACCATCAATTGGGACTTCTTGTACTTGGCATTAACATATAAGAACTTCGGTCCGACCTTTATCAAGGCGGTCAAGACTCTGTTTGCCTCTGTTGACTCTGTCAAAACATCTTTTGCACTTGAAGACGGGTTTGCGAAGATGAACAGAAAGAATATGCCTCAGTAAATTGCGCGACGCACGCCAGCGCTTCCAGCCGAGTCGGTTTAAATACTCCGCACAAATGGCATAAAATTTCGTTGTCTTTGACAGTGTGACTAATATGACGACAGTACTTCTAGTTTTATCAATCTTGCGAGCTGCAGAAGCTGCATATATCGCTGACATTTCTTTTGATAACGCTAGCCTGAAAAGTTCTCAGTAACTAACTGGATCCCTCTTTGTACTTCACTAGATAATTGTTGACTTGGGTTTACCTGCCTCGATAAACCCCTCACCTTCCACCCTGTGAGTGAGGTCATCCCAGCGTGTTCGCCATGATCAACTCACTCGTTCAGTTGCGGAGGTCTAGGCGCGCGTCAGGGTAAGTAATAAATGTTGGTTATCTGCTCTTGTCTCGATTCGACAAATCAGCGCGATACCGTCACAGCCACGCATATGGCCATGATCACAGCCCATAAAAAAATTCTCTCAAAGCTCAATCCATGTGCTATGAGGTCATTTGCTATGTCAAATGGTATGCGCAGAATAGTAACTACCCTCACAACGCCAGGCGCTCCGCCTCCAATCTCGGCCAATCAGACGCCAGGGAACAGGTCGGCCACCCCTGACTGGTCTTCTGGTCATTGAGGAGAAGACAGGAAAAATAGTCGCAACTCCTGCCCTATACACGCGCTTTAAATCACTTACTTTTGTCCAGTAGCTTTCGAACATTTCCTCGACACATGACTCTTCGACTTCGCATTGACCGCTTGTCTGAAACCGCAACTGAAGTGGCACTTCATGCATCAGAATCGCTAAAGGAAATTACCTTTGCCCAGCATCGTTCTGTTGCTGAGGTGAACCGAAACAACAGGCAATCATTTCCATAATTTTACGTTCATGATCCAATGTGTTATCAATGACATATTTAGTTCGCCACCGCAATTTATGCCTCGTCCATAAATGAGTCACTATGGCGCCACGCGTGGTTGCACGATACTGGCATTGCCGACAGGAGAACAGTTCCTTGCCTACCGTAGGTGATGCTGCGCGTGGTCACAACCGTCTTTTTCACATAGCACAAGTTGCAATAGGCTCTGTTATCATCGACACGATCGCCCAATATTAAACAGACATAGGCCCTCATAATGGTCAGCGGCCTGAAGAGAAGAAAAGACGAATAGATGATCTAATAGATTCTAATTTTAGCTTGCTGCTAAAACTTAAAAACTGCCAAATAACCACCAACAACTACCCTAGATAAAATGTGCGTTTCCCCCCCCCCCCTCATTGCAAGCATTGCGATTGCGCTATTTGCTCCAATGCCAAGTTTTTAAGTACAAGCTCTTCAGCATATGTGTCGTCTTCCGCTGGCATACTGGGTGAGAAGGGGTTTAGGGACCTTCACGACTGGTGCTTGAGGACAGTTTCCCAATTCTCTACTCCTAGCGTGGGCGTCCGCCATTCGACAGCAGCAGGGGACTCGCCCAGAGCCAGGTGTCCAAAGCGAGCGTCAACCTAATAAACTACCGTCCTACGTCGGAATAGAACCTCGGCCTTCCAGTCAGGGTTGCGGGCCAGCAAGGCGGATCAATGCCTTAACCAGCTGAGCAATCGCCTACCAACTTTTCCCTTTCGGACCAGATGCCATTCCAGTCGGGAATACGAGTCCTGATCACCCCAAAATTGCTTTATCTAGAATGAACGACCAAGGAGAAGAGAAGACAAAAGTTTTAAAGGTTTGAACGCGCACTGCTGGTGAAGATTAAAGGTGTTTTTTGTCATCAAAGGTTTAAAAATTTGCTGCGGTCGACCATTGGCAGCTATTCCTCCCCTAATCGAAGCTGACCACTTTTTCGTAGCCCCTTCCCCCCTAGGCTGCGGTCGACCTTTATGGATGGCCCCTAAGGTATATCACGAAAACTTCAAGAATAGAAGTAGAAAGAAAAATATGACCCCCTGCCTTTGATTCTGTTTCTATTCCTTGAGACTGCAATCTCAGCCATGTCTCCTGGTCAATTTTTTGAGTGACGATGAACAACACAACAGCAAGGATTTTAAGAAAATGACTCACCTTCCTTTAGTCGATCTAAACAATCGACTGGATTTCGCGTCTGGATTATTTAAGGACGAGTCCAGTGTCGACGCTGCAGTCACATCATTCTCTCTCGTCTCTGCCAACTACACATCGATTGCCGCATCGCCTTCAATCAAGTGAACGTGCGATCGGTGAATCTCGATGTGACAATCAATATCTTCTTGTTTTGGTTTTGAATTCGTACAAAATTGTCCATTAGCTCTCAAAAACTGACACAATTTCCACTTGTAGACGATGGTTTTCTCCATTTTTATTACTCAAAAGGACAATATTTTGATTTTGACTCTTGGTTTTGGCGCTTTATTTGACTTTTCTTTGATGCGAAAATCACATCTATCGCTTCGCTTTGGCATTAGGTGGTTGAAACAAAGGTACACTTTCTCGGCAATTTTTTACCGCCACACCAACATCGACCGATCCGAACAAAACAGAAAAATTTGCTGTGCATACCGTTAACTGGCGGCACGCCCTCCCGGTCTGGTTTCTCCTTTTTATTATTGTCCATCAACCCCCACCCCAAAAGAAAGACATCACAAAAGAAAATAATATCCAGGCAGATAAGAGAAAAAAACCTATCCAGAAGTCGGATCGATCGGTCGATGCTGTGGTGCTAGCTGCTTCATTTCAGGCGCCCCTAAACTGCATGCACCAACTCGAGGCCACTGGACACGTGCCGCCGCTCTGGTGCAAAGGTTGCGGCATCAGCGAGCCCTGTCCATGTAAGGAAGTAAGCGCCCAAACCCACGACCTAGGCTGTCGTGAGTTAAAATTTATAATTTTTTGAATGGTATTTAGAAACGTCATTTTGAAAAAGCGAATACTTGCATGGAAAGGAAACTTTCAAAATATTTTTTCGAAGAACCGTGACGGCTCACAACTTGCGTTGGGCAGAAACAAAATCAAGCGCAATGAAATGGGGGAAAGCGGGTGCAGATAAGCTGAACAAGTGCCTAAATAAAAAAAATATTAAGCGGAGCGATAGGCAGCTGGTGTCCCCAGAGGTACCTCCGTACTGTACGGCGCCAAGAAAACGCCGCTCCGAGGCGCCGGCCGTCCCAGGGTCGACCGTACCGGGGGGGGGTACGGTACGGTACGGGTACGGAACTGAAGATAGGCTGGTACGGCCGTACCGAGTTTTATAATATTTTATGTGTAATTTAACGCTCGCGTGCATTCAGTCGCTTCAAAGTGGCCAATTTTTATGAAGAGAAAATGAATCTGCCGCTTCTTCAGTCTTCATTCCTTCAGCGCCGCTTCAGTTCACCAGCAGACCTATGACCCGTATGTTATCCAGCCGGCAGTCTCGTTGGAAAGTGGCCTCGCCTCACTTTTAAACAAAAAATGTAGGTAAAGCATTTAGGCTTGCTCAATTCTAAAAAGATTCGAATTTGCCGCCAGAATTTGTGGTGAAAGTAATCAAACTTTTACTTCAGCTCTTCAGCGGGCCCAGCTATCAGTGATCGTTCTGTAAGCTAATATGCACTGATTACACATGCTAAGGTTACTTTCGGCAAACAGTGTAGCCGTCTTGCTCTAGATAGAAAGTCGCCTGACTCTGTCTCTTAGCAGAGTAAATGTCACCCCTGGGCTGATAGAAAATTTAGGATGGGGGGGGGGGGGGAGCAGCATGGAATTTTTAAAAAATTCTTGCAATAAAGCTTGGTGAACTGGACTCCGCAGCCTGATTTTTACGGGCTGGCTGTAAGGAACCATTTTCCCTATATTTTTGCCTTATTGTTAGTTTGTACATCCTAAGTTACAACAATGTGGCAAAAGAAAGTCGAGGTACACGCCACCTTGCTTAGGTTATCAGGTAACAGGCTTTCTGGCTGAATTTTTTGTTTTCCCGCGTTTTCATTTCTTTGATAAATTGTTTTTAATTAGGTACCTGCTAACAGTCTGCCAAGCTTCCAAAATTAGATAATCGTTGTAGCACGTGCAGTCCCGTGCAGGGCTGGATTACGGCAGGGCGTCTGTCTTGTAGCTAATCACTGATATATCTGTCAGGTCCCAGTGTTATCCCGCCAGTCGGCGGTCTTCTTCCTATGGTTTCTATTAAAAGCAATTTCTTGGTTTATGCAGAAAGAGTAGAATGGAGACAAAAAGTATTTATACTTGCGAAATGTGCCAAGTTTTGGGTGGCGATGGAATAATTTATTTGGGTTCAACAAGCCCAGACGAAGTTGATTGTCACATCGAGATTCATCGTCGGCATCTGGCGCTGGTTAATGGCCATGAATATATGACAGAGACAAAGTCAAATGCGTCGACTCAATCTATATTTGATCAAGATTCGGCTCCAGCGAGTCTGCGAGAAGACGTCCTTGGAAAAACGTAAGTACATACCGCCTTGGTGGTGAATCTGTCAAAGGTATGTCTGTCTGTCGCAGTTTGCTTGGCAGAGCTGGAAAACAGGCTGTCTAATCGTAAGCCTTGCACAACGGTTCGCATAGATTTTTAAACCTATTACGCATCGTCAGTCCCGCTGTACCCAGTAACAATGCCCGCATCCAGAAGGGCGCTCGCATTTGCACTGTAATATAGCACCAGTACTGTAGAGCGCACCACCCAATGCAAAACCTCATGGAAATCCCATGAATTTGAAATCCTGATCTCCCGTTTTATTGTGTGGGTCCCATTTTCCCAGCAAAGTCCACTTAAAATGCCGCTTTGTGCTGATCAGTTCTCTTGTATCTCTTTGCAGTGGGAAATCGAAACAGTTTGGGGGTGCCAGTTAGGTCCCCTGCAATGGTGTGAAGTGATGGTTCGCAGATTATTATACTCCGATCCCATGCAGATCTTCGGTTTATTCGCCCAACACCAACATCCTCGCCCCTTCAAGACTGATTAGACTGTTTCCGGATTGTTATAATGTGCCAGCCAAGCATCGACCCTAGGCCTGGATCCCGATCCCGATCCGATCCGATCCGGCCGATCCGCTTCAAAAAATAGAAGATAGATGGGGATGGCGTGTTTGGCACTGCGTCCTTACCAACCTGCCATGGTTCCTCGCTTTTACTTTGTTAGAGCGCTCCAAAGAACACAGGAGAACTAAGTAGCACCTAAAGCGTGATTAAATGCTGATTTGAGAGAAAAAAAGGGATTTTCTCGTTAATGTAGTTTGCCACATTTTATCATTTCCCAGCAGATAAAGCGCGAAAAATATCAGTTGCCGATCCAGCAGTTGGATCGGATCGGCGGATCGGTTTGGCTGGATCGTGGATCGGTCGATGCTGGGTGCTAGCCTGGGTACTCTATTACACTGACAAAGTTGAGAGCCTATTTTGTAAACGAGCTGCAATCTTATCGTCTGGATCATCGAATAGTGCGGCCATTCTTTCAGCCTGCCTTCAGAACACAATGATTTAGCGTTAATTCGGCGACAATATTGTTGGAAATTGATCATGAAGATAAAACCTCGCGGGTCTATCCAATGTCTTCAATGCAATGAGTTCGTTAAATTCAGTCTGGTGCAAAGCGACGTGCCAGCTAAGCTTAGACTGCACGTTTTCACGAAGCATCTCCGAAATCCGATGTATTCTTGCAAAATATGCGGCGAAGTCGGAACGACAAAGAAAAGTTTGCAAAATCATATAAAAGGGAAACATAAGATTCGCAGTGCAGGCAATTATGACGATCACGAAAGCGATTTCCACGACGAAATTATGGCCGCATTGGCAGCGTGTTTCGATTCGAGTAAAGACAATATCAAAGGAAAATCAAAGGGGAAACCTTGGTAGGTATCATGTTCAGTAATGTGTAGAGTATTCTCGTGCAGTCCACTGATGGGCAGAAAGGGTTTTCAAAAATTCTGAAAATGTGTGGTCTGACGTGAGTAGCAGAGGCTCCGGCAAGGAATTTTTTAGAGCACTTTCTATAATTCCATTCCAATGGCCTCGAAGCTCCTGTCGAGAAAGATAGACAGCCTAACGCTTGCCAAAAGTACTGCTAACTTTGTTTATTTCAATACTTCTCTTCCCGTATTCATTCATGGGAAGAGGAGCACCGAGTACTAGAGTAAGAATCCATGATAACAAACACGGCTAATGCGAGAGATAATTTGCGTGCGGAGGCGTTTCCTATCGTAATAGATACATGCTCCTGAGATTGCACTTGCAGATAGCGCACAGGCGAGGGGCCATTTTTCAGCAGCTTAGACGGATTAATTATGTTTGGTAATTCTGCCCCACTTTTGCTTTTTTCTTCCCTAAGTGACATGAGTCCTTTGCTTATTGACTTATCAGATAAGTCAACAGCAGATTCAAAGTCTGATGTGAAAGTTAAGTGGATATTTTAAATATCAGCGCCAATGTGCAGACTTTTCTGCCGTGGAAAGACTTGAGAACAGTTCTAGATGCGATTTCGCCTAAAAAACTTGGGAGCAATTCTCATTCTGGTGCGATTTCAAGGGGAGAATGGTTCTCGAGATCATTTCTCGAGAACAATTCCAGAATCGTTCCTGAGAATGATTCGCAGTGCGACTGCGGTCTGAGACTAGGACAGGGAGGAGCCAGTCATAAGATCGTTTGGAGTTGAGCTGAGTAGTTTGCTGTGTTCACGTTGGTATTGTGCCATTAAATTTGTTCCATACACGTGTCTCCGGCAACTTGCTGTGCCGTCGACTGATCGCCCTTGTCAGCAAGACTCTGCCCCTTGTCGCCCCTCACCAAAGTCCACTGCGCCAGGGCGACAGTTCCTCTGAGTCGTTTAAGGCTGTTAAGCTTGGACCAAGATGCAATGGAACCACAAGGCTCCCTCCCAGTGCCGACCTTGTTATCATCTAAAAGATCTGTCATATCTAAGCAATCTGAAAAATACGTCCTACCTGTCTGATACTTAGGACCAAGTATACTTTATCAGAAAAAACTAGATCGTCGCTTAACTCGTTTTAGATAGTTTGATTTAAGCGACGTCTAGTTAGAAAATTAAAAAAGTTTTTAAAGGCGTCGCGATAGAAAATTAGGGCATTTAGAGAAAATTCTTTGATAACTATGGTTACGTCGGTCGAAGGGTCGAATAATTGTAGCCAAAAATCCAAGGTTAGGATTTTATCAGGCACAGTATATTAATTAGAAAGAAGTTAAGCCAACATTTTCGTTTTGGAAAATCAACGGAAAGGTGTTTCGTTGTTTAGGTGGGTGATGGTATAATACCAAATATGCCTGTCTCAGCTCCTTGCGATATGTTTCGTGTCGAGTAAAGCACCCAGTTGTGAGACCTCTGGTAGAATGCCTAAAATCTTGGTGGGCAACATTGTTTCTGCTTCAGGTCCAAAGTCAAGCCAAGACTCAAAGTGGCTGGTCGAAAGGTAATCAAATCTGATTTGTACAAAATTCGAAAAACCCATTGCATGAAGCTTATTGAAAAAGCCGAGAAGAAGACGATTGAATGTGGTTTGTGCAAGAAGGTTATTAAATTTCATTGGAAGCGGTGTCATCCGCCCTCTCGGCTCTTTGAGCATGTTTATAATTATCATATCCGCAAGCCATTATATCGATGCAAGATGTGCGGCCATCATGCCGTTTATTACTCGGGTTTGGCTAGTCACTTTGTGCTCAAACACATCGAGCAGTCTTGTTGATAAATACGAGAACAATGAGGACGATTTCCACGATGAAATCATGTCCATGCTGACTGCCTGTTTCGGAGAAAATGTCGCCGCCCAAAAAAGCTGGTATGTTCGAGTACAACATTAGATGACATTTTAGGGGTTTTGTGTCTCCTCATTAGCCGAGGTGGGCAGTGCCTGATTCGTTCTGTGACCTCGCCAGTCTTGTTGGTCACATATACCAGGTATTGCCATGATGACGAGTCAGAGAGGCTTGTGCAAGGTTCACACAAGGTTGAAAAGCTGGGAAAACTTGGAAAAATCAGGGAATCAGAACAATCTGGAAACCTTGGGAAATGGGAATTGTTGAGCCAACTGTGAGAGGTTGCATTTTGAGGTGTCAAATTTCGAATCACCGCCTTTTCTGCGTACCTGTTTGTTTATCATGCTATAAATCTGAAGAAAAAGCTTGTATGCATGTATTACAGTTGTCATTTGTAGATTTTTATGTGTTCTTCTTAATTAGCTGAGGTGGGTGGGACTCGTTCTGTGACCTCCGCCAGTTGTGGTACCCAGCATTCTTGGCGGTCGGGGGAGATCGATACCTTCTTCACTGGCTGGGATACGTTAACCTATTCGGTTGATGTTTCGAGGGCAGGTATAGTCGCGAGACTTGTCTACCTCCAGTGGGAGTATTTGCACCCAGAAGAATTCCGCCTCGACTAACTCCCGTCGCCCTGGGTGCGTGCTGAATGCAGTTGTGATGGCATGGTTCCCTTCGATTTCTCTATCGTTTAGGTAGGGTAGTTGTAAGGGAGGTGAGGACACCATGAGCGACCAAACCACGAGTTGCTCCCTGTTTGTTCCCCTGCTGTGCTTACAATTTTTCCCTAGGTAGCAGTCCTCTTGCTTGTGCAGCATACGAATAACCATTGAAGCATGTGCTGCTCAATGCGTCCTGCACGCACTTGCTGCAGGATACACGTCGGTCGACGTACCATGCACTTCTGCAGCTAAACTTTTAGCACATCGAAGGATGGTCAGTCCAAATTGCGCAGCACTGCTGGGGTGAAGCAGTCAGCTAATTGGAAGAAAAAAGGCGTAAATGGGCAGAATGCGCAACAACAACCACTGGAGTTGGTCGGCATGTCAATGGAAGAAGTCAAAGGTGAATACGAATCTTGTCAAGCTCAAGGAATGGACAAATCATCCTTACGCTTCTGCGGCAGATATCAGTGCCAGCTGTGCCCGTTTGGTACAAATCGTAGGCTGCTTATCAAAAGTCACATCGCCATCATGCATCGTGGTCAGTAAGAGCAGCATTTTGAACTCCAATGCTTTTATATAAGAAGGGATTGCCTTACTTGTTAGTGTTCATGCGGGGCAGTGCGGTTTGGTTTTGTAGAGACTTGCGCTGTCTACAGTATAAACTGAGTGGAAATGATACAATTTTATTTTCTCAGGTCTTCATCTCAGGTCAGGACTTAATGTCAATTGTTGCTAGGAAGGTTGAAACGGCATTATTTGCCTTTGTGATTTCATAGAGAGAACAGGAAATAAATAGTGTAGACTAGAGCAGTATTAGAAGCGCAGACTTATATTCGTTGTGCGAATGGGATACAAGACCTCACAGTGCATATGCGCTTACTCTCGTAATTCTCAGAGTGCGGGGCCGAGTCCCGCTCAGGGTCATGCATTTATTCTGCTTTGCTCCTTGATTCTAATCTAAATTTTTCCGTATATTTATTAAGAACTGTTAACTTATCAATCACACTACTTGTTTTGAAAATGTTGGAAGGCACACACTGTGAAAATGGAGGCTGAACATTTGAGAACAGTGGGACGCCATGCCCTCATCGTCTTTCGTCGCCTTATGTACGGGCATGTAGAGCACAGTTAAAAATAACTTGTGAAAAAGGCGAAAAACGGTCTTATCATTTTCAAAAACTTTTTAGACCATTCAATGCTGAAGCCAGCTAGCAGCGTCTCAGGATGGCTAGTCTACTCGGCCACGAGAGCGCCTCATGCTAGGCACTGCACCGAGCGTGATCAGTCACACACAGATGCACGCCAATGTTGCGTCAATGCACAGTGTAAGTAGGTAACAAGTATGAAGGATGCAGCTGATGTTTAGTGGCGCTCTACTGTCAACAACCCTAATACCCTAATACCCTAAACTCTACTGCAGCTCTACTCATGGCCCCAGATAGATACCTGCAGCGTAGGTAAGGTGGCATGACCTGCTGTACCTGCATGACCTTGTACCTCACAGGCAAGCTAACAATGTCCCAGAATTAAATTTTGTGTTTAACGAAGCATGTGAAATGGTCTATACACACGTCTGTCTAAATGCGTCACCTGCTTGACCTAGTCATGCCGCATGTAGTGATTTTCGCGCCATGGTAACAAAAATTCATTATCGCTTGTTCTCAAAAAACAAGTTAGGAATTCAATTTCTTTATTACCCAAATTTAAGAATAGGCAGCAAAACAATGCACAAATTATTCCACCCTTTCAACATATAGACCTTGTTCATAAATCATAGTTAGCCTTGTACGAGCAGAAACATGAGTAACACGTTTTGAATGTGGACAGTCACACAACGAAAAATCATTAGTCAAAACTCATAAGAAATGAAAAAACAGTCCACTAAATCAAATCACGAGGAGAACTGATGGCCTGTAGAAAAAACTGCTAGCACACTCGCATTGCATCCAAAGCACCTTCACACACGATGCATAACAGCAATATGTCTCGTCATAAGCATATCAGTTTTAGTAACGAACAAACAAAACTTGCATTCTTGTTTTAGGCGAAAGGCGCAGTCTCTCAAAACTTCTACCTTTCACTCATTTACCAGATCATTTGACAAGTCAAGTGAGATGCCAAGAATAGGAGCTCCCCTCGCAGTCCCACTCACTTTTGTTCAGAAGATTTCAAATCTATTTTTGATACGCTACTCTTATTTGACCTCGCGTTGACCGCTTGCTTGTAACTACAACAAATATTCACATTTCATGAAACAGAATTGCGAAAGGGGCTTACCTTTCCCAGGCGTCATCCTGTTGATGAGGCGATTTAAAACAGCGAACAATCATTACCATAATTTCACGTTCGTGATCCAATGTGTTATCAACAACATGTTCATTTCGCCAGTGCAATTTATGTTTTTTCCTTAAATGGGCCGTCATGCCGCTATAGGTAATTGAGCGATACTGGCATTGACGACAGGAGAACAATTCCTTGCCAAGGTGATGCTGTGCGTGGTGAAAAACGTATCCCGTTTTTGGATAGCCCGAAACAGCGACTGTCATTTCCTTTTCGCACAAATTGCAATAGGCTCTGTTTTTTTTAACACGATTGCCCAATATTGAACGAATATAGGCCCCCATCATGGTCAGCGATCTGAATTCAATAGAAAAAATTAATGACTGAAATCTGATTGTAACTGTTGCTAAAACTTGGAAGGCCATCAAAACCTACGCCCGCCGAACTACGTCAAAGGGTTAAAGGACAGTAAACCACCAGTGACAAAATCAAGATTTTTCTCACTTCTAATTTTTTCACACACACAGAGACACAGAGAACACAGAGAAAGGCTTGAAAAACTTTTTGAGACACCAGTTTCTAGCTTGATTTTGTTTTAAAGACCAAAAAAGTGAACTTTAAAAAACCAAGTTTTCAAAATCTTGATTACTCTCAAGTTTTCAAGTTTGAACAGGCGAGATTTACTGCTTTTGTGGCTGGGCATTCATCGCTGTGAGGAGCGGCCTGCAATAACGGGAAAAGGCAATCCCTGTTTGGTAATGTCCTACTTGGCTGCAAGGACAGCTCGTGGAGTCAAATGCTAATACAGTGGGGGGGGGGGGACAAAAATAATCGGACACCTGCAAAAAGTTGGGTATTGGCGCCTTATCTGTGAATTTTTTCCTCATCCGTGCAACAGAGACCAATAAGTAGGATATGGCTGGATAGAGAATTGTTTGTTTAACAACACCCATCAATCGGAATCCAGTTATCTTTCACCGTTAATCATTGAAACAAGAAAAAAGATGAGTGGCCACAAATATTTCCAGGACAAAAATAATCGCACAGCTACAGATTTCCTGGTTTTCCTTTGTTGTCTGAGGCCACTTATGTTCAGGTTTGGTTACTGGTCTGAGGCTATAAAGAGGTGCCTCAGGCGTAGGATATCAGTGTCTCTTTTTTTCTACCATCGAAATGGCGACTATTTTCGAGTCGCCATTTCGATCGTAGAAAAAAACCTGAAGAGAGGAAAAGACGGATGAATCAAATCGGAGTTTAGCATTTATTGCTGTTGCTTGTTGCCTTAAAACTTGAAAACCCGTTTGCCAAACTGCCAGGGAATATGTACCCTGGAATGCACAGTGGTGTAACTTGCGCCTGGCCATGGATGATTCCGGGAATATATTTCTTGCGATAAAGCTTATTCATGGTTGAGCGTGAAAACGAGTCCCAAATACAGCTTAGTCCTAATCTTGGCCAGGAATTAAATGTTCTATTACGGTGTACCACAAGTGACAAAATCAAATTCAAAGTAGCCGATGGAAATTCGATGGTTAGTTTGACAGTTTTTCATGTTGCAGCATCTTGTAGGACAGGATCAAGTTGCAGTCAGTCAATGGTTCCCCATCGTAAACTGTGTCAGAAAAGTGTCCATCCACAGAATTATAGGTTTCAATGCTGAAAGTGGTTGGGCTTCACATTCTCAATTCAAATGCTCCTCTAGGCTCAAGTTAGCGGTGTCTGAAACAAAGGCTAAAATAATAAAACCAAGGGAAATAAACCGTGTAAATTGCAAGGAAAAGAAGCAGAGCAAAAAACTGTTTTTCATTCGAGCTCTATTTCTTGAGACTCTAATCTTGGTCATGTCTTATTTAAAACTAAAATTGCCAAGTAAGTTTCTTCCTCAATTTTTGAATGGCAATTTATGCATCATACAAAGGTGACGAATTCAAGAAAAATGACTCACTTCAGAGTCCTGCATGGGTACCCAAACCCAAACCCGTACCCACCCGTACCCGGCGGGTACGGGTACGGGTATTCGTTCTTGTTTAATTTTTCAAAGTCGTATTCATGACAGCGATGCAACTTTAAATCTTGTGCATTTTGTAACTGTTTTTAGCGAAACAGTTCTGATGTCTGCTATTTCGAGGATACTTGTGACCACTGTTGATATCCATATCCACATCTATATCTCATCGATATCATTTGACATATCGATATCGAAATCATATCCATATCCGTATCCGTATCTTTTGGGATATCCATGTCTTCCTACTATCTGTTTTCTTTTGGAATGTACACGCGGCACTTGAAGGGCGTGTATTATCAAAGAAAGCAGGTTATATATATCTTTTAACAACCCGGATATACTGATAAAAAGATATGGATATTTAAGCGTTTTTGAGATTTGAAAATGGTTGTTTATTGCAAAAATGAACCTGGTTTATATCAAAAAGCTGCTGAGGCGCCATCCGTGAAGGACATAAAGACCCTTAGAGAGGGGTGCCACATGACTCGACACGACTGACTGACTGACTAATTGATTACCTATCTGAGGGGGGCCTAAGGGAAAACAAGGGTGTGGCGCTAGGAGTTCATACTTGCATATGACAGATATGCGCCAACCTTGACTATTTGCAGGATCCAAGTCACTTTCACTCCTCTAAGGACAGCGGGTCCTTAGATTAGGACAGCAGTGTTGTGTGATGTAGGATAAGAATTTCTTGCACGCATGTCCTGCGACTCACGATCAGACACGTCTGATTGTTGCGAAACTGGCTACTTCACGCGAACTAGCTTGTTTTGTGGTGTCCGGTCAATTGTTCGCCTACAGTTGTTGGCGGTCAATTGTTCGCGGGCAGTTGTTCGCCAGCAATTGTTCGCCAATAACAATTATTCGCTAGGTCATTTCTTCGTGAGCAATTGTTCGCCTAGGTCAATTGCTCGCCAATTGATCGTCACCACTTGCTTACCTACTGAAGCCACCCTAGGTCAGCCAGGGTCATTTCGACAACATGCGGCACTAAGGTTTGACTAGGCAAATATCGCTCAATATTAAACTTGCCGCACATTTGCTGCAATCAAGAGCATTAAGACCACTTGCTTACCAACTGTAGCCACCCCAAGGTTACATTTTCTGCTGTAATTAAGAGCATTTTTAGTGGCTTGTCAAAAAAGAGAGTGGCTTGTCTTGCCTACTGTATTTGCGACGCTCGCAATCCTTTACTAAGGATAACCTCCTCTCACTTACAGTACAGTATGTATATCTACCAGGCCGGACCCCCTGTGGAACCCTGCTGCCCCAAGTAACACGTAACTATTTCAGTATTCGTGCAGTTCTTTATGGAGAGAAAATAATTTCTTCTCGGATACAGTAGTTACAATGCTATACATGTCCCTGATGAAACTGGGTGTCGCATGATGAAAACACTGCACAAATGAAAATGCTGTCATCGCCCCCCCCCGCACCCAAAATGTATGCTCTGATAAAAAATTTTGATAGTAACTCATATGTAGTTAGTATTCAACATGGCGAATAATTGCATGTCGAACATTTCGAGCAAAAATTTCTCTAGCTAAACATTTTAAAAGGCACTCCTTGTAAAGTTCAACTTCGTTACTCTCTCCAACATGAATGCAGTTTCATTCACAGTTTTAGATTGCCAGGTTGTTGTCAGCTTCAGGCTTTTAAGTTTACTGTAAATTGAGACGTTTATTTCCAAGTAGCGTTCGTTCGGGATCACTTTTTTCGGGATCGGGATCGGGATTTTTATAGTGTTTTTTTTTCACTTTTAATTCGATGTAGGTAACCTACAACACGCCCCAAGTAGCCAGCAAATACAGAGCTAAAAACTTTTTTGCGCAGTATTCATCATGGCATTCAAAATCATGCAAGCAAAAAGACCTAGAATTAGTCACCAATTAGCAAACAAATCCCTCACTTCCTCTTTACCAGTTCAATCATCTACCAAAGTTTTTCCAGCTTACCCTTCGGGAACACTCCCTTCCAGATTTCATCCTCTCCCCTTCCCCTTCTTCACACATCCTCCACAACATTCAATGCCGACCATTTTTTATCGGGATGGGGATCGGATTCGGGAGGGGCGATCCCGACCGGAATCGGGATCAGGATCCCGAACGAACGCTATTTCCAAGGAAACAAGAAAACCAATACATTACTCACAATAGACATTATTCAGGCTTTTAGCGCTAAAGCATTTGGCTCAGATTACTGCTTCAAGAAAGTCTTTTGTCTTGCGATAGTGAATAAACTTTTGAATGAAAATTGACCCACTTTTGTTAAGAACCCTGGTTTTCTATAATTATTTTCATGAATTGATTAGTTTTCTGCTTTGATACTCCATTCGAACATTTATCGAAAAACCGGGCACGGGTATGGGTATTCATAGATTTTTTGAAAAATTACGGGTACGTGTATGGGTAAGGTCCGCCGGGTAGGGGTATGGGTACGGGTACACAGGTCGTCCAGCGGGACTGGTAGGGTACGATTTTCATACCCGTGCGGGACCCTGACTCACTTTTTACTAGCTGCAGATAATCGACTGGATTTCGTGCCACGATGAATTTTTGGCGGGTCCCGTGTCGACATGGCAGCCACGTCATTTTCTCTCGGTTCCGTCAACGACACATTGCTTGCAGTCGCATCGCCCGCAAGCAATTGAACGTGTGATCGATGAGTCTCGATGTGACGATCAATTTCTTCTTGCCTCGGTTTTGAATCCACGCAAAATTGTCCGTCGGCCCCCAAAAACTGACACAATTTGCACATATACACCATGGTTTTTTCCATTTTTTTCTGAAAAGGACAGAGATTTGCATTTCTACGCAAGATCTTAGGGGACGCTAATTTTCATGAGCAAAATTTTACTTGATCTTATAAATTTGAATGTTTTCACAAAGAAACTGTTTTTTCTGCCGTTTAAAAAAAATCGACAATGAGGCCTGTGGCATCTCGTTTTTTTCCTAAACCTATCATTTTAGGGGTTATGGCAGTAAACCTGCTGTGACACCTTTTCAGCCGACAAAGTCCCAAGAGCCACATGCCCTTGGGTGGACATCAGTCACCAATACGAGATCTGACAAAGGTGGGCTAGCGCGAGCAACTGGTCACGGCTAGTCAAGCGGCTACCAGCATCGACCGATGCGACTTCTGGATCAAACTTTGGCAGATTCGATGCTCTTATGTGTCTAGAAATCGGTATAAAAAACGTGGGGGTCCCTTTTTATCACGTGAAATCACGGTTTAGCAGTCTGGGGAAGGTTGATGAACAGAGAAGCTCAGTTTTTGGGAGGACGCGGCGATTGTAAAATATTACCTTCAATGGTCAGATTGGTCGAGGCCAATGTAAAAAAAATTGCCGTGGCAACGATGTAAAAGTCTACTTTTAGGGTCTTTGTTTTTCAATCAATCCAACGCAAGAACGAAGAAAATTCGTTGGTCAACAAAGAAAAGTTGGCACTTATGTAGTTCCGGCTGGCCGAGCGGGTCCAGACGTTGTGCACTTGACACGTTGTGCCAGATTCGGACTTATATATTTTTCTTACCTGTCGGACTTATGTAGTTTAGGGAGCGCCTGAAAGTGCCGAAAAGTCTAATAAAGCGCCAACCAAGTCAATATTGATCGGCCTCAGCTGTCGTGAGTAAACTCAATATTTTTTCAACGATCTTGAAACCATATTTTCTAAAAGCGGATACTTGCATGGGAAGAAAACTTACAAATTATTTATTCTGCGAAATGCGATGGGTAAAAAATGCTCGAACTAACTTGCTTACGTTTAATTTGCGTTAGGACAACAACAGAATCAAGCCACAATCAAAAAGGGATAGCAGCTGGGGATAATAGGGATGGCAGCTGAACAAGTGCCGAAACAGGACAGATACGATATTTAGTGGAGCGAGAGGCAATTTCTGCCGCCAGAGTTACGCCAGGCAGCGCCAAGAACACGCCACAAGCCGTGCCCCAGCCGTCGCAGTTTTTCCCGCCAGCCGGCATGGACTGGATAAACAAAAAGATGTCTACCACGTTTTTGTAAAATGCCCAAGAATTGAGTACTTATGGGAGCAAAAAGAGAGACTGGTGGAAAACTTGGACAATACTGTATCGCTTAGTAAAAAGAACAAAATTTTTGGAGGGCTGGGTCTTCAAAATGAGCATATCACCCCAGTTGCAAACTGGTGTCAATATACCCAGAGGTGTACCCACAGGATAATTGCAGCCGCTCGGGACGCCAAAAAGAGTTGCAATTAGCCGAACTTGCGATTATCCGATATATTGCAATTACGCAAAGTCCAGATGGATTTTTGAGAAAAAAGTTTGCAATTACGCGAAGTTTTCTATGCTGTGCGCACACAAGTCCCTATCACTCTTTATTAATGCTTTCAAAAAAGTTTCTTACCAGGGAAACTAAATTTTCTTAGTCACATAGTTTTCACTAATCGAGTAGAACCGAAATCTCCCCCTCGCTAAATCTTACAGCAAAAGCAGTAAGCAATTTTGCGGTGACGATGATGAACTATAAAATTCTTTTCAACCATACAGCCGAGTCAACTTTAAGTCACACCGGATAATGTCACACTCCGGCTATCACTGGTTTTCGAAGTTCGATTTTTTCCCCTATACTTTGTGTGTATTTTGAGTTCGCTTATTATCACGCAGAATTTGGCTCAGTCCGGTTACTGTCACATAAATTTTTGTACCCAGGATGATAAGGAGCAGAAAAGGGTCACATTTACACCATTGGCAGACTAAGGGCATAATTATAGTCGGGTGCACACGCGCCAGTCGTACAACAGGGTAGCGACCGACTATGAGTAGGCCCTAAAACAAGCGCAAAATCGTCAAAAACTAGGATTTTTACAATATACGCGCACATTTTGGGGCATAGCACCTTACTGTATGCTTCAGATTTGATTTGTTGACTGACTCGCATAATTTAACCTTCTTCAATTACAAAAACTGTTTGCAAAAGCGTTGCGACTTTCAAATGGGTAGGAATACACGAAAATGGTACTTCGGATTAGTCACAGTCCGGATTTTGTCACATTTTCTTCCCATCTGTGGATGGCATACAGAGTGGACTCGACTGTATCCTCAATTTCATAAAAAGCAGCATATTGCAGACAACTAACTGCCTAGGCCAAAGTGCGGGAAGTCTGAATTTGTTGTCCAAGTCTAATAGTCTCTTGTAAGAGAAAAATTGCAATTATGCGTGGTAAAATGCGCCTTGGGGTGTAAAAAAGCGTTGCAATTACGCGAAGTTGCAAATATCCGAGGTGCAATTATCCGAGGTTGACATACATGAAAAACATAGGACAAAAAATCGGGGAATGAGAACTTGTTGCAATTATCCGACGTCGACTGTATATGGCAGCAAGGGCGGCCTATGAGGAAGACAATGAGCTAGTCGACATGTGGGATTCGCTAATGACCCGACCAGAAGTACTAACAAAACAATCTAGGTGTACAATATTTTGAAACCGCATGGTTTTCATGAGTAGTTTGCAAAGTTGTCTTTTATCGAGGTTTTGTATGCGATTCTAAGGATAAAGTCTGGGGGCTAAATTTAAAGAATTTAACGGAAAAAAGAAAAAACAAATTAAAAAAACAAAAAAGGAAAGAAAAATAAAAACTACAAAAGATTATTAAATGCATAAGTGAAAAAGGTATATTATGCATGTACTGATACTGATATGTATGTACTTTATGTACTACTGATATGTACGGCCCTCTTTTACTTTAGCCCCCCCCCAAGTTTTCCAGTTTATTATTCCTATTAGCGAGTATGCAGGGAGGGAGGCGCCTCCTACTTCTTTTTACATATGAGCCAATTAGAAGTAAATATGTTCCTTTGTGGGTTTCTTTGTCCTTTGTCTCTTGTTCGCATTAGAGCATTAATTCGCATAGGCCGCCCTTGCTGCCATATACAGTCGACGTCGGATAATTGCAACAAGTTCTCATTCCCCGATTTTTTGTCCTATGTTTTTCATGTATGTCAACCTCGGATAATTGCACCTCGGATATTTGCAACTTCGCGTAATTGCAACGCTTTTTTACACCCCAAGGCGCATTTTACCACGCAGACTTACAGTACGTAAGCAGGAAACTGTCATTGCTCGATTCTCATTACGGCAAAATCAAAATCCAGCACTAAAATGGGGGGGACGGCCGAGGTCCGACTGAACAAGGGCCGAAGCAAATAATATGTAGCCAAGGCGGGCAGGTAGCGCCCCAAAACAATGCCGCTAGCGGGGCGGGAACCCTTGCCCCTGCGTCTCGTTTTCCCGTCTGGGCGCCACGCTTACCCGCACGTGGCGTCATTACGCACAAGTCAAGCAGACCCGTAGTGGCGTGGCGTGGTGGCCTCCCATCGCTTGAGATTGGCCTCGCCTCACTTTTTCACAAAGTTAAATATGTACATACCTTGCACAGGATTAGTTCCAATCCAATTCTAAAATATTCAAATTTGCCGCCAATTTTTGTGGTGAAGGTAAGTAACCTGCGCATCAGCTCCTACCAACCACCCGGGTAGCAGTGATCGTTCTGCACACTTATGCGCAAGGCATGCCCTAATTAGGCCACGTTACTATCGCAAATTAGTCGAGCCGTCTTGCTGTAGTTGACCAAATTTTGTTTGAGTAGGGAAAGAAAATTTCGGGTATGAGCGCATTGTATATAATATATATATATATCTTGTTAAAATTTTCCTAATAAATTGGCGAGCAAGACAAAGCAGCCTAAAATGTATTATTCCGACACTCTAGATTTTTTACTTCCTTATTTTGCGGTGTGCACTTCCTAGTCAAACAACTGCAGCATAAGAAAACCGAAGGCACCTCCTGAACCTAAGCAAGCTCTAATCTGTTGGTCCATGGCTGAAATCTTTTGTTGTTCCACGTTCATTTTTTTGAAATACACAGTATGACTGACTTTTTAGCGAGCTTGAGCCCCTCCTGTTCAGCAGGTACTAGCGAACAGTCTGCCAAGCTTGTAGGAGTTACTGTAGCTACTCGTCGTAGAACCATGTGCAGACCGTTAATTGGGTCTGAATTTTATCTGTCTCGTAGCTAATCACTGAACCTGCTGTGTTTCATCCCGCCCGTCAGTCGGTCTTGCTCCTAAAGAATGATTTCTTCGTTCATGCAGGAGTAAAGAATGGAAAAGAAAAATGCTCATACTTGCGAAATATGTCAATTCTTGGGTGGCGAGGGAATAATTTATTTGAGTTCTACAAGCCAAAGCGATGTTGATCGTCACATCGAGATTCATCGTCGGCATCTAGCGTTGGTAAATGGCTGGGAATATTTGGCAGAGACAAAGTCAAAGGCGTCGAATCAATCAAAGTTTGCTCAGGGCTCGTGTTCAGCAAGTATTCTGGGACAAAACGCAACTCGACAAAAGTAAGGGCTTGCTATTTAGTGAAACCCATAGTAGCTTTGGCCAGAATGTGTGTATTGACAAACTTTACAATGCTGGTCAAGTGCAGACCCCTGCCGCCTTGGTAGTGTAGCAGTCAAAGGCGTCTGAGCTTTCTTGTCACGGGCATAGAGCATATGTAGAGGCGCAGGCATACTGTAGAGTTTCCTTGGCATTTACAGGGAAAGCTGGGAAAAGCAGGTCGACCTGGGTTTGAACGTGGCCATGACGTTCTCTGTGCTCTGCACGCCTGGCTGACGATGGGTTACTCACTCCGAGTTGGCACTGCTCTGCAGTCCCGCTGTCCCGCAGTACCTTTGTGCTGTAGAGCGCACAAACCCTATTCAAAGCACTATGGAAACCTAGCTTGAAATCCTGATTCCCCGTTTTAGTCCGCAGGGTATACCATAATCCAGTTTTCCAGAAACATCCCCATCCGGTCAGTTCTCCTGTATCCTTTTTAAGAGAGGAAACAAGAATCAGTATTGGGAGGACGTGGTGCCAGTTATGTCATTGCTGTTGAATTTCTTAAAACACTGGTGTTTTAAGTGTCCAGGGTCCAGTGTTTTAAGAAATTCAACAGCAATGACAACCCATCCGTTCCAAACTGGATCGGCCCATTTTGATCTAGTTTGGAACGGATGGGGATGGGAGTCCATGCTGAAGGCCAGATCGGTCATGTATTGGTGCTCGATTGATTCCCCTTCTCTAATAATCCCCCTCCGATGTTGGGAAATGATGCGTCACAGATTCCTATACGCCAATCCTACATAACTCTTGGTTTTTTTCACTCAACACCCTCACTTTTCACACTTCACCTTCCCACGCCACTTCAAGACTTATGACTCTTTCCGTCTTAATGAGAGTATGATGCGCCAACGTGGGGCCTCTGCTATGCGGAAATTTAAAACCCTTTAAAAACAAGAAGTTATCATCTTCCATCCAATAATAAGGCCTTTTTCAGCACATCTTCAGAACAAAAAGATTTAGCATTAATTCGGCGGCAATATTGTTGGAACCTGATCGAAAAGATAAAACCTCGCGAGTCTATTCAATGCCTTCAATGCAATGAGTTCGTTGAATTCAGTTTGGCGCAAAGTAACGTGCCAGCTAAGCTTAGACTGCACGTTTTTACGAGGCATCTTCGATATGCGATGTGTTCTTGCAAAATATGCGGCGAAGTCAGGACGACAACGACAGAGCTGCGAAATCATATACGGTCGAAACATAAAGTTTGCGGTGCAGGCAATTACGACGATCACGAAAGCGATTTCCACGACGAAATTATGGCCGCATTGGCAGCGTGTTTCGATTCTAGTAAAGACAATACCAAAGGAAGATCAAAGGGGAAACCTCGGTAGGTATCACATGGGCTAATGTGTAGAGTATTCCCATGCAATCTATTGAAGGCCCAGGAAGGATTCTGAAAATGTGAGGCCTGACGCAAATGGCAATGGACATTTGTGTACCACTTCCTTACTCCAAAGGCCTCGAAGCCCCTCTGAATTGTTTGAGGTCCTTAGGCTTGGGCCAAAACGCAATGGAACGACAAGCTGCAAAATGCCGACTTTTTTGTCATCTGAAAAATGCCTTAATAATCGAATAATCGTTTTCTGTCTGATAGCTATGGGGCAAAGAATACCTACTGCATATATTATAAGACAAAACTATATACAGCAGACTGGATTTTGCTCGAGGTTAGTGATGCCTACTTTGAAATTTCGCACCGTTGTTTTGAAGGCGCAGCGATTGAAAGTGGGGTGAAAATAAGCCGAAGGGTCTAATAATTATACACGAAAATTCGAGGTTGGGATTTGCTCAGGCACTCAGTTGCGAGACCTCTGGTAGGATGCCTAAAATGTAAGTGGGCAATATTGCTTCTGCTTCAGGTCCAAAGTCACGCCACGGCTGCAAGTGCACGACTGCACTGCACGACTGCGAGTGCCAGCCACGACTGCAGGTCGAAGAATCAAATCTAATTTGTCGAAAATTCGAAAAACCTACTGCATGAAGCTTATTAAAAAAGCCAAGAAGAAGACGATTGAATGTGGTTTGTGCAAGAAGATTGTTCAGTTTCATTGGAAGCGGTGTCATCCACCCTCTCGGCTCTTTGAGCATGTTAATAGCTATCATATCCGCAAGCCATACTATCGATGCAAACGGTGCGATCATCGCGCTATATCTTACAGGGGTTTGAATTATCACTTTATGATAAAACACAATTCGAGCAGTGTGATCGATCAATACGAGACCAACGAGGACGATTTCCACGATGAAATCATGTCCATGCTGACTGCCTGTTTCGGAGCGGGCGACACCGCCAGTAAAAGCTGGTAAGTACCAGCTGTCATTTTTAGGTGTTTTGTCTCCTCATAGCCAAGGTTGGTAGCTCGTGATTTGTTCTGTGACCCTCATCAGCCGTTGGGGCATGCTTCTTTTCTACTCGACTATCGTACGGGTAGGGGAGCGGTAACGGAGAGGAGGCCCCCCCCCCCCCACGAGCGACATTATCCTCAGGTAGTTGCCCCCCTGTTTGTTCCCCATGTCTGCGCTTACAGTCTGCTGGGGTCTGCTGAGAGTTGAGGGTGTTCGCAAGCGAGGATTGACATATGCGCACGTGCAGTGGGCACAGCAAGCAGTGCAGTTTTGCTCGCGGCAGATGCCTAGCCGTTGTAGCATGCGCTGCACAATGCGTCCTGTACGCAATTGGTGCAGGATGCATGTCGCCCTACCATGCTTTTCTGCAGCTGAACACTTTTAGCACATCGAAGGACTGCCAGTCAAAATTGCGCGGCCCTGCTGGAATAAAGCGGAAGGAAGGCGTAAACGTGAAGAATGGTCTACATCAGCCACCAGGGCTGCTCTATACGTCAATGCAAGAAGGATATTGTGAATACGAATCTCATCAAATGGACAGAACATCCCTACGCTTTCGTGGCAGATATCAGTGCCAGCTGTGCCCGTTTGGTACAAATCGTAGGCTGCTTATCAAAAGTCACATCGCCATAATTCATCGTGGCCAGTGAGAGCAGCGTTTTGAAATGCACTGCTCTTATGTGAGAAGGAATTGCCTTAGAGGTGTGGTTTTGTGCTGGTTTGGATTTGTAGAGACCTCCGCTATCTATAAGCTGAGTGGAAATGCTACAATTTTATTTTCTCAGGTCAGGACTTTATGTCAATGGCTGGAAATATTTAAACGGTACTCCTTTGTTTGTTATTTCAATAAAAAGGATATTGTATATCAAGAAAAAGGAGAGTTGGCCCAACATGTTAGGCTCGCACACAAACTGTATTTATGCATTGAGATGTCAGCATCAAAGCTTGTGTTCTGTGCACTGCTGCTGTTGGAACAGGTTTCCTAAAGGGTACCGAATGTGCCGTTTCACATGAGCAACCTGAATACGCCGAAGCTGTAGCGCTGCGATTAAAGTGATATCGCTTATCGTTAGATGCCTAAGCCTTGAGGGACACCAAAAACTCTTTCCCCTTTTTCCAACTATGTTCATGCTAATGTTTTATCATATCTGTAATGACACGCTCGAGGATGAAGGGACACATGACACGAAAATGGTTTTCTCTATATCGATTTTGACGAGTTCGGAGAGATGAGTAAGAATATCTTCTTTTCTTTCTGGAAGGGGCGTTCCATGGGTGGTGTTGTTCGAGATGGAGTCGACATCGGGTGAGGTCTGAAGATCGTCGCCCGAGTCGCTCTCGCTAGATATTCGCGACAAAAACGCTTCGTATGCCACTTTAAATCGCTTGGTGTTCAATGCGATTCGAACATGTTCGCTAGTTCTTTCAGGGCTAGCTAAAGCCCTGGCTTTTTGAGTCGGCTTCAGATCGATATTGAATGCATGATACTTTAGAGCCATGAAATGAAGGTCCTCCTCAGACCATATCTGACGTGTCATTTTCGGCTCGGGTAGGTCTTGATTACATTGATCTGGATGTTTGTGCCGTCTATATGTTGTGATAGACCAACTTTGGTGGACCAAGATGTCTGACAATCTGGACATTGGAAGTTGCCATCCATTTGGGATAGTGAACCAGAGGCTGATGTGGAAGGCACGGTATTGGCGCTTGGGGCCATGGGTTGTGACGCAGTTTGATACGAGTCTCGCTGCGGACATTTCCTAACGTGGGCATTCATACTGCCGAAAGATAGTGATGTTGGTTATATCGAATGTTCGCAATGACGACAAGTCAGCACGACGTGCGTGGTTCGATGGTTGGCCGAGCAATGGGTCCAAAGTCCTTTCGCTGATTTGAATGGGCAAGTGCAGATGGGACATATCAGGGGCGGCTGGATTGGACAAACGATCACGAGCCTGGCCGAATCGCGACCAGGGCCATGTCCAAAAGACGGTCCTGGGTCTTGCACGGGTGAAGGCATGCCACTATTTTTCTTTGAAGACGACGTAGCAATCCAAAATACGACGCCCCGACTCGCTAGGCCGTAAGCGCACTGCTTAAAGACGCCGCCACCAGATAACGGACTGTGTGGGTGCCGCCATTCTTCTCTGTCTTCCAGCCACTTGGGCAGAATGGAGGAAAGTGTTTTTGGCCATTGTTCGATCTTGTGGAACTTCCTGGACGAGAATGCCGAAACTTGATGGCGAGTATAAGCCAAGCAGGTGAAAAATATGAGCAGGTCGTAAGAGTTTATGAGTCTTAGAATTTCTTGATCGAAGATAAGAGTCGAACAAGTCTTACGCCTTTATATTGCATCGTGATGCTTACAGGCTTATGTATGAGCGTTGCTCGGTTTCAGTAGTTTCCTACCTACATTGCCCGACTAGGTTTCCCCGTATCGCCTGGTGCCCTTATGGCCCACGGAGGGTAGGGGTTTATATTTTGGGGAAACTCAGTTCCTCAGGAAGACCCATCTTGAGACCACTACGTTTATTCTATTTCTGTTCTTTAATTCTAATCTGAGCTGTTTTTTTTGGATTTTTAAATACCTTCCCACCAAACAGCATTACGCTCATTTCTGCACATTTTTTAGCCCATCACCGAGCCCAGGTATACACGCACTCAAGGATGATTTTGAACATCGCACAAATGACTCGCCTGAATGCGAGTCGAAAAACCGCTAGTAACTGCGCTTCTAGAGTGAAAGGCAGACCCCAAGCATGATAGACCGCGAACTAGAACTCTACCATACATGACCCTAGGGGCCATCCATAACGGACGTCCACCAAAATACTCGTTTTTTTGACTCCCTCCTCCCCCTATCCACCTTCCGTCCATTTCGCCTTTACCCTCCCCCAAAAATGGACGTCCATTTTAACAGTTCCCTCTGAAGCAAATATTCATCCTAATAAGCATTGCTCCCAGCATCGACCGATCCGCCAATATGATGAGGACTGGTCTTCCATCTGATCCGACTGCCGCATCTGTCACATTGCGCTCCTTCTGTTCGAAAATAATAGATTGAAAAATCACAATTTTTCTCCAAAGTTGGTATTGAATCCCGCTTTAGCTGCAGGTTAGTTCTTCTGAGTTTCTTGGAGTGGTCATAGACAGTGACAGTCCATTTCAGTATCTCATTTTTTGAATAGAATCAGCCAGATCGAGATCGGCATTCACGTTGAGTCGGGATCAGTCGATGCTGGCAGCTCAAAAGCTTAACATTTCCGTCAGCATCGTCTCGGACATCTCAGTAACGGAAATGTAAGTTCTGGCGCAAGTGGACCATGGCGAGCAGGGGAGCGTAATCGACCCCCGGCTAGGAAGGGTCAGCCCGTCAGGGTAATGTTTCAGCGGCAGGTATAGTCGCAAACTCGCTACGTCAGAGTTCTGGCCGACTTCGTCTCTTACGCCTTCTTTTTATTTCAGAAGGTACCTGATTTGAGGGACAAAAACACTGGCTGTACCCCAAAAATCGTTTATCCGCCTGAGGAAAACAAGGCAAAGGATAAAATGTTTTAAAAACTTGAATATAATCGATCTGAGTCATCCATCGAAGAGTCTTTGGATCGACGTTTGATTATTTGAATATTAGTAATTTAATATCTAGTATTTATTGATAATAACGTCGATTTTCCGAGCTATTTCTCACCAATTTCTAAGTGGACGTCCACTTGGCGTCATCCGCCCCCCCCCCCCCCCCACAGGGTAAATGTTATGAATAGCCCCCTAGGCTTTTGGCCAGTCATGATTTTACATGTTTGCCCAGTCCAACCGCTGCTCCAGCACTTTTGCCCAATCGACTGTGGTCGAGTAGACCAGGCATCATAAGCCACTGTCAGCATTGGATGGCTTAGAGATTTCTCGTGATACGCTTTTTTGAAATAATAGCTTTCTCGCTGCGAGAACTTTCATGAGTGAAGTTATGACTACTGCCTGTTGGAGGGCTGCGTGACTATGGCCCTGCTTCGGACTATTATGCGTTTTAAGCAAGAGCAGGTGGTCAAAATCTGTGATGGGAGTAAAATAATTGACCTACTATAGAAACTTTTCCTACAGTAGTTTAAGAATCACTAATCGTAGTCGTTCCAATAAGTCATCGAGAGGTGTTGCTTTCTGCATGAAAATCTTAAAAATTGTAGTGTAAATTTTTCATAGATTGTGCCAAGCGCCGCTATTTTCCCCACACGACTTCTAAACAATGGCTAGTGGGCTTTGAACCATGAGGGTGTTCGCTAGCCGAGACTGTCTTCCTAATTTAGCTTCCGTTTCCCTCTCGGAGCACCTCGACGGTACTGGTTGGGTCGCCCACAGCCTGGCGTGCAAGGTTCGCAAAAACACCTCCGTGACCAGGGATGAACCCGGGACGAGTCCAGCCACTCGCTTCCAAGAAAGACGGAGAGATATGCTGAACTGCTGCTCCACAGTGGCCGCTAAAAACTTTAAAGTAGGCAGGCAATCATGAAACGAAAAACATTAGTCGAAACTTAAAAGCAATAAAACCAAGTCCACAAATTCAAATAACGAAGAGAGCTGATGGTTCGTAGAAAAAAACTGCGAGCAAAACCGCATTGCATTCAAAGCAGTTTCACACACGGTGCATAATAGCGATATGTCTTGCCATTAGCATATCATTTTTAGTAACGAACGGACAAAAATTGCATTGTTGTCCTCGGCTTGGCGCTGTCTTGGTCTCCAAGCCCTGCAAATCAGATTTAGTGTAAATCCCTCCAATATCCTTATCGCCAAAGCATTGTGATAGAAGATTTATCATTTCGAAGTGGAAATCCTCGGAATAATCAAAATGGCCAATCGATTTGGAAATGCCATGAACTGTTTTCAGATGCCGTCGAAGTCGATCACAATCGGCGAAGCTGCTCGAGCACTTTCGACAATGGTAAATAAGCTTTTTCAAATGCACATTTTGGACGTGACAAATAAATGGCCCCGATCCGGATTTGTTTGGGGTTCGTATTGTATTTGAACAAAGGCGACACAATGCTGCATCGCGTGTGGCCTGGCTCAGAACCGACCGCACATTGTGCATACGCCTCTGCAGAAGGCTGATAGCTTTCAATTTCCCGTCACTTTGCTTCGCTTTCAGTTGTTGAGCGCTTTTTCTATTATTGAACACCATCAAGGTGCTGAAATAATGCATGGACGATTTTAGTGCTAGCAGACACGAGGTGCACAAAAATTTGGTTACCCCATCTTCTTTTCTGCGTCCATGTATCTTCTAGCACGGCCATCGGGATCGAAACACGTCGTAAGGATGGCCATTATTTCATCATGAAAATCGTTTTCTCGATTCTCGTAATTACCAGACAACGAGATCGAATGCGCATTTTTCAAATGTCGAGCCATAATCCCTCGCGATGAGCCTGTTTTTTCGCACCTTTTGCATTTGAAGACTGGTTTACGAAGATGAACAGATATAATGTGATTCATTAGAAGGTATGGCGCGGACAAATTTTTTGCACCAAGTCGAATGAAAACCCCGCACACATGACATAAAATTTTCTTGTCCTCGGCATTTCGACCAATCTGATGACAGTAGTTTTTTCGAGTTCTATCGAGCTTGTCAGGTATATAAGCTGCATGTTTCCCCGAGACTTCGTTTGCCAATATAATCCTGGAACGTATTAAGGTACGATCATAATCCAACAGCTAGCACCTATAATGATCGCCTGGATGATTCGTGGCTACCCATGTGCAAATAACACACATCGCTTAATGTGTGAGGGTGGCGTTTACAGTATGACTAATGCACAGGGGGAGATCAGTGAGGCATCCACCTACTATGTGTTCCTAATTCGACAACATAAGATGCTAGGATGGCGCATGGCGTTAAAGGTCATGGTGTATTATTCACCAATCAGATTATTCGTAATGTCAAAAGGGACACTCAGAATAGGAGCTTCCCTCCCAGCCCCACTCACTCGTGTTCAGTAGATTTCAAACCTATTCTCCACCTACTCTCTAATTTGACGCTTGAAAGTACAACAAATATTCGCATTTCATGCACCAGAATTGCTGAGGAATTTACCTTTGCCCGGCATCCTTCTGTTGCTGAGGCGAACTGAAACAACAGCCAATCATTTCCATAATCTCCCATTCGTGATCGAATGTGTTATCAATAACAAATTTAGTACGCCAGTGTAATTTATGTATGCTCCTTAAATGGATCGTCATTGCGTTATAGGTGGTTGATCGATATTGGCATTGACGACAGGCGAACAATTCCTTGCCAAGGTGACGCTGTGCGTGGTCACAAACGAATCGCGTTTTCAGACAACCAAAATTAGCAACTATCTTTTCCTCGCCGCACAATTTGCAATAGGCTCTGTTATTTTTGACACGATTCCCCAATATTGAACGAATATAGGCCCCCATCATGGTCTGCGATCTGAATTCAATAGAAATAAGAATAAATAACTGAAATCTGATTTTACTGTTGCTTAAACTTGAAAGGCCATCAAAACAACCACCCGCCAAACTACCTTCACTAAGAGTGAAAATACGGTGTACCACAGGTGCAAAATCAAGATTTTTCTCGCTCTTGATTTTTTGCAGTTTGAAACACAGAAGTTTTTAAAATCTTGCAGGGTTCCAGGGTGCAGGGTTGCAGGGAACTTTTAAAAACTGAAAATAAGGCTATTTTAAGGCTCATAATAAGCCAAAAAATCAAAACTTTTGGTAACGATGATAAATATTTGACGCGGACGACGTATGACTCTACCTTCCAAGTTCAAAATTCGGACTAGAAAGGACGACGCTGGTCGCGATAGCGCACGCAAATTGAGGTTTTTTTGGTTTTTTGGGCGGAGAATCCAGAATTTCAGGGTTTTTTCAGGGTTTTCAAGGTGAGGACTGAAAATCAGGGTTTTTCAGGTTTTTCAGTGCATTCAGGTTTCGTGGGAGCCCTGACTTGATTGTTCATGTACTGGAAACCTTGAGTTCTTCCAAGTTTTTAAGTTTCAACGGGCGAGATTTTTTGGCTGTGCATTCATCGCTGTGAGGAGCGGCCTGCGATAACGGGAAAATGCAATTCCTGTATGGTAATGTCCTACTTGGCTGCAAGGACAGTTCATGGAGCCAAATACTATATGAATGGTAATTGTTGCTTGGTCAGAGCTTGGTGCGTTGTGCGCCTCCTTGTGCTCTCTCGCTCAGGTGCATTGTAGCCATAAGACAGCCGCCATGTCCCAAGGAAATACAGGTTGGCAGAGGAAGCACGTTCATTTCGGGCAACTGCGGCTCGATTACTCCCTATTCCACTGGACGAAAGTAATGACATCTCGAATTTGAAGCTTTTCTTCCCATCGGGTACAGCACAATACCAACGGGCGTCGATTGGCATTGGATGCACTAGTTTGCTGCCTACGTTGGGATGCAGTACCACGAAGCTTGTTATCAGCAGCCAGAAATTCCTGATCTCCTACACACAATCAGCCACAAAAGCAGTATATCTCACATCTTGAAACTTGAAAAATCTAAATTTTGAAAAATTGATTTTTCAAGCTCACTTTTTGGTCTTGAAAAAATCAAGCAGGAAACTTCGCTCTTTCAAAATTTTTTCGAGCCATTTTTGTGTGTGTGTTTTGAACTGAAAAAATCTTGATTCGTCACCTGTGGTACACCGCAGTAAAAATGACTCACTTTCCTCCATTCGATCCAGACAATCGACTGGACTTCGTGCCAGGATGAATATTTGGCGAGGCTGGTGTCGACATTGCAATCGTATCATTCTCTCTTGTTTCCGCCGACGACCCATCGCTTATCGTATCGTCTTCAATCAATTGAACGTGTGATCGATGAATCTCGCCATGACGATCGATTTCTTCTTGACTCGGCATGGAATTCGTCCACAATTGTCCGTCAACTCCCAAAAAATGGCATAATTTGCACATGTAGACGATATGTTTTTCCATTTTAATTCCTGAAAAAGGACAAATTTGCATATACGGGCGATTCAGATTGTGGAGATGATAATTTTCACGTGCAAAAGTTTCACGCGATCTTTTAAAAATGTGATCGTTTTGACGAGGACGTACTTACTGCAAGAAGGCGATAATGGCACTGTACTCATTTTTTAAAATCTTTCTCTTTAGGGGTTAGGGTAGGCCATACACATATTTTTCATTAGAAGGGGTTCTTTGACAAGTTTTCAGCCGACAAAGTCCGCCGTATTTTCTCACGTGGAACAAAGAAAACTGGCACAGAAAGAGAACAGAAAACAGCCAGAAGCGGCCATAGTGGCTAGGCCGAGCAATTCTTTTTAATTTAATTTTCTTGCAAACGTCATTTTAATTGCGGGGATAATTGCAAGATTGCATGGGAAGAAAACCTCTAAATATTCATTCCGAGAGAGCGGTGCTCAAAAATGCTTCAGCAAACTTCGCGTAGCAGGAACGTGTCACTGCTTTATTTGCATTAGGGCAACATCAAAATCGAACTCATTGAAATTAAAGGCCCAGGCCCCAAGACTCGACTGAAATGACTGCGTGCCGAAAGAAACATGTGGAAGAGCGAGGCAACTGCTGGCCCTCGTGGTGTAGGGTAGGACCTAGCGCCAAAACACGTCTGCCGGTAGCCGTCGGTGGCGTCACATTCCAGCCTAGCAGACCCAAGGTGCACAGTGGCGTGCGTGGCGAGGTGGCGGCCCCGCTCGAAATTGGGCTCGACTCACTTTTTCTTTTTTATCAGTAGGAACAGTCAGACTAGTTCCAATCAAATTCTGAAATATTCAAATTTGCGCCAATTTTTGTGGTGAAGGTAAGGTAACTTTGGCATCAACTTTCCTACCAACCAGCCCGGCCTGGCTAGCGGCGATCGTTCTGCACGCATGCAATAATTAGGCTAACATTAATCGCAAATTAGTCGAGCTATCTTGCTGTTATAGACAAAGTTTCTTCTTTGAATAAAAAACTTTCATAGGAAGGCATTGTTTGTACATACAGTACTTTATAAATTTTCTCTCAAACTTTGACTCAGCAGCCTAATTCTTATGCCGGCTTCAAAGTTATCATTTTTCAACATCCTAGATTTTTGCTTTGTGCACATTCTAGCCAAAATACTGCGGCAAAATAAACCGCACCGCCTGAACTAAAGCAAGCCGTAATTTACTTTTCAATGGCTGAAATCTTTCGTTGGTCCGCGTTTTCTTATCGAAGTCAAGTGGCAAGCTTTTTAACGAGCTCGAGCCCTTCCTTCAGCAGGTGCCTTCGAACAGTCTGTCAACCTTCTAGGAGTTGGCTAATTGTTGTAGAAAACGTGTAGTCCGCTAATTAGTTCGGCATTTTTTTCTGTCTCGTAGCTAATCACTGATCTTATCCATTAGCTTTCGTCAGGTCCCTATGTACTATATGTCATCCTGTCCGCACTTCTTTCTTGGTCCAAAACACTTTTAAGAATGATTCCTCCGTTCATGCAGAAATAAAGAATGGAAAAGAAAAATGCTTATACTTGCGAAACATGTCAAGTCTTGGGTGGCGATGGAATAATTTATTTGAGTTCTGCAAGCCAAAGCGATGTTGATCGTCATATCGAGATTCATCGTCGGCATCTAGCGTTGGTAAATGGCGGGGAATATTTGGCAGAGACAAAGTCAAGGGCGTCGAATCAATCAAAGTTTGCTCTGGGGTCGTGTTCAGCAAGTATTCTGGGAGAAAACGCAACTGGACAAAGGTAAGGGCTTGCTAATTCTTATCCACAAGGGCTTTGGCTAGAACGGGTCAACCTACTTTACAATGCTGGTCAAGTGTATAGCAGACCCTGCCACCTTGGTACATAGTGTAGCGGCCAAAGGCGCCCGTCAGAATGCTTGGCATGGCTGGGAAACAGCAGGTTGGTCTGCGTTTGAGTCTGGCCATGACGTTCTCTGTGCTCTGTACGCCTGGCTGACCATGGGTTACTCACTCCGAGTTCGCTCGCACTGTTTTGCAGTCCCGCTGTGTTGCTGTATCGTCGTGCTCTACAGCACACCAACCCTATGCAAAGCGCTATAGAAACCTCGTTTGAAGTCCGGATCTCCCGTTTTATTTTGTGCGGAGCAAAATAAGCCATAAGCCAGTTTTCCAGCAAAATCCACATAAACTGAGCTGGTCGGTTTTCCTATATGTCTTTTCATAGAGGAAACAAGAATCAGTATCGGGAGGACCTGGTGTCAGATATGTCATTGGTTGTGAATTTTTTTAAAGCTGGCTCGGAATCCGGCGGATCGACACCCCTAAATCGGATCGGGATCGGGACTCAGGCTCAAGGCCAGATCGGTCAGTACTGGCTTGGTGCTTGATTGGTTACTTTTCGAATAATCCCTCTCCGATGGTGTGAAATGATGCGTCACATATTCTTGTGCGTTACCTTGTAGATCTTGGTTTTTTCACCCAACACCCAAGGACCCTCGCCCCTTCAAGACTTATAAGACTGTTTCCGGTGTTATAATATGGTAATGTGGGTTCTCCGATATACAGTACATAGATATTTGAAAACCCTTTTGTGAACAAGCTGCAATCTTCAATCCAATAATAAAGCCTTTTTCAGCGTACCTTCAGAAAACAATGATTTAGCGTTAATTCGGCGGCAATATTGTTGGAAACTGATCGAAAAGATAAAACCTCGCGAGTCTATTCAATGCCTTCAATGCAATGAGTTCGTTGAATTCAGTTTGGTGCAAAGTAACGTGCCAGCTAAGCTTAGACTGCACGTTTTCACGAAGCATCTTCGATATCCGATGTGTTCTTGCAAAATATGCGGCGAAGTCAGGACGACAACGACAGAGCTGCGAAATCATATACGGTCGAAACATAAAGTTTGCGGTGCAGGCAATTATGACGATCACGAAAGCGATTTCCACGACGAAATTATGGCCGCATTGGCAGCGTGTTTCGATTCGAGTAAAGACAATATCAAAGGAAGATCAAAGGGGAAACCTCGGTGGGTATCATACATATTGGACTGGGTGATATGGAGAGCAATCCAGGGATGCTGAAATTGTGGGCTCTGATGTGAATAGCATAGGCTTCGGGAAGGGATCTTTATTAGAGCACTCTCTAATTCCAGGTGCCTCGATACATTTCTAAATCGTTCGAGCAAATATGATTAGACCCCGAATCATATTTGCTCATTCAGTCAGTCCAAATCAGTACTTATTAGGTGCCCTTAGTCATAGGTCCTGACACGCCCTGGAAGTTCGATTTAAGCGACGTCTAGTTAGAAATTTCAAAAAGTTTTCGCGATAGAAAACTAGGGCATTTAGAGAAAATTCTTTGATAACTATGGTTACGTCGGTCGAAGGGTCGAATAATTGTAGCCAAAAATCCAAGGATAGGATTTGCTCAGGCACAGTATATTAATTAGAAAGAAGTTAAGCCAACATTTTCGTTTTGGAAAATCAACGGAAAGGTGTTTTGTTGTTCAGGTGGGTGATGGTATAATACCAAATATGCCTGTCTCAGCTCCTTGCGATATGTTTTGTGACGAGTAAAGCACCCAGTTGTGAGCTCTGGTAGAATGCCTAAAATCTTGGTGGGCAACATTGTTTCTGCTTCAGGTCCAAAGTCAAGCCAAGACTCAAAGTGGCTGGTCGACAGGCAATCAAATCTAATTTGTACAAAATTCGAAAAACCCATTGCATGAAGCTAATTGAAAAAGCCGAGAAGAAGACGATTGAATGTGGTTTGTGCAAGAAGGTTATTAAATTTCATTGGAAGCAGTGTCATCCGCCCTCTCGGCTCTTTGAGCATGTTTATAATTTCCATATCCGCAGGCCATTTTATCGATGCAAGATGTGCGGTTGGCGTGCCGTTTCCTACGGGATTTTGGCTGAACACTTTAAGCTGAAACACGAATCGAGCAGTCTGGTTGATAAATACGAGAACAATGAGGACGATTTCCACCATGAAATCATGTCCATGCTGACTGCCTGTTTCGGAGCATGCGATACCGCCAGTAAAAGCTGGTAAGTACGGCCAGTTGTCATTTTTAGTGTCTTTTCATTAGCCAAGGTGGGTAGTGCGTGATGTGACCCTCGTCAGTCTTGTGGGCCTCTGGCAATACTACTCTATATTTGAATCACATATCACATATCTCACATATACCGTGGTATAATGTACCGTGTGTGAATCACATATACAGTGGTATTGCCATGATGACCAGTGATGAGGATTATGCAAGGTCATTACAAGGTTGAAAATTGGGGAAGCTTGGGAAAGTCAAGGAATCTGAGAAGAATCTGGAAACAATGGAAAATGGGAATTGTGGAGCCAACTGTGAGAGGTTTCATTTTGAGGTTTCAAATTTCTAATCGCCGCCTTTTCTGTGTATCTATTTATCGCGCTATAAATCAGTTGAAATGATTTAGTAGCGCTTTGACAGTGAAAATAATCGGAAAATGGATTATTGTCTGGGAAACGTTTTTTCGTTTCTTGTATGAACCCTGTTAGTAATCTTCCCTGGCTGAGAGACGTCAGCCCCTTGGCTTGATGTTTCAGCCGCAAAGACTCGCAATACTTGCCTTGATCCGGTTTAAGTTTTTGTTTCGCCGGCTTCGCATTCTCTCTTACGCCTGGCTATTGAAGGGTTGCATTACTATGGCCATGCTTGGGCTGTGCACTTTGCGGAAGGTTTATGAAGGAATAGGCGTAACGTTACGAAGGCACCGCAAGTGTGGACAAGGCCAGATAATGAGAAGTTTTTTATATTCGAAAATTCATGCAAATTTTTCCTCAAAGTTTTGGTTTTGAATCTTTAATGAAAAGTGCTTGCGGCTTCAGCTGAAAAAGGCTTCCCATTTTTACAATAACTTTATTTACGGCGTCTGCTGACGATTCAGGCCGCAATCGCACTAGGTCCAAGAATGGTTCTAGAACCGTTCTCGATAAATTGTCCCTCAGTCGCACTACTGGTCGAGAATCGTTCTCATTCTAGTGCGACTTTGCATCTGTTCTCGCGAGAATCGTTCTAGAATTGGGATCTCGGAGTGGGGACCCGGGTCCCCACTCCGAGATCAATTCTCACCTGAGAACAATTCTCCATTCTGTTGCGACCAGAAGATTAGTTCTCGCTCAGTTCTCGATGCTTAGTTTTCAAATGGCGGAGCCTTTTTGTCATCGTAATCACATTGAATGAAAATCACACATTCCTCGAAATTCTCCCTGGGGAAGAAATTTTTTCAAATGGGTCCCAGGCGGGGGAGAATAACCAGAGGGGAGAGGATTTCCAGAGAGGGGAGAATAAAACTGAAACATTTTCCAGATGCCACTGTAGAAAGATAGACAGTCTAACGCTTGCCAAAAGTACTGCTATCTTTGTTTATTTCAATACTTCTCTTCCCGTATTCATTCATGGGAAGAGGAGCACCGAGTACTAGAGTAAGAAGCCATGATAACAAACACGGCTAATGCGAGAGATAATTTTCTTGCGTAGGCGTTTCCTATCGTACAGTCGACTCCACTTAATTGCATATCGGATAATCGCATAAATCGCTTTCTTGAATAATATTTTTAAGTCCCGATTCTTTTCCTATACCCTCTATGTTAAACATCTTCGCATAATTGAATATCGGATAAATGCATAAATGGGATAAACGCATAGCCTTTAACAGAACGACGCATATGCTACATACGCATTCTGCCATCGGATAATTCCATAGCGTTATCGGATATTCGAATAACGACCTTCTCAGTTTCCCATGGTTTCAGCTCAGATTAGATGAGATTAGAAAATCGACGCCGTCATTTAGTAGTAACATTCATTGTCAATTTTAGTTCTTTTCTGGAAGGTCGATCTTTGCGTTTGCCATTGCGGCATCGACCAATTAACTTCATAGTTCGAAAAACCGCAAGGATTTAAGTTTTAATGAAAAAATTGAGGTTATTGATAAGTCTAAACAACGATTGAGTCAAGCTGAAATCGATTTCTGATGATTTGGATGCTGTCCATATTCTGCAAAGATTCTTTTTGAGCCCTGAAAATTCCAGTCTCGATGCATTACAGTATATGAGATTGAGCAGGACGTTTTGAACGTAGGAACAAGCAGCATTTAAACTACGATCACATATTACTTTGCAAAAGATCACTAAATAGGTGTTCGCATACATGCCACTGCTTATTTGGAGTTTTGTTTGATATCTTATGCGATTAAAGTAGTGGTCATTAAGAGTTTTTACGAAAATACTGAATTCAGCATAGTTAATGTGCTTGAGCAAACCAAGCTAGCTTTCATCGCTTAATTGAATAACTCATCCATATATGCATATTATGCAAATATCCGATGTTTCGGATAAAGGAATAAACCGGTTAATTGCATATAAAATTTTGGTCCGGAGGGTATGCAATTATGCGGAGTTGACTGTAATAGATACATGCCCTTGAGACTGCAACTGCAGATAGCGCACAGGCGAAGGGGCATTTCTTAGCAGCTCAGACGGATTAATTATGTTTGGTAATTCTGCCCCACTTTTGCTATTTTCTTCCCTAAGTGACATGAGTCCTTTGCTTATTGAGTTATCAGATAAGTCTACGGCAGATTCAAAGTCTGATGTGAAAGTTAAGTGGATATTACATATAAATATCAGCGCCAAGGTGCAGACTTTTCTGCCGAGGAAAGACTTGAGAACAGTCCTCATTCTGGTGCGATTTCAAGGGGAGAATGGTTCTCGAGATCAATGCTCGAGAACAATTCCAGAATCGTTTCTGAGAATGATTCGTAGTGCGACTGCTATCTCACTCGTTTCCTTTGACTCCGCTATCGTTTGGGTGGAGTAGGGGTAAGGGAGGGGAGGAACCCGCGTACGACCACGCCCAGGGAGTTGACCCTGTTCGTTCCCCATCCTAGTACTTACACTTTTAAAAGCGGCCTACCCCTTCCTTGGGGCTGAGGGTGTTCGCAAGCGAGGATTGGCACACGAGAGTATGCACATTTTGCAGTAGGCATAGCGTAGCCAATCCTTTTGCTTGTGCAGCACACGCATGGCCATGGAAGCATGTGCTGCACAATGCGTTCTGGACGCATGCACTTGCCGCAGGATACACATCGACGCTCCATGCTCTTCTGCAATTCAACGTTTTTAGCACATCGAATGACGGCCAGTCAAAATTGCGCAGCACTGCTAGAGTGAAGCGATCAGCTGACCGGGTAAATGTGAGGAATGGTCAGCAGCAGCCACAAGGGCCGGTCGGTACGTCAATTCAAGAAGGCAATTGTAAATATGAATCTCGTCAAGCTCAAGGAATGGACTGAACAGCCGTACGCTTTCGTGGCAGATATCAGTGCCAGCTGTGCCCGTTTGGTACAAATCGTAGGCTGCTTATCAAAAGTCACATCGCCATAATTCATCGTGGCCAGTGAGAGCAGCATTTTGAAATGCACTGCTTTTATGTAAGAAGGGATTGCCTTAGCGTTAATGTGGTGCAGTACTGGTTTGGTTTTGCAGAGACCTGCGCTATCTATGAGCTGAGTGGAAATGATTTAATGTCGTTTGACTTTATGTCAGGACTGTATGTCACTGTTTCCTGAACTATTGGAACGGTTTCGCTTGCCTTTGTGGTTCATAGGATAAGAACAGTAAATGAATAATATACTTTAGGTCAGGCCGGTGTTTTGAGCATCCTGTGCGTCAGCTGTCTATCACGGGTTATTCACCTGTGCTCGAAGATGACTGATTATGTCTTCGTAAAGCCGAAATGGTCACGCGAGGTGGTCGTCCCTCGACATGGACATTGAAATTGGCGTAAAACGATGCCTAAAATTAGTCCCTCCTCTCGTCTCGCTTGGATGTAACGAATCCTTGTGAGTGTAATTCGAATTTCCTCACTCGTTACCAAGACGACCTTGTTTGAGGTAGGAATACTCGAATGGCTTTTCAGTCTTGCTCAACCGAAGAACGGAAATTATTGCCTCTTGTTCACGCCGACGCTCTTCGTCTGTCCGTCTCATATCTAGGGCAGTCCCATCAGAAGCCAAAGTGGATTAGTGCCTGGCTCGTATAGCCATGCTTCGACCAGGGTCTGCTGGTTCCCTAAGCAGGGACCCATCACCCTCCATGTACCCTAGCAGCAGTGTGTCCCCGATGCCCCCGAGTGACAGTACGAACGTGCAATTTAACATTCCTAAAATCAAAGAGCAACTACAAGTTTTCATGGGCGTTTTGAGTCCCAGATCACCAAGGTCGGCCGAATGTTACGAGTTCCCTGAGCCTCAGCTTCCGCCAGCCCCTCCCCAACACGAGCCTCCTGCCAAATCGCCACCCAAACTAGTCCATCAGCAATCGGTGGTGGTGGTTAATTCGATTTCGAATACGAGGGAATTGGCATTTGGGGCTTTCGCCAACGGGCGACCAGTGGCCACCAAACACCAGCACGAGTACCGTAGACAGTGCCTGGGAAGGATCATATTTGCATTGATTGTATTCGCCGTGGCTATCGCAGTTTTTGTACTGCGATTAAAAATTTATCAGCAAGAGGAACGGGTGAGAGAGAACTGGAGAATATCGACTGAGAGCTCCGCCTGATTCGACTGTGATCTTGACTGTGGCGACACCTTTGCCAGACAGAATGGGGGACTGCCCGTTTCTGAACCTTTAGGGTGTTCCTCTAATAGACTGCGCCCGTGACGTGAAGCTGGACTGTTCGCCGATCGAGGCCTATGACACCTCCCTGAGGATCCTTCTGTCATACACGGTCACCGTGGCAGCGAATGCTGTCGGGCGAGAGCAATAGGTGACTCGACTGGTCTCTCATTGAACACATTTGCTGACTGCACGATGGCCTGGCTCGTTGTACTATTTATTCTCTGTTTGGCTATTGGCCATTCCCCCATCTACTGTTCAGCTGAACCGAACGAATCACGAGCGACTGTCCAGAAATCGGCACGAGTCGGGAATAACAACAGCGTTCCCTTGCTGGCACGACTGGCCGCCGGGCATGTTGTATCGCCACTGGGGCCAAAACGGTTTCGTCGATTCAAGTTATGGCTGCCTTGGTACCAATCCTACACCCGGTGGTGTTTCCAAATGCAAGCTGGTAAGAAATGCAAACAAGGAGATTGCTGTTTATGGCATATGGAATGTATGATCGATCTGAGAGAGCATTATACGCTCGGGTTTCAAACCAAGAAAGTCCGCAGAGTGGAAATCGATGAGAATTGGCCCGAGGGTATCTTTGGAACGGGAAGGTATCTGGAACGCGCAGCTTACGGAGCCAGTGACCATAGATCGCTTTACCATCGTTTGGAAGTAGCCAGTACAAGGTTGGCCATTGTCCTCTCGCAAGTGCCCGACTGCCCGTGCGTGGACGATACGGCCACTTTGGACGTCACATTCGCCTTTTGTGCACAAAATATGCCGGGCTTGAAAGGAGTCACGCGTCTGCCCAAGAAGCAGTATGACCTCAGGGATAGCGAGGAGGAAGAGAGAAAACGGTTGGCTGTAAGGTGAGTACAGAAATGGCTGCATCAGCGGTCTGGGCTTGCATGACTGTCTAAACTGTGAAATAGGTATTATGCGCTAGAAGCGGCCACACCCAGGGTCATGAGAGCATAGAAACCAGGGTTGAGCCCTCGATGCGCCTACTAGGCTTACATTGCAAGTGTGCGTGGTCATGGCCATTGTGACCTGCGTGAGCACAAGGTACCTGTAGTTAGTACATGACATGTGACAGGATAACAGGCAGAAATAGGACGGCTATACTAATCGCAAGGGCATCAGAGCATAGAAACCAGGGTTTAGCCCACGATGCACCTAATAGGCTATACACCGCAGAGGTGCGTGGTCATGGCCATTGTGACCTGTGTACCAGTACGAGATGACGTGAGAAATGGTACTGGCTAACAGAAGCAGCAACGAGCGGACGCATATGACATCGATGCCATGTTTCTTATCACTGATAAGTTCTCCGGCATTTTATTTTCAGTTACTTCTCCAAGTCGGCCATAAACCTGGTCACGGACGTCCTGACAGCTCTCTCTTCCTTCGTCGTATTCATCTCCAGTTTCGTCATATGCAGGTGTTATTACAGAAAGTCGGGTTCGTTCAGCGGCAGCAGTCGAGTCCCAGCCATCCTGAGATGGAGATACAGACGTCAACAACAATGCCTCGATCCAGTGACCATCATCCCGCCCCCACGACCCCAACCACTTGCACCAGTCAAGAAATCGAAGAGTCATAAAAAGAAGTATACCAAAAAGCCAGCGCAAAAGGCAAAATGCGTGGAGGAGCAACGAAGAGAAGCGGCCAATGAAATCTGCCGTGCCGAACCGCTGGTGGATGACCCGAACCTGGATCTGACCCCTGGTGGATTTGTTGTCCAACGCAAGTCGCGCATTGAATGGGCCACTTGTCCAGCCTGTGATTGCGACTTCGAAACGCGCACTGGTATCATATGCAAGTTGCAAAAGAGAGGCGATCCTGGGCAAGGGCCTAATCTGCGTTACTTCTGCTCCAGTGAATGCCTTCGTTAACTTCTGGAGATGTGATAAGTGATAAGATGGATAGAGAAACACCAGGAGTCGGTGAAGCAAAAGCAAGATGCTCCATATTGGCTTGGCTATAGTGGTTAGTGATGACTGATAGATGCTGGGTAAAGTTCAATTGTACTTGCACGAGATGGGGTGCATAGTCTGCACCTCCCCGCTGAACTTGTTAGCTGACGATGTTATGTCCCTGCACCTAATGGCCTCTAGCGACCTCATTTCTTCTAGTTTATGACCGCAGCAATCTCCCACGCAGTCCCCATTCGAACAGATGCAAAAATTGTACCCCTCCCAGGGACTAAACATATTCTAGCTTGGACACTGCCTACGCATATTCATCATTCACTTGGTACTATTTGGTGTTCACTAAAACGAACAAGACCACTTCTTGTCTTAGCAGAACATAAAGTAACAAAAGCTAGTCATTTATCAAAGTGATTCTTGGAGCTTAGCAAAACTTTCGCCCCCGCCAGTCACTGCGCGAGGTCAGGATGAAAGAAGGAATGTTTTGCAGTTGCCTTTACTTCAAATACTTTTTGTTAACATTAGTTCCAGGTGCAAGAAACCAATTGGGTAAGTACACTGAGCAATACATCTTTGGACAATCTACATTGCTGTCAGTACGTTCCCACAGAGCTGCCCACAAGCAGAAGCGTTGTGACTGATCAGTATGGACGCCAGACCACCTTGATGGTGGACGGTGGTAGGATATCGGCGGACTGCTACTTGCGGGAAAATATCGAGTGCCGAGATGGTGATCAGTTCTCACTGCTGGACAACCAGACAGGGTCAATATTGGGTGTGTCTGCTTGTCATAATCTCAGGCTGGGAGTGAGCAGTCGGTTCAAGATAGCCATCAATGATAGAACTCCGTTTGGTGATTATCGGTGCTACTTCAATGATCATTTGTTGGGTGACCACTCCATCAAGATCGCATATCGAATGTGTGAGTGCCCAAAATTCTACTGGTCAGTTTCCATGAGTCTGCAGGTTCGTGCTCCATGCATCTGTTTCAGGTTCAGACAGCAGTGAAGCTTGCAGTAACAGCTCTGATTGCGATGATGATGCCAATATGAAATTCTGCTTCACGTCAAAAAACGGGGTATTTCCTTGTTCTAAGCTTCCTGACCTTGAATGGTGTCCGGACAATGATGGTCCAAAGTTGTGCCCGGCTGACCAAAGCGACATGTGCAGAGCTATCTACCACGGTTATTCGAAAGTGTGGTTTCAGTGGAGTGGGAGCAGATATTGTCCACGCGGTGAGTATGCCGCGACTGACCACATACTGCACTAGACCAAGTCTAGATGTTGCAGTGGACCAACCTCCTTTGCACTACAATGGACGGGGTCGTATGCACGAGGAGCCATTTGTGGTCGATCAGAGCGAACCATTTCTGGAATTCCGTTGCAAGAATGGGACCCCGTTTTTCAATGATCTTATCCACATGCGGCTTAGAGCGAGCGAAAGCGACTTGGTTTTTAAACGAAGTCAGAATTGTCAACACAGTACTTTGTTTGTACTGGGCGCTGATGTATTCACGAGTGGTGTGCAGGTCTACTTTCTGGACTTGAGTGACCACTACGGGTATTTCCGATGCAGGAATAGGGTTATTATCTTTGGTAAGGAAGCCATGCGTTGACTCGAGACTGATCAAGAACATTGCCATGTCCTTGAGGTGCCACACTGACAATAGCGATGATCGAAAATGTCACTAGAGCACTGGCTTGCGTTCCAAGTGGTCCTATCGGGAAGGAGTTCGACGTTAGGCAGTGGTGGACCACCCCCAGCACTGGTCATTTAGAGCAGGTACCGTATGCCCCACCTGCTGGATGTCTTTGTGTGACCTGTCTTTTTCCAGGGCTCTTGGAACATCACTGCATACCAACCAGGCAATTATCAGTGCCACGCCACCTTCGTCTACAAGACTTGCAGTCCTCACCGCAAGTTCAGTTACAATGTCAGTAGTGATGTGTTCGTTGTTTCTGCTGGAGATACTTTCACTGACTGTAAGCTAAGCACTCAATGTTTTCACTCCGCCCACGCAACCTGTGCTTTTTAGACTGGCCATGGCTGCTGGTGGCTGCGATATCATGCCTAAAGATTTGCCCAAGCCTCGCAGAGAGACTGTACTCCTTTCTGGCGTGACTTCTAGCATGTTTGTACAGTGCACCTACAGTGTATGCCTGGTATCCTTGACAACTCCCCTGATGTAATCAAGTGTGACATCCGATCGGGCTTTTCAGGGCTCACGTCCTGTCTGGCTAGGCCATCTTGCTAAAAAACCTGCAATAATTTGCATGGCATACAGTGTTGGTACCTTCAATGGTGTCTATATAGGAAAGAGCAAATATATATCCTCGATTGCTGACTGAAGGAGGAGATCGTCTTCAATGCCATGACAGAGTCGATATCGGACACGGTGGGAAGTTCCAGATAAACTGAGTCCAAGTAGGTGGTCATGTTGGAGATTGAAATTAAGATGCCAATGTTTTAATGGGGTCAGGAGCATGGGGTCACAGTTCACGAGTCCCTGACATTCTTGCAGGTACAGTAAGGCAAGAAAGACCCACCGGATGACCCATGTCCAGTTATTGAGGCCTACCTGACTTTCACGCTTGCTCCCCTTTTTTACAACGAAGTTTTCATTCAAAGCATGGGATACATACAGTACCTACTGCAAGCATGGCTGTTTGCCAGTCGGTGAGCGCACTCAGACAGCCGCCGCGAGAAAATAACGAAGGCAGGCGTGCCGATCAGAGAAAATGTCAACAAAGTTATGATTCTGATCTTTTCATTGACCTCTGGGGTCATGGGATATCAAATCCGATCAAGGGATTAACGGTATACATATGAAGAAAATCACGGTTGCTCAACAGCATATCGTTTTCTCAACCAGCAGTATCGTAAGTTCGTGTCCTCCGACTTGGCAATCTACTGCCCGCAGAAATGTATAAGAGTCATAGAAACGAAAGTTTTATGTATCATTAGCTGCTTGGGCAGCGCCGAAATTTCGCGGGACTAGATTGCAAAGTCAGAGGAGACAGAGCCGCCTTGTGCCATGCCACGGGTCAGACTCGTGTTCTGCCTGGCTGTGGGAGTTGATCCGCGGACTCGCCACAGACGGTCATGTATCTGGTTCAACATGTCAAGCATATCTCAACGAGCCTGGAATGCAGATTGATAGTCTGAGGTGCTGGAGGTGAAATCATTGCTGCTGCACATCTGCATCAGCTAGGAACCAAGATCTGGTGCTGATCCTTATTTGGAGCTACTTTCTCTTGAACAGAATGCTCCCAAAAAAGATCATCTTTTTTTTGAAATTTTTTGAGTTGGGTCCCGTGCCCCTTCAGTTTACCCATGTAACTTTCGACCCGGTTTTGCCATTGCTGCCAGCAGTCATGATACGATAAGCGAGGCCGTGAGGTGACCAGCGCACACGGCAGTTTTCTTCTGTGTGTCTCCACTGGGATCACCTCCACACGAGGGCATCATGTGCCAGCACCAGCGTCCCAGGATGATACTGGGCGAGAAGGAAGGGTCCTTCCCGACTGGTGTTCGAGGATCAGTTGCCTGATTCTCTACTCGTTCGGTGTCGGCCATTTGACAAGGCGAGTCACCCAGAGTCAGACGGACTTGCAGCCGTCCCTAGCCGGATTAGAAGTGCGGCCTCCTGGTCAGGGTTACTAAGCAATGTGGGACCTACTATTCTAGCCCCGGAACAGGGTCTGCCATCCCATCCGCCCCTTCTCTCCACAAATCTTCTGCCCTGTCCTCTTTTTGCTCAGCTAATTACTCCATCCTCCTCCCATCCCACCTTCTATCGCTCCCTCAGCTAATCCTAATAATTACTAGCCAGTTGATCTACGGTCGACAGGTTTCCGCTCCCTTGGTTTTCCTCATCCACCAGAGACTTACGCCTACCGTACTCCTAATAGATCTCATTTTCTTTGAAATAAAGAATACGCACTGTCAGTAAAAAGTTTCACAAAAACCATAATAGATGAAACAAAAAAGAGCGATACAAGCACGCTGGCATCCCGAAAACCTGATACTGACAATAAAATCCTTATACTAAGCTACGCTAATGTAACAAATGCGAGCAAGCGAACCAAAACCAGTCTAAAAAAGCAGATCAAATACACATATTTCGCAGAAAAATGTAAAAAACCAGTTTGAGTAAGAGCATATGCTGCAAGATACTCGAAAATAATTTCGCTCTAATATTGAGCAGCTAAGACATAAAAGGAGAACGAGTATAATAGAATAATCTGGGAAGCCAAAAAAAGGATGCACGTTAGACAATATTAGGTCGTCGATTTCTGAAGAACCACCAACAAGCAGTCATCGCCGCACTGCTGCATAACAGCTAATTTCGGGCACAACGCTGATGTTAGTAAATCGGCGAATGGGCAACGAGGAAAAGTATAAAGAATACCGTTTTGCTGCTGAGCTTGCGAGGGATCTTGCTGCGATGTTTGGCGATTCGAACTCACACTAACAACACCAGCCGCGTCCTTTTCTTTAAAATATTTCACCAATAATTTTAATGGACGAGGTTGTAAATCGGCCAAATTGCCTTGCGTCGCTAGCGCGTTCGTATTAACTGCCGCTAATAAAAAAGCGTGCTGATCGGGAGGAGAGGATAACCATTTTTGCACATCATCCTGTTTCGGTTGATCCAATTTTAGGCGTTGCGTGATCGTCAACTGCACGCTCTCCCCACGCTCATTTCTCAAATAGGCGTCGATCAAATCGTCATCGCCAGCTAATTTGTACAAACGAATAGGGTAGGCGGACTTTTTCAATACCAAAGCTCCGGTCCAACAAGGCGAACGTAACTGATGTAATTCGTCCAAATTCTGAGCCGATAATTCGCAAAGCGAAGTCGGTGGAGAGGTGGTCGTCGAAGACACTGTACCATCGGAAATGATTACACCAGGCACGGCACCAGCGGTAGATTTTTGTACGGAGGGCGAACCAGGCGGAGGAGGCGAAACAGTAGTCGTCGGTACAGGCAACGGTGGAGTCCGTGGAGAGCGCGTGCTCGAAATAGTTGCTCCTTTCGACGATCTCTGCTTCAATGGCGGACTAGCGGGAGGAGGCGGTTGCGGAGGAGTCATTGGGCGCTTGGAAGTCAACGGGCTGGTAAGTGACCGCTTAGCGGTCGATCCAGTCTTCTTATCACCCCTTGAATCACTTATGTCTTGTTCGGCTGCATGAGAACGTCCACCATTGTGACTGAAATTCGACGGTCCACGATCCTCGTCCCCACCACCGTCGTACATACTGCTGTCGGCGTAGTCCACCTAAAAAACCGAAAACACCTGTGCAATCGCATGATAGGCGACTGATATGGTCAACATTACCTGCAGTAAATGTCGCTCGCTGCCGTCCTTCAGCTGCATGCCCTTCATTTTCTTGTACGCTTCAGTCGATGCTTCACCACTAGCGAATAGGACATATGCGTGATTTTCACCGCGCACATAATCAATTTTCTCAATAGCTCCAAATCGGTCGAATTCTTTTTCCAACCAAGCCAATGACGTATTCGGCCCCAAACCCCCAACCCACAATCGTCTCGAAGGCATCGGCTTTCCATAACCAATTTTCCAACCACCACAATGTCCGACCAAATTGTGTCTGGCGTCCTGAGCCATGGCCAAGTTTTGGAATCGTATAAATGCATACGAGGCGGCGCCATCATGAGGATTCTTAATATCGATTTGTTCAATGACACCGTACTTGCTGAATGTTCGTTGAAGATCGTTCTTTGTATCGTCCATGCGCAAATTACCCACAAATAACGTCCGCGTGGCATTTGCCTCTTCATCTGAATCGTCTTGTCCTCGAGGCGAAAACCAATCGCCTCGTCCGCCAGGATTTGTACCGTAATCGTTTGGACGACGAGAAGTTCTATCGCTCGGGATACGAGAATTCCGATGATCACGTGACGGTCCATGAGCACCACGATGATTACTTCCACGGAAATTTCTATGATAATCGTCGCCTCGATCGTCCTGAAACAAGCGAGACCCCCGTTTTAGCACAGTTGTATCGTGTTTCACTTATAATAACAGCTTCGTCGTTTACGTCAGCGGACCTGAAATTAATGATTTTCTGCCACTCGCTACGTCATCCTAGCTTCTCATTTATCCAGACATATTGACAGTCCAACACGGCACACTCTTCTAATTATGGAAATAAAGATGAGCATGGCCAAGGCAGCAGACTATTACTCGCGCACGCCATTCGCTCAAGAGGGAACATAACATAGGCAGATGTAAAATTAATAACATTTGCATTCGTGGCTCGCATTACACACTCGGTTGGATATTGAGAAGAAAAATAAAAATCTTACCCTTATGTACTCGCGATCACGATCCGATCGATACGATGAATTGGCGCGCAAAGTGTGTTGCTCTCGTCCGACGGACGGTGGATACGGAGGCGAACGTCCCCCCGAACCAGCACTAGATGTGGCCTTGACGCAGCGCCCTTCTTGATCCCTGATTACACCAGCCGGATCGACTGTTAAACGACGCCCCAATAAATCCACTAATTTTTGCAAACAACCGTGCCTTGCACTACGAGCGTCACCAACACGTTCGAAATTAACGTAGGCGATACGTTCGTGCGGATCCATTTGCCGTATTATTTTCACATTCAAATCACCGTAACGTCCAAGATATTTTTCCAAAGCTTCACGTAATTCATCGTTCGTAACTTTGGGATCGATATTAGTCACTCGCAAATTTTGATATTCTTGCGGCGATTCTGAACCGAATCGATCTCTATAATAATTACTAAAATGGGGATTTCCCTCTTCATCCTCGGCTCGTCCACGAAATTGAGCACCTCGAGACGAAAATGATCGAGAACCAGAGCGAGAACGAGATCGACTAATTGAACGACTTCGTTTGCTACGAGCGATACGACGAGCAGAAGAATCTCGATCACGACTTGTCATCGTCGAGGTGTTCGATCATTCGATAAATAATAAATAAATGATAAAATTTTACGACTGCACACTTTAAAACATAGGCCTAAAATAATTCCAGTCAAAAGAGGCCATCTGCGAACGATGCAGCGGTAACGCACCCTGAAGGCTTTTTCATAACTGCATACGCAGGGAGCGCGAACATATTGCTACTGTACCAGTCACTACAGGTCAGAGTAGGTACCTCAATTGTGATACCTCATGTGAACGAGTACTGTAGAGTGCCAATCATCCACAATATGTAGCACTGTTAAAAATAACTACCGGATATGAACGGCATCTTCAAACAGCAGGGCGAAACCGGCTTCGCCCACGACTGTCACCCAATAGAACAGCTTTTACAAGAGTAAATATGCTAATGACCCTTCGCTGGACTCCGCACGCACCAGCCGCAGCCGCACTGAGTGAAGATTGTCATAAGCAGCAAAGTGCGTTCTGTGGCGAACTGGTTTTGCGCGCGAAATTCTTTACGTTGCTCGTCCTCCGGCCGAAAAGGCGGCATGAATACATTCGGCAATGTATTCTAGAATCGCGAAACTAAAAGACGTTTTGCATAAAATAACATCAAAATGTTGTTGCACATCTAATCGTAAGTTGTATTGCCCAAGACCACGAATAAACGAAACATGAGCATGAGTTTTCCAAATCACGTTGACCAAGACTAAAGCTAACTTTGAAGATCACTGTAAAGAGCAAACGTTACTCTTCTTGTTATTTTTTGCAGCTGCATTAGCAGATCCACTGGCCCCGGCTGTAGCAGCGCTTCTCGAGGGCGCCTTGGCTCCACTAACTGCTGCTGGTGGCTGATCAACAGGTAATTCGGCTCGAACGACCGCGATTTGCTGCTCTAATTCGTTCCGGGTCAATTGAACGCCCAAAATTTCGGCGGCTATTTTTTGAAATAATAAAGCTACCGAATCTCCTGTTTTGGCCGAAATAAAGTGACTACTAGTTTGGTGCTTCTCGGCGAATTGTTGATGCTTATCCAACTTGACTGACCTCAAATGTTCTAAATCGGTTTTATTGGCAACCAAAGCTAAATGAGGTGGTTTTTCTTGATCTTTAGTGAACTTTTTCACACAATTGACCCAATCTTCCAAATTTTCGAAACTTGCGTGATTCGAGACATCGTAGACGAGCAATGCGGCATGAGCTCCGTATATGTACTTGTCCAACATGGGTCCACCAATCGTTTGACCACCAATATCCCAAATTTGTAGCGTAGCGTGCGTATTTCCGGGTAATTGAACTCGTTTCGTAAAAAAATCTAGCCCGATGGTTTGTTTGTAACTTTTACCAAACTGATCTTGCGCATATCTCGTACACAATGAAGTTTTGCCCGATGCTCCGTCTCCGACTACCACAATCTTCAAGACGTGGTCGATAGTTGGCTCTTCGTCCGAATCGCCCATAGGTGGCATTCCCTCGCAATACAACGAGTTACTGGCCGATTGATGGTGAGATTCCGAAAATAGGTAAGGCAAGGGTGCACTGGTCGTCGACTGAGAATTTTGTTGAGCTTATTGCCATGGCAACACATTGTCAACAGCTGGCTATGGTCGCAGTAGGAGGGGCCATGTGATAAGCTGAGGCGTGCAGTCTGGATGATCAAGATGTGAAACGGAGGATTGCGTGCCTTTGTGCACTTCAAATACTGGCAGACCACCTTCATCATGGTCAGTGTACAAACACAGTAGCGCGAGGTACATAGGGATGTTTTCAGTAGTGGGTTTGAAATTTCAGTGCAGCACTGAAAATCGCTTATGCAGAATAACTAATGGAAGCCGTAGAATTTAAAAAGGGCTTCAGAACTTTTTCCGCACGATTAGCTGGCTACCTTAATTCAAAGCACCCTCAAGCTATAATATTGCTCACTCCTGCCATAAAGAAAGACAGTTTAGCAATGAGCGTCCATTTGCGTCACAAGGGGTTGCAGGGGATGTGAAGGCCTCTTTGATCGTACACTTTTACAAAACAGATCGGGAACAGATAGAAGAATGCTGCGCAACAGAATAAGTTCGCTCGGAAATATTCCACGGAATCCCAGGGTCTGGCATTTTTGCGGTCTCAAAGGCGTGGAGTGGACAGAACCTTGGCGCTCAACATCTGCTGGGTGCATCATACATCTGTGTGAGTGAGCGCAAGAGTCCAGGGTGCATGGATACCTCGCCTGGCTGCAAGCAAGAAAATTCCAAACACCACCCTTACTATAACAGGACTGCTGGCTGGTATAGTTGCATCGTACAGTACCACTTCTCCTCTTCCGGGCACTAAACAGGCATATCATTTTGATTGTTATCTTTAGACTGACATTCTGTACAACGACTGCGTACAGCAAAATCGCCCTATGTCCAGATATCCTACGCTTAGATCCTCCTGCTCACGATCAGACATCCTTGCGCCCAAAAACTGTCGCCCTAGCCCCTTCCTGCAAGTATAGTGCCCTTTTACAGTACTGTAGACACAGAGGGGAAAAGAGTGACTGAGAGGGTTCAACCACGGATGGGCGACAATGCACTGCGAAAAACTTACAGCAGGATACAGAAATGTGCAGAGAACAAAAAGTGTGTTGCAGAGCCCCGATCAGCGCAAATCAAGGCGCTTTTGTAGATGTTCGTCTTAGCATCTATCATGCAGTGTGTGGAATCTATCCTTGGCCATGATAACCTTGGTCTTGCTGCTATATGCAGGAGGATAAAGTCGGCGCACAGCTGATAAGCACAGTAAAAAAAGAATCTGCAACAGACCTCTCTTATCTTATTGGCATACAGCTTTCAAAGTGGATGTACAGTAAAGGCCAACGAAAGTTGGTTTTCGGAAAGTTGAGGTGCTAAAGCCTTGGTCTGATCGCATCATAGAACCCCCAAAAATTAAATGGAGACTTTTGAAATTTGGCAGGCATGTTTTGTGAAATAATTATGAATTTGATATGGACAAATTAAGCAAAATGACAAAGTTTGAGAAAGTTCTGTAAGAATTCGAGGGAAATTTTGTTCAGGGCTATGCTGTGTGTTATAAGCACAATATTTATATGGGTTATTCCCACTGTCGCTTATTCATGGTGTCACGCGCTCCCTCCCATGCTCTCGTGTGCGTGTCTGTCCATGTCAGGCCGAATCCATGAAGCAAAATCTCTGACGAGGTGGCAAAAGTGTCGCTTATAAAACTGTTGCGGTAACCAAATTAACGCCACTGCTCAGAAAAAAAAAGACGGCTAGACTAAAGTGAACAAATCGCTCGAACGGTTACAGCAGTAAGCAAGCATATACGAATTTGAATGTACCGCGTTTTGATATAAACATGACTATCAGCAGGAAGTACTTAGCACCAGCTGATTTAAAAAATTGCGATTTTTGTGAATTATGATTAGAAATTAAAAACATAAAGTTACAAAGCGAAGCAGCTTTTAGTAAAGCAGCTGGCTACTGATGGTTTAAAGATGAGATGACCTTTTTATATTTTAGCAGGTGAGAAATAGTCAACATGTCCAGCTGTCGTTTGGGGGGGGGGACCTCTCCGTGTTTTTACGTGGCTACCAAATTTAGCTTATTCTCGACACTAGATATATTTCATGCCATAATTCGTTCAAAGTACGTATCACTTTTCAATTTTTAAATCTGGATCCCACGCTTTACACGTTTCCGTATCGAGTAGCCGACACAATGGACGACGAGCCCGATTATTTGTTCGAAGAGGACAAATTGTACGTTTCACTTTCCTCCTCGGGTCCCTTTTGGTGTCTTTTTCAAATAGATGTTCTTTTCAGGGGCATGACCGTCACGTCTGGAGCCACAACCATAAAAAAGGATGCGAACAATTTGATCGGCATTTCGATCGGTGGTGGTGCTCCGTATTGCCCGTGCTGTTACATTGTCCAAATTTTTGATAACACTCCAGCGGCAAGTGACGGAAGCATGGAAGCTGGCGATGAAATTTGGGGCGTCAACAAAGTTTCTGTCAAGGGCAAAACAAAAACTGAAGTGGCTAAAATGATTCAGGCTTCTAAAGAAAATGTTTTGATCCAATACAACAAATTACACGCCGATCCGAAACAAGGAAAAACATTGGATATCAGTAAGATCTTCCCGTAATTTTAGAACGTTCGGCAAGAAGTAGTTATATATTTATTTTTAGTCTTGAAAAAAATGAAGCATCGAGTGGTGGAAAATATGAGTTCTGAAACGGCAGATGCTCTTGGATTGAGTCGTGCGATCCTTTGCAACGGTAATCCGAGAGCAGTGCTGTCATGTGTTTTCAAACTTTAGACTATTCTGTTTGTTTTAGACAGCCTGGTAAAGAAACTGAACGAGCTCGAAGCCAATGCTGAAGTGTACAAGCAATTGATGGAACATACTAAGCGGTTACTGAAAGCGCATTTTAATTTGGCCAACACTTATAAAGGTACATTTTATACTTTCTGAGATCCGCAAATAATACGATGCGAATTATTCCATGTTAGAATTCGGAGACATTTTTGCTGAAATCGGAGCTCGGGAGCCGACGATTAGTGCGGGTGAAGCATTCATGACTTTTGGAGAAGCTCATCGGAATATGGAAAAACAAGGCGTCAAATTATTGAAGATTCTTCGTCCAATGCTGAACGATCTGACCACTTTCTTGGAGAAAGCTGTTCCGGACACGCGACTGACAATCAAAAAATATCTTGACGTCAAATTCGAATATTTGTCTTATTGTTTGAAAATCAAAGAAATGGACGATGAAGAGGCTCAGTTCGCGGCTTTGCAAGAACCGCTGTATCGCGTTGAAACTGGAAATTATGAATACAGGTGGGAAGAGGACGCTTCTGGGTGAATAGACAAGTAGGTCTGACAGGGATTTTTTTGTAGGTTGATTCTCCGATGTCGTCATGATGCGAGAGCAAGATTTGCAAAGCTACGATCAGATGTGCTGGTTAAGATGGAACTTTTGGATAACAAACGCGGTAAGCTTATTTTAGCTTTTTCCCATGCGTTGTCTTGGATTTTTGAGTAAGTTCATGGTTGACAAAGAATGGTGCCCCTTCTGAGAAGGCCGTTTTAGAATTTGTAAATCTGTTTCTGAGATTTTATCTACTGTCCAGATGTTGTGCAAACTTTTCTGACGTTTTTCAAATTTGAATTTTGGTGGGAAAACTGTATTTCTCGCTATATTTAAGACATAGACTTTCCAGGCTCTCTTTTAACACTGGATAACGCGCGTGCCTTTGATGACTCGCTCGTTTTCTCTCGAGCTATTATCTTTAGGATAGGGGAACTCTACAACCTTTTAGCCCCTGCTCCAGTGCCCATACTTGATTTACATACACAAGCCCGTGCATTTCAACCGTGTTTCAGTGCAAGACATCGCGTTCCAACTGCAGCGTTTCGTCACCGCATTTTCACGTTACCATACCGATTGCCGTCAAGTTTTGGAGCCCACGCGGAACCTGTTCCCGATCGAAGTCGATTTGTCGCAAGTGGCTGTCAAGTACAACACAACTGGGCGGCTACCCGATGCCGATGAAGACGACGATCAGCAAGGGGATGACGTCGGTTCGGGTGCGTGCGGTCAAAGGCAGGACGAGACGGAGCCTGGTGTGGACGCCCTCATGTTGGTCAATTTAGCTGGCGAAGCATCGGAAGATGTGCCGATTTTGGATTTGAACAGTTCTTCAGTTCCTAAAAAGAGAATGGACGGCGATGGGGATTTATTGGTCGATTTCTAGGCCTCTCGGGGATGTGTGGCGTTGTGATCGGTGAAAGTCGAGATTGACTTGAATCGTCTGGCAGCAGGGCTGTTATGCGGTCTGTGGTAGCTTTACATCCTTTGATGGCAGGTGAGTGTTTTGGGTGGGTTTATATGGGACGTTATTGATATCTAGTCCACTAAACTGCTGTTGTGGGTTGTGTTAGCACATTCCATTTGAGTTAGCTTTTTTGATGTGGTGTTTGTTGGGCTGCTTTTTGGATAGCTTTAATATTTGGTCATATTGGCAGTGTTGGGATGTGGGAGTAAAGGTCTCAGTGAAAATCGATCTTGTTTTTGCAAGCGAACTCGTTTGTCGAGTCGTAAAGTATATCGTGAGTGATTGACTGTGCGAGTGCTCTGAATGCTTTTGCGCAGGTGATTGATGAGTGGGCCAGGCGAACCAAATTGCTCGAGTCGGCATCGATACAAGCTACAGTTGAGCGTGTAAGTACTGTGTGCTAAATGTGGAAAATCCCGTGTTTCCTGGTGTAACGAAATGGGCTCCTGCTATAGTGATTTTGAGCGGCGGCCAAGTGGCGCCGAGTCGATTACTTTTGGATTTTCCACTTACAACGAGTTTGAAGGATTGATTCGGCAAGCTGTCAAAGTTATATTGGGAGAGGTAAGGCTTTGTTGAGGGATGGCGGGCTGTTCGTGGAGCTTGTGATTTTCAGAACGGGTCAGCCAAGGACATTGTAATTGACGAGTACGACGGCGAGAGACGGGTTGGGACCGTAATTGTGGATAAGGAGTAAGGGCTTAAGTGGTTTTGAGTCAGCAATACAGAAACATACACAAAACCTTGATGCATGAGCGGGAATCGAACCCTCGCCTCTGGGGCCAACTACCGTCCAGCAGGTCATTTGGCCAGTTACTCAGGTGTCTGTCTATCCCGCTGCGCTATTGCTATTTTACTTCTTATCCAAACACACGACTGTCCACTCAACGGATAAGCGACCTCATTTCATTGTCAGTCTGCTTTGTATGCGCTGTCTGCTGTCTGTCGAAGCTGCGTCTGAAGTTACGGGGGGGGGGGGAGCGTTCGGCTCGTGGCGTGGTAAATCGTTTGGTTGTTGCCTTCGTCCTCTAGTGCACTTACCTGATGACGAGGGAAAACATGGACGTTTTTGTGTATGCACTGCATATCTTGAAAAGAGTAGGAAATGAATCTTTGTTGAAAGACTCGACTGTAGCTGTGCTAATTGTTTCAGCGACTTCCGCATTGTGTGGGCTGCATTGAGCGTGTACGGCAATCATTTTGGAACGGACGTGGCCATACGATTGCAAAAGGTAAGACTTTTCCGGGTTGAGGTGTTCATTTCTCGGAAAACTTTGATTACAGGTTTTTGAAGTGAAACAAACCGAGTCGGATTGAGCGAGAAAACGATGGCTTTATGTTGTGTTATCGCTTCATTGGGACCTACTGCGCTCGCCATTGTTGTCGTAGCATCATTGTATTGGATTGTTCGAAAGTTCCTTCTCTCCAGAGAAGACGATGGCCCGTGTGTGCTGAAGGATCTGCGTGGATTACACGTGTTCATTACGGGTGGCTCGAAAGGTATGAAAGCTCGTATTTGATGTTGGAGGAGTGAGGTGAATGGGGTCGTAGGCAGGGCGTGTGTGTAAAGCTGATATTGAATGACCACGCTGGAGAAAATTAGGTTTTTCCAACAATAAGGAAGAATATGCATAAGCAGCACGATATAGCAGCGGATAGCAATGGATAGCAAGAATGATGCAGTAATAAGTGCTGCACGGTCCCCACGACCAGTGATCACTCGATCCAGGAACTTAGACAGTGGACGGTCGCTTGCTGTGGGCGCGAGGCCATATCGTCGCAGGCCTCAGGTTCCTTGAACGGCCTGTGCCTATTTTTGTTCTTGTGCGGGACATGTTCTTTGTTGCAGGCATCGGACGAGCCCTAGCAGTCGAGGCCGTACGTCAAGGCGCGGCTGTTGTAACGATCGTGGCTCGCGATCGACGTCAGTTAGACGATGCACGATTAGAATTGACGCAGTTGACGGATGCAGCTAGCCAACGTCAATTGATACAAGCCATCTCCCTGGATTTGACTGCGGATTACAAGGAGATCGAATGTGCTATCAAGGGCGCCGAAGAAAGTGCAAACAGACCTATCGACGTTCTGATCAATAATGCGGGGGGCTCGGTGGATGGAGAGTTCGATCAATTGCCAGTGGAGACGTTCGATAAGCAGATGCGATTGAACTACATTTCGGCTGTTTATGCGACAAGGGCTGTGGTTGAAAGTAAGTTGGGTGTGGGAGGGATACTTCTGGCTCTACTTCTGTCTTTACGTTGCCACTCCTCGCCCAGCCCTTACTTTTCTCTCACTCCCTTCAGCATTTTATCTCTGTCCTAGGTATGAAGCGGCGTCCTTCCGATCGGGGCAGAATCGTGTTCGTTTCTTCTCAAGCTGGTCAGGTTGGCATTTACGGCTATAGCGCTTATGCACCAGCCAAATACGCTTTGCGAGGTTTCGCCGAAGCTCTACGAATGGAATTGAAACCGTGCAACATCTGGGTTACTATTGCGTTCCCTCCAAACACTCGTACCGAAGGCTTCGCGGAAGAACTACTGCACATGCCAGAACCGACGCGTCGAATTTCTGGCGACACAGACGATACGGTTATGGAAGCTAGCAAAGTGGCCGAGCTGATTTGGAAAGACGTACGCAAAGGCAGGTACCAAAGCACGATGGGCTTAGATGGATGGATGCTGGGAATACTGACTGCCGGGATGACACCATTGCAAAACGGCAATTTGTTGGATCTGCTGCAGCAAGTGGGCTTAATTGGTTTGTTTCGTGTGGTGGCCTTGTTCTACGTTAACAAATTCGACGGCATCGTTGCTCAGTGTCGACGCGAGACGAATAGAGAGAAGAAAATTGAACATAGTAAAGACGAGTAGGCAGTTGGCATCAAAGCCGTGACATGGTAATAGGAGATTTGATACGCCTTTGATTTAGGGTGATTAACTTTGGGGCGTGAGCAGAGGACGGTTTGATGAGTCATAGTTATACTTGCCTCCAGCTGATTTCTTGATCCGTTGCTCCCATCATTCCTTGGCCTACATTTTGAAGGGTTTGATTTTTAGTGTAGAAAGAACCTGTTTGAAAGGAACGTGGTTTCAGGACCCCGCCGCAGTTCTACACCCAGGCATAATATTGAGAAGCAAGCATCTACTGGTTAGTAGAAAGCAGGTGATGGGTCTTTTGTGATGCTATAAATGTCGATTGCCGTAGAAGGGCACAATGGGTGGCCGGGCGAGTGTGTCATCAGAGCAACCATAGAAGACCGTTTAATTTCGTTAAAAACCTCCATTTTCTGATCGATCGGGGCGTGTAAGAAGGCCATTAGCGATGGTGTGGATTGGCGTTGCGTCGAGTCAGTCATGTCATGTCGGGTCTTCACACCTAAGTGCATAAAAGCTAGGCTATGGATCCCATTTCACACTTGAGGCTGTGCCAATAGGCGACTCGGGAGTGACTTATGCAAGCATTGGTCCTACAGTATTTGTATTCTGCGTCCGTCTTGGCCAAAGCGGGACGGATTCTAGAAGTAGGCAAGAAAGTATGTACATGTCGAGTCTACTTTCAGCTGCCCATTGGTTGCTAGTTCTAGTCCATATCTGTCCGCCTCCGCAGCGCCCCATCGTCTCGAACAGAAGTCCGGAAAAGGGGCGAAAAGCACGGATCAGCGCGTGGATGCAGGGTTAGAGACCGAAAGCCAATCCGTCACTAGTCCTTCACCACGGCGACGAGCAGGGGGTGCGTCGACGAAGTGAGCTTACGGGCACTGACGTGAGGAAGGGAGGGTGGCTAGTGATCGAGTGTGGACCGTGGCCAGGCGGAATGAGGCGTGGTGCCATGGAGTGCGTTCTGGTCAGCCCGGGGGAGGTTCAGCTAATTGTTCCGTTCCAGGATTACCTCTTTCAAACTGGCATAATCTGCTGCCTGTAGTCTTCCATGACCGGCCGACGAGTGATGCTTTGTTCGCTCATCATCGTGCAGCTTATGGCATCCATTGCACTGGCTCGGTGATGAGATAATAGTGCCTCTGAAACTGGTTTTCGTCCTTCATGTTTTCCAAACAAGCCTATTCGTAGGGCTGACTTGGTGTATTCCTGGCTAGGCCCATGCTGTGTGTCCTCAGTGAGGGCATCGCCCAACAGTAGTCTTTTGCTGCAATATTCAAGACGGGATAGCCATTCATCTCGGCTGCATGTGGGCGGATGTTTGTAATCCCCTGGGCCGTGCCGTGTCTCATCGTCCTACCTTGTCGCACTTGCTCCCTTCGATAGGGCAAGTTTTTTTTCACGCGTACGTATAGCTAATATCCGTCCTCGAGAAAGTCATCCCTTCTTTTTTGAGGAGAGGAAGAGAGCATTACGAGAGAAAAAAGCTCTTCTCGTCCAGGGTGCCCTAATGAGCGCAGGGATTGCGAATATGTGCCTGGTCCGAAGTGCCAGTTCCGATTTGCTCTTGAATGCGTGCTTGTTCGACAGCTTATGGCGAATTTAGCCAGTGGAAAGTGTCTAAGTGCCCTTTTCCTTCTCGAATAGTCATAGTGCGTGTGGTTGGTTGCAGTGATGACGTAGTATGCTAATAGGGCGGGTGCGCATGGTCATATCGTTGTTGGCTTATTGACTACGACGACACCCGACGGGCGATCCGGCCAGTCAGCTCGAGTCAGCCTTACATACAGCCAGTGTAGTTGCAAGCGGTCGTAGGTCTTTCATCGAACATATACTTCGCCTTTCGCACCTGCCCATCCATTTATGGATCGTGAGGCCGTTAGAGTTACTGTGTCTAACTAGAACCATGTCCGTGAGAAAATGCTGGCTAGTTCACTCAGCCGCATCTAGATTTGAAAAGTCGAAGGAGTCTGACTCGAATCGAAGTTTGTTTTTGGACACTTTGGTTATGAAGAGTGGATAACAGTTATTAGGGTCTTGGTTACTCAGCATTGAGCAGGTGGCGGGGTTGTACGTAATTAAAATGGTGCCAACGTGGTGACTAGCTAATGAGAGGGAGATAAATAGTGGGTGCCCGACGTCTACGTTCGGTATGACCAATAGACCATATGGTTTAAAAAACGTCTAATAACCATGAAAAGATGCATTGGGGCTGAAAAAGTGGGTGGATCGTAAGACCAGATTTCGCTTCCTTCGAGACACCGTCGAGGACACCCACGTAATAAGGTCACGTTACGGTGGAGGTGCACATTCTATCTTCTTTCCTGATTCTGCTTCTTCTCGAGGCCATTCCTGGTCCGATATGGCATCTAGAGTGGGTACGAGCAAGTACAAGTGAATCCCCAAGATTGCCTCGAAGGTGCACACGTGACACGGGTCCTCGATCACGCCCGCCGAGTCCCCTTATCCTTTGCCAAGTAACGGGTTGAGATTTGCTTTGGCAATACGTACCACAAGAATACGTGGTGTGTGCACACAGCTGTTGAAGCTTTATGGTTATAGCCTGTCTAGTTGGAAATGTTGGGGTCTACCGTGGGGTCCCCGCCTTTGATACCTAACTGAAAACAGGGCCCGCATGCCGTTGGCGTAGAGGGTCGCTCTGACCACTACGGTCAATGTCAGGCAACATTGACCATCTCCCGTTCTAGGAACCAAATATCAACGAATTTACGAATTCCTTCTTGAATTCGCTCGAAACCGACCAAAAGGAGCGTAACTCTTTTTAGAAGAATGTCTGAAGCAAATGAAAATGGAGAATATCAATTCTCCAATTGGGTTCAGCGAGAGCGAGGTCATTTTCGGCAATTGTTCTGGACCAACAAGCACGCCACAATTACTTACTGCGCTATTTTTTGGAGCTTTGGAATGTGCGTCGGCTTCCTAGGCCCGACATTAGGAGATTTAGGGTGTCAAACTGGAGCCACCTTTTCGACCATAAGTTGGTTATTTTTGGCGCAAAGTCTGTTTATTCTGATTGGCAGTATGGTCGGTGGATTATGTCTTCAAAGGTAAGCACTGCATCGAGCCACTGATGGTGACTGGAAGGACCCCTTGTGGATGTGCTGTAGAGGAATTTGACTCCTAGATGATGAGGCAGCGTGGTGTACCCCACCCACAGTAGGTAACACTGTACGCGGCTCGCAGAGACAGAACTCGGCCATGATTCGTCTTTTAATCTACTGTATACATCGAATCTACTCGTAGATCCGCTTGGCTGCGACCTACAGTAAGCCTCTTATTCGTCAACTCTTCCATCATCGAGCGCAACTGGACAAACTTCCCTTCAATATCTCCCCTGCAAGCTAGCGAGATACGGAAATTGGACATGACTTGACTCGCTGTCTTTCTCCCTCCGCACATGGTCGCCTTCTCCAATCCTCTGTGTAACAGTTATTAGAAAAATTCTTGTTATTGACCAAACCTATGCCCGTCAGGAAAAGGTCGAAGACGAGTAGCCTGCCTTTATTAATAAACGACTAGCGTGTTACTGCGATGAAACCCCGTTCGTCACACATGTCGATTAGGAGAAAACAGAAACTTATGCTTTATTTAGAATTAGGAAAAGAGAAAATGGGCGTTTGTTTGAAAGGCATGCCTTATTTCATCTAATCGAACACTAATTCGTTTAATACCGCTGTAGAAAACGAGCACTGTTCTGTGCGCGGATTGCAGTCTGAGGTTATTGGATTACGTTGACGCTTGCGTATGTGTGGTCGATCTAATCAAGTTAGAAGGTCGCTCAAGCAATCAGCTCGCTCAGAAATGGTCACTTCTTTGTCAGTGGGCAGAATTCGCCTTGTTTTGCTTTTAGTTGCGTTCAACTACTTGTCACTCAAACAGACAACGAAAAGAAATACAAAAACTTAATCTAATATCGTATACTGAAAATGAGAACGATGTAAAGTATAGTGTCGTGGCTTCCATGTCGTCCCGATGGACTGGCCAGTGTTTGAGCGATCACGCTCTTCTGTTTACAGTCTTTCATTCTTGCTAGCGCTTTCCGAACTGGCGCGCACACTAGCTCACCTTCATTGTGCCATGATGAATGACAAACTACTGTCCAATATAGGAGTTCGGTCAAAGGTGATAGACAGCCAAGCCAAGGTCGAGGTGACAAACACGCAATAGCGCTTTCGATTAATGCCCATGGAAACGTAAACGAGTTTTTCGACGACGACGTGCGTAATCGGCTTGAAAAACAGAATCGATTTTGACCACCTAAGTAGAAACCAGGTACGTGGACGACTGTGAAATATGCTTCCTTAGGCCCTGCGTATAGGCGCAGGACCCCTTCTGGACTTGGGTGTGATGGGAGAAGTGTCGGCACAGTCTAATATTTGTCCTTCATCGAAGAGAGGAAAATAATAATGGAAAAGATTGGAACAGTGGAGGAAGGGAGGACTTTATCATCAGGCATGGACTCATCGAGCTTGGACACTAGTCGGAGTCTGATTTTTGTAGGACGATGAAGGAAGCTTAGAGAGGATGCATGTTCGAAAAGAGGAAATACCGTTACAACTTACTTTTATTGAGCAGGTACCAGTGGACTGTTCGATTGCACCGACAGCACCTACTGTAACCTTGCCAATAGCCATTTATAACCTGAAGCACGCGCCTTATTTTGACTGTACGGTGACTTTAAATTTTTTTTGACCCTTTCTGGTCGGTCCAGGGGAGGGTCGGTTTTTTGGTCCTTTGCCCGCGGGTTAGGGGGCTTTTTAGTTGACCCTATCTTGCCATCGACTCGGGTCAATCCAGGATGCATGTCGGGCAGCGCATGCCTGGTGCGCCAAAAAACAATACTGACTCCTGACCATGAGTGAGGTATCACTGTGCAAGTCGTATCCGCCGATAAGGAAATGCATGTCCTACTGAAAATATGGCGGCACCGGGGTGCTTTCGTTCTGAAATCCTTGGCTCGCCCTAGGACTATTCTAGGGCTGACCAGCGGATGGCCCAAGTCAGGAACAGTACCACGCAGTCCACGGACACTTATTGATACAGTTTATTAGTCCCCACACCAATAAGGCCGTGTAGACTCACAATTCGGGGAGCAGCCGCACGTGTCGGCCGTCAAAGGGGTTCTGACGGGCCTGAGCCCGAAGTGCTCACAGAGCAGTTCAGATCAGGTGATCCAGACTAGTTCTCAACCGATGTCTGCAATCAGACCAGCCACTCGACCTCAACCTCGCTCTCGGTCTCGTGCTGGCCCTGACATAGGAGAGGCGGACCGGTTCCCTGAACCAGTACACACATAGGCCGGAGGACATGACACATGCCTAGTCCATGCCTATTACAGTTCGACCTTGTTTCATTCTTTTCCAGTAACCATTAAATACTGAATCTTGGCGCGTAGAAATCAGTTAGATGGGATCATCTCAACACGACGCACGAGAACATCGGCGGTCACATTTGATCACGGAATAGCTCTCGGCTGGTAGGATAGGTCGATTGGTGTCATCCGACGATGTTCGAGAAGCTGTGGTGGAGAAGCACATATCGGATACTCGCTCTCGAACTCTACAGCCTCCTTTGTTCCACTTGCGTGCTTGAGTGAGACTGGAGGAAAAGTTGTCTAGTCTAAGTTTTTCTTGACGATTTCTTCGAAGCTGTTCTAAGCTCGGAGCTCCTCAGCTGACGACTCCGAGGCCCGCCGGGCCAATCACAGTTCGAAAGCACTGTGCTTGGAAGTGTCTTCGCCGTTTCATTTAATTGTAAAACAAAGAAATGAGCATTGTTTTGGAGCTGGCCGCTGCACATGGCAAAAAGAGGATGAGATCATTCTATAGACTTGTGCTTACGGATTTTAAACCGCTGTGTGCCACAGAGCATGAGGGCGCAGCAAGATTCGCACATTGCACCTGCAGTTTGTACGCTATAGGAGCAGTGTGTCCTGTACCTTGGCCCGCCGTGCACCTATGGACTCCCTTTGCAGATTTCCTGTTCACAACGTCATGTCCCTGGGCACAATCATTATCACGCTAGCATTCCTGGTCATCCCATTTTGCAAATCCATGGGCGCGTTGGCGTTGGTTCTGGCCATAATGGGATTCTACATGGGGATCATCGACACGTCCACCAACGTGTCCATGATCAGACTCTATGGCTTGGACGTATCGCCATTTTTGCAAGTACTTTTTTTGTAGTTTTTTGGTCCTCCTGTACAACTGTGGAACTTGTTCTGTTTCAGGCGTTACACTTTTTCTACGGACTAGGGGCATTTTTGAGTCCCATGATCGCCGAACCGTTCCTTCAGAATTTCGACTGCACCCGACTGATCGATAATTCTAGTATTTATACTGGCTGGTTAGGAAAAGAGTTTCTCACTGCGGAGGCTGAGTAAGGGTATTTTCACATCAACCATACGCCCTGGTTGAGCCACTTGGACCTCGTGAGCTTATCTTATGAGGGTCCTCAGAAACTTCCTGCCGCAAGACTGAATGGATAAGCTGATCAAGGGCCAACTTTTAGGACAGCCGTGACGCCAACCAGTTTAGCCGAAGCGCAGCAAAAGATGCAAGTTCATCATGCATTCTGGATAATGGCTTTCCTGCAGGTTCGTATCCTCTGGCTGTCATACAATATATGCCGCATCGCTCTCACTCTCCCCCTCTTCCAGGTGCCAGTCATGCTGCTGACTTTCAGTCTTGTCTTTCGCGAGCGCATGACCGCTGGATCGAGCGAGCCAAATACCGAGGCCAAGTCCAGCTACCAGGAAATGGACCACGGCGCGGGTAAGAGTGCAGTGATGGATCAGTGTATTTCAACTTGGACTCACTAATTTCAGTGTCGTTAACTAATCCAAAGACCTGGAGGCAGTGCTGCGCTGGCACATCTCACAAAAAGATGCTTGTTGTTGCTGCTGCATGTTTGCTTTTGTTTTTCGCTGATGGAATGCAGGTAAGCTGACATTGCTTATGCAGAGTATACAGTAGTACCTGTTGCTCTTGTCCTAGGCATCTTTCGGCGGACTGATATTCACATATGGTCACATGACTGTAAAACGATTGACCCGACAACAAGCGGCCGACATAAACGCAGTGTTCTGGGTAAGCCTATGATCTGTGCTTGACAATTCGTCTAGAAGGTATCTTTTCAGGCCACGTTTGCATCTGGCCGTTTGATCTCAATCGTCGCAGCGTTGTATTTGGCTCCGGGTTTCATGTTGTTTTGTGATATCGTAAGTGAAATTATACTTTTGCCTTCTTTTAGCATGAAGGAGTTTAGGACAATAATGTTATGCCCGTTCGATGTATCTAGCGTGAGATGGTGGTCGAATCCACTACTTCGACCCAGTTCCTGAGGCCTTCGCCCCTGTATCGCAGTAAAGTGTATTACTATCTACCCCCCAAGCTTGCTAGGCTGGCTTTCCTTAGAAGGTTCTTACTCGAAGACTAGAACCGCAAAAAGTTGACTTCCAGGCAATAAAAACAGCCAACCTATTTCAGCTGGGCTCATTAGTGGCCATGCTATTTTTATTGGTGATTCCCCACAATCTGGGTGTGCTGTACGTTGGAACAGCCATGTTCGGATTGTTCCTTTCCAGCATCTATCCGTCCACTATCAGTCTTACAGAACAGTTCGTTGACGTAGGACGTAAGTCAATGTTCCATCAACCACGTGTCACTCCTGAGAGATGCCTCTTTTAGCCGGAGCCACAAGCTGTATGGTGGTGGGAGCGGCCACCGGCGAAATGATATATCCAGTGGCGTTATCGAAAGTAAGCCATACTCTAACAAGAGGCTGATATGACTTAAACAAGTTGGTGCACCTTTTAGCTGCTAAACAAATTCGGCTTCATCAGCTTCTTGGCCGTGGGAAATGTGACGCTGTGGCTGATGGTGGTAGTATTCCTTGGTTTATGGATGGCTGGCATGTATTCCAAGAATCACAAGCGTGAGTTCAGTGTCTGCTGCCGATCTTTGGACTGCCACAGCTAGGTAGTCCATAAGCTTGTCCTCTTCTGTGGCTCGAGGTTGCCAAGCGGGGCATGGGGCTTTGTCGTGTCTACACGGACATCGCTAGACCGTACCTGATGTGTATATAGAAACTCTGCATTGACAGCTGACTAACGGTTTTATTTGGTGGCATGTCCTCTGAGGCGTTTTTGTTTACTCGTACTTTAGTTGCCTCTCAAGGCAACTCCTTCAAGGCTCCCTCAAGGCAGATATTGATTTTTCAACTTTTGCTTCTACCTCAGCGCTATTTTAGCAACCAAAGCCTTGTTGGCACTGTGGTTGCCTCGTATCTTCAAGCCAGCTCCAACCGAGAGATCGAGTCTTCTGCACACATTCGGTGGTGACGGGACGACAACATATTACAAGCGGATGAAGAATGAAGACTCGTGCCAAAGTATAGCCAACTTTGCAGCACCCACTGAAACAACCACAGGGCCCAGCATCAACGGGTCCTACCACTGAATCACAGCCACGCCTGCCCAGTGAACGGCAAGATGCTTAGTACTAAATTACGTATGCTAATGGGTGATATTAATGATGCCGCAGTGCAGACAAGTACGTTGCAGTATGTACCTAATACGATACTGTGCCTGGTAATATCAGTGGCAGAGACTTTCTATACTCTTCGATAGAGATTGGTCCAGTGCTCTTACGTACTGTCGATCTAAATGGTGAATGCTGAAGCTGTTCTTATGCAGACACGAGCCCCAAGGCCCTTAACTACTCCAAATTCTAAGCAGTGATCGCTCTGTATCTTGAGTGCTCGAAGTCCCTGAGTTTAGCAGCTCCCACTACGGCAGGCGCTCTACCGGCCAGCTCGTAGCTAATTCGTAAAAACTTGCAGTAATCTGGCTGCGAATAGAATGCATACTTGACTAGATGCTTGTCGACGAACTGATTGGGGCAGAAAAAGCCTATTGTCAGTCAGGATTCACTCAGTGGTCAGCACCAGAGGACCCTTTATGAACACAACGAGCCAACCCTATCTTACTCCACGGAATTCATGTAAACGCATAAAAAAACCAGTCCTGGAGTCCCAACTGCTATCCCAGTATGAACCACGACAAGCATAGGCGCTTTCTCAGTGGCCTCATTCAAAGCCCCCAGTTAGCGATACGCGTCAGGAGTCTACTGCACACTGTAAAGCGTAGGTACAAGGGAAGTGGCTCACCTAGGTCGAATCACAAAATCAAGAAATCACGACATACTTGCTCCGCTAGCCGAGCCAACCAGCGATCTTGTGACTAAAGTCAGCAGATAAACAGTTTTTATCAACAAAAATTAAATTTGACTCGTTGCGGAATACAGGATAGGCTTAGGTTTTGTCACTTATGTGAAAAAAATTCCCCTGTGTACTCGTATCTTCCCATGCCTCTCACGTCCACGTGCTATGCTCATTGTCTTGCATCCAAATGTGGCGCGTGTTCAATGTTCGCTCGATCGATTTGAGCTCTGTCAGCACTTCCGGGCTTCCGGCCTCCATCCTAACATGGCATACTCAAGAATCCCGAGTTCGATAAGATGCACTCAGGTCTACAACCCTAGATTCAGTACCCCAACGACTGAGGTAAGTTTAAAAATATTAAGCCCCCGATCTTGTATGCCAGGCGGTGTAGACTAATTTGAACTTGTACTAGGCGGAATGGCCTCCATTGGAGAAGATACCGCGGGAAGCGGATGGTCTCAACAACCCTCCAGGCAGGCCACCTAGTCGTAGGTGCTTGAGACATCAACCCGACGGGTTCCTACCTCGCCTGGAGGAGCGTATCGAGCGGCCAACTAAGGTAATTGATAAGCTGCACACAGCAGCCAGTCAAGGCAACCACATGCACTACCTTCTCAACAAGCCAAACGCACCTACCACAAGCTGCAGATGCCAACAGAGTAGAAAATCAAAAAACTGGAATCTCCTTGAACACGTCCAAAAGGTTCGTTCTTTCCATCTCGTCTGCTGGCATCACTAGACACTGCGGCTGGGACAGGGCAGAGGAAGGATGCCCTCGGTAGAGATGCTCCTACTGAAGGCACCAGAGGAAACTTTCCTCTGGCCTGTGAGCCTCACACTCTCACATGCTGGTCAAATCCTGACTGCTGGCTGGCTATTGGCATTATGGGAAACAGCCCATAAATTAAAGAAAAGTAAACAAGGCCTTGAACAATTCCAAACAGTACTTTCCTGCCGTCACACTTACCTTGACTTCCAGTTAGTGATCGTGTGTATACCTGGCTTTGATCACAGAACCGATGCAAAGTCGCAAGTTTAGTCCTACCGTAAGAGCAGCTCACAATCAGTTCTATCACCATCACTGTCAGCCTCACATGACCCTTCTTTTACGATTTGAATACATTTCTTGATGCAGACTATTGTCTTGCTCTCTGGCTTCTACCTCCTTGTTCTAGATTCCAACTGAAGCATATTGCACGTAGCCCCGTTGAACGTGCACGTTGTGAGAGTGTGAGGCTCACAGGCCAGAGAAAAGTTTCCTCTGGTGCATTCAGTAGGAGCATCTCTACAGAGGGCATCCTTTATCTGCCCTGTCCCAGCCGCAGTGTTTAGCAGGGATTTCAGTCAGATGCGAATGACCGCTCACCAATTGGCCAGATAAAGACGGGTCCTTGATCGACCTGGAACAGAACCAGCCTTGCAGGAGTGGCCTACTAAACCCCCCCCCCCGCCCAGACGCGCAGGCTAAGGCGAAGACGGCAGAGACGGGGCGGGGTGACACAAGGCCTGAGAATAGTTCTGAAATCATTATCTAAAAATTCTTTTTTCGTGGTCGAACTCGGTGTGAATTTATCATGTCAGGATGGAGGCCAGAAGAAAGTGCGTGGATGTGGCGAAAGTGATGACAGAGCTTAAATCAGTCATGAAGCTTACATGAACACTTGACCATTCTCTGCTCGGTGATTCTCGTTTTCTTGATCGTGAATCGACCTCTTCCTCGAGAGCTATCCCAGTGGACACTGCCCCACTAATGCACTCAGAGGTTGTGACCGATTCTTCGCGCTTACAATTTCCGTAATCCTCTTTCGTATCCCTGAAGTAACAAGTGACGATATCGTTGTTTAGTTCTCAAATCGTCAGCTAAATTGCGCGAGATCTACAACACATTTTTGGTGCGAGGCCCCAAAATACGAATGCTTACGTTCAGTGTACCCCCCCCCCCCCCGTCACATCATCACCAATACCAGTAAAGTCCCTTCAAATCCTTTCACTTTCATCATTCCAAGTTACAGTTCCCAAAATCATCATTCACATTTTGCATACATCAACAACACTGTACACGCGGAAAACTAACAAACCACGCTCAGAAAACGAATGTGTGCAATGAAATGATACTTAGTTAGGCAAACGCCAAAAACGTCTCACTTAGGTCCATGGCAAAAGAAAAACGAGGAAGGCACATCAAAAAACGGTTTGCATACAGAATCGTCAACAATGCGCCAAAAGCGCTTTTCAAAAACGCTACATTCAAGGCTCCTCACTGAATACGCGAAAAAACAAAAAACCAAGGCACTCAGGCAATATCGCAATCAGAACAATGACCAATTACACATAGCCCTGCCAATAACAAGTAACACATTCGCACCTAAAAAAAGGCGCAAGCACATTTGAAAACGAGCACAATAGAAAAGTATCGTCAACGATAGGCACTGTTTCCTCACGAGCACTGTTCCATAGCCTACAGTCACTTTTTCAATGCCACGCTGGTGGCCTGATGTTGTTGCTGAATCATGGACGAGACAGTTCCTTGGGCGTGCAGCAGGCCACCCAGCGACGTCGATGTGGGCGTTAACGGAAATGTGGGAGTTTTCAAAGTTGACGACGAGGCGTTCACGTCAGCTGCGGCACTTGCTTGCAAGGCGGCCATGGCTGCTTGGGCCCCGAAGAAAGCTTGCAAAGCGGCCGCTTGTGCGGCTTGTTGTTGCTGTTGCTGATGTTGGGCAGCGGCCAGCGAAGTGACCGTGGGTGTCGATACTGTATTCGAGGCCGTTGTTCCATTGCTAGTCGGAAACTGGAATGCAGTCGGCGAACAGAATAGTGGACTGACTGCTAGCGGGCTATTGGCTGCTGTTAACGACCAAAAATTCAACGGGCTAGTCAAAAAAGGATTGAACAAAGGCGATGTCAACGCAGTGGCCGATAGTTGTTGCTGCAAGGCTACTGTCGAATTCACGCTGGCCAGGTTCAACGGATACGGCTTTGGCTTGGCTGGCGACGAATTGGGACCCAGCGAGGTTGATGGGTTTATCGAAGCTGTCGATGGCGTGGTCGGCGACGGCGAAGGCACTGCGTTACAAGATGATTGGACCACTTTGGCTGATTTCATCACCGGACAATGATTGCCATTTATTCTCGCCAATTCGGTCGGTGAGTAACCGCCGATACTATCGCGACGACTGATTCCAGCCGAAGATGTCAGCGAAGACAACGAAGAAGCCACGCTGCTCGCACCACTGCCGCAGTCCTGATCACTGCCCGAGCTGGCGCACGAGTGTTTTCGTTTTCGAAGAGGCAGCACATTCGACGGCGATTGCTCTTTCGTCTTTGAACTACCCACAGTGGCCGCCGTTCCGGTGCTGGTCGGCGATGGTCGTGGAGAGCAAATGGCATTGGGCGATATATTGGCACCTGACATCAGTCTCTGTCGCTCCTTCTCCTTCAGAATGTCCAATCCGGAAGGGCTACGCTTTTCCGACCCGCCGTCGGTGTCATCGTCGATTCCCGCCTTTGGACCGTCGTCATCGTCGTCGTCCAAGAAATCGGGATCGGTGTCCAACAAAGCCCCATCGGCGGCAAATACGGCCACGGCTCCAGTAGCTGGCATGACGGAACTGGCGCTCAAGTCGACTGGCGAATCGTCACCATTCAATAATCTCTGATGTCCCACCGTCGCTCCACTGGCCGCAGCGATCCGTTGCAAATGTTGCAGATGCTGGTGATTTCGCATCAAACTGTCCATGTTCAATCCGGCAGCAGTCGCAGCTTCGGTCGAGGTCGATTGCTGAAGCCGCGGCGGCTGCAGGACGCCGTTATTCATCTTTAGCAAATATGAAACCATTTCTGTGCGAGCATTTTCGGGGAAGGCCACGAATTTGTAAACGAATTTTTGGCCCATCACTTTTCTGATGATATTCTTGTCATAGTAATAACGGAGGGCTCGCGATAACTTGTCGTAGTTCATATTCGGCTTGTTCTTCCGCATGCCCCACAGACGAGCCACTTCCTCCGAATTGAGCAGCTTGAATTCTCCCTCGGCACTCGTCCACCGTATGATATGCTGATATCGATTGCTGAGCAATAATTCGAGCAGGAATTGCCAAAGCGTGATATTGGAATCCATGCTGGCTGTGCCGTTTGGCGTGGTCGCATTCGGTGCCGCACTCTCGTCACTCGCGCGTCCGTTCAACAAATCCGATTGGTTGTCCGTCGATGGCAAATGAATACTACTTCTGCCCCCGCTTATTGGGCGCTCATGGCAATGCGGTGAAGTGCTGGCGATGGACGATATTGGCAGAGCGACCGCAGGACTCGAGCCATCTAAAACACAAGATGACACCAATCAGTCATACAAAACAACAAAGCACTCAAGCCTTGGGTGGAAATCTCAACTGACAGATGGGAAGGCACAAGTTGACAATAGGATTCTCGGGGAACTATAACTGTTCAGCACAAATGGAAGTCGGAAAAAGTACTCGTTTTCGCACTGCTTGGTTACAAGCGTGGATTCGTTGGGGGAAGAGCGGGCACCTTCCTTCAGTTCTTTTCCACAGACCGAAGGATCGTTTCCATAAAGTAGGCAACCCGAAAACCATTAGCAGTGCCCACGCTCCCGACGCCCGACAAAGATTGCTTTCCCCTCACGGACACTCATCGGCCAAATTGACCAGCCTAGTTTCCAAGCTGAAAGTCCACAATCACGAGCGATCATGACGCGAATCCGGTTCTGCGCCGGCTGCCCAGCCCACAACACCCGATTCCGCAATCCGCCGGCCACACGCTCAGCCAGCGCCGACCCTCGGACAGAGAGTGAGAACAGAGTCGGCGCACGAAAACCTCAAAACAACGGCTCGACCAAGACCTGAAAATAATGCCCAATTGAAAACAGAGGCATTCGCTTTTGCCCACGACGACCGAAAGAATGGACAGAGAAGAAACTCGCGGTTCGCTTTTCACTTAAAACTGACAACGACCAAAGAGCCGACGCGTGCATTCTCGGCAACAATAGAACTTCAAAACGAAACGGCGCGAAAAAAGTTGAACCTCTCCCTGGCCCATCATCCCGCCCCGTTGTCGCCGCTGTCCGCATCCGACGGTCACTTCACAGTCAGCCGACCCCACCAGGATCGCAGCAGAGAAAATTTGAACAACACGCTCGCAACACCTTCTCTCGCTCTTCTCGACATAACACGCGCGTCGGCACGCGCCCGTCGCACTCACCAAACAACCGCCCGTTCAAGAATAGCAACTCATTTCGTTATATTCGTGACTGCCGGACTCTCGTTTTTGTAGACATTGCAACAAGTTCGATCCCACCAACAACTTACACAATGCTACTCGCCGACAGAACACCAGAACCAACGAAAAAAGTGCCGCGACGGCGCGGCAGCTCGCTGAAACTCGGACCAAAGCACAACACGAACTCGGCGGAAAGGGCCTGCCACATGCCAATGACCCAACAGGTTGAACCAATCGACTCACCAAACTCCCATCGATACCCGTCCATGAATCCCAATTAGCAGTCCACTGCAGCCACAATTACGCAATTTCCTTCCTCTCCGACGAGAGCATGCTCACGCTCGACACCATCTCACAAACAAGACCATAAGCCATCAAGCGATGACGAGACACATCGTACGTACATCCGGTCCCTCTCGCAGTGCCCTTGCTGAGAACAACGGAAAACCAGTCTTGCATTATGTTTTAGAAACTGGTGTCGAGAAAAGGATCAAGCGACAAATAATGAGAGACTTGAACAGCTTCCGTTTCTACCATCTACTCCCCATTCACCTCTCCACGCGCGTCTCACAAAGAGCCACAAACACGACCTTCATTTTCCGCTCCATCTCAGCCAGAAACCTTTTACGCTAGCACTTGTTTATTGCTCTTATATTTCGCGCTTGATTCGCCACTACTAGGCTCTGTCTGCACACTCGCCATCATCACCGTATAAAGCAATCAAGCGAGACGGATGCGCATCAGTCAACAACACACTTCCGGCGTCGAGTTGAGTCGGGCCCAGTTACGATTCTATCAATAGACTCCAGCCGACCCACGTGTCGCCCCAGCTAACAAAAATAATGCAGACACTCAGTTGGCACGAGACCCAGCACGTCTCTGCACCCGTCTTAGCTCAGTCCACGACAATACACCACTCTCCTGTTTGCCTGTTTCCTACTCTACGAATCGACTCCAAAAAAGAATAATCTTAAACCAATCGAGAAACAATAAAACATAGGTTTTAAAAAATTGAGGACCAGTCACTAATTTACGACCACTCATATGACACCAACGCAATCGTTCTGAAACCGATCATGCTTCCAAGCGCATCCCTGCAACGCGTCTAGCAAACAGGATAAACAAGCAAAAAAGAGGGGCAGCGGAAACGGATATTAGAGGGTGACTGGTTTCTTTGGGCGATTAAACGCATTGAAAGAAGGAAGCAAAAAGACGAGCTTCTCGAGGCAGGAAGTAAGCATCCGGCCACAAAATCGAGTCCACACCACCGTCTCACCCAGCCATCTGCCGCCTCGCTTCCAAAGCCTATGAACCGAGCAGCGGAACTAGCGTCATCGGAGGCAGCCAGATGGGCAATATATATCAAGGACCTAAAGTCGGCACGGTACGCATTTAGCATCGGTCATTTCCGCTCCCCACTCTCGCCACCAACTGTTCCGCCTTTGGTCCGGCCGAAGCGAGTGAAAGTTTGAATTTAGCACCCTCCGTTCTACCGCGGCCGACCACACGGCGGGGCAGTTGGCCGGTATCGCCCTCCCACCGTCTAAATTTAGCCCTGGCCGAGGAAGCAGCGGGCCTCAGGGGCGAACTACGTAACGGATGATGAGCGCATCTATTTCTAATTCTTTAAACGCGAGAGGCTAGCACCTCTTGTCCATCCATCCGGACGCAGCACCTATGCCCGACCACGCGCCAGTCCGGAACCGCGAAGCGCCCTTCTCCCTTTTCAATTCCTCCTCCCTCTCAGGGCCCCGTGTCGGACACCGGTATTCGGCTTTCACTATTGCCTACCTATAAGCGGCCTGAGTACACCGGAGCCTACTTCCCCCTCGGCCGCCCCGTACGCATAACAAATAACGTCGACGTTGGTCAGTCAGCTGCCCCCGTGCGTCAGCCCCCGGCCAAACTTATCATCAATCCATTGCCCTTCGCTTCCTGCCGCCGTTTTACTACTTCTTCCCCCTTGAAGCAGCTTTCTGCTCCCCACCCGGCCGTCTTACAGCCCACTTCTTGGTCTCTCCTGGTCGGCGAGCCGGCGGCGGAACGGACAGCAGCAATTGCTGTACGACACAAGCCCGCCGTCCGCCAGCTTCACCCTCCCCAGCTTGGCGTATGCGTAAGCTGTTTCGTTCTTTGCCAGCCATTGCTTGTGTACGTCGACGGATATTTCTTACGTTTACATTACATCTGTACATGCATACGTCATCCGGGCCCATCTATGCCCCAATTTCGCCCCTGCCCTCTCCCCCACCACACCCGATTCTTTAGCTATAATGCAATCTCAGAGTCCGAGGGACCTTCGGCCACTAACGGCTATCGATGCAGTAAGCCCTGCTGGCGTGCGTAACCAGCAGCCCGATAGCTAAGTGAGCGCTGCAGGCCAGACAAGGACACGCAAAGACTGAAAGAGGAACCCACGTCGCGCCACCCAACGTCGCAGACTCGACTCATAAATCTTGGTCGACGCCACCACAAGCTAACGCGAAAACTTCTTCGAGCCAGTTCGCACAACGGCCATAAAACAAACAGGCTAAGAATGAGTTCTTCAATAGCTTGTTGTTGTTGCACAATCGAGGGCGCCTTTCCAATTCGAACCGCACCCGCAAGAATGAAGCACAGACTTGTGGGAATGTCAGCGACTACACGTACCTACGACCACCGGTGCAACAGACCGTAGGTTAGTGGCGGCAACCTTATGACCACACCTGCCCGCTACGAAGCCGCCTTTCTTGACGAGCGAGACCAGGCGGCTGGCAGCAGTAGACCTAACACAACAACCGCCGATTCCCTTCAACCTCACGCCAACAACAAGCCGCTGCTGACCAGCTGCCCTCTTACATTCCTACGCCCCTTGCATAAGCGATTACCCAACGGCAGGACATCCACGAGTGAACGACAGGTGACGCTTCCCATATTCCCCCTGACCAAGCAACAACGTTGACCAGCCGCTGACCATCTGCCCAACAGTGTCAACCGAGCCATAAATAGGGCACAGGAAAAACAATGCACTGGACAATGTTGTACAGTAAGACACCCGTCCCCGACCACAGTCGGTACAACTTGCCCCCACAAGTTGGCCCCAATTGACAGAGCACGCGACGATGTACAGTGTAGCGAGGCAGACACGCGACCGGCCCGTGGCTCGGCTCGTGCTAGCCTCGTACAGCTAATACGTAATACACTAACAGCCTACGTTTTGAGAAGAGGTGTTTGTCGAGTGGACAGCCTATCCGCCGGAAAACCAACTCTTTTTCCTAACCCCCCTATAGCGTGCCGGTACTGGCCGACTAGAGGCGAGCGCGTATTCAAAAACGAAAACGATGGCGACGGGGGAGGGAAGCGAAGAAGCACGAAACCGGAGCGAAGTCAACACGACTTTCGCTGATGACGACACTCGAATGACCGAAGGTAGAAAATGTCTCGAGCACGGTTACCGGATAGGCCAACGAGTCCAGCCATTTATCCGGACATGCAAGCATCCGGCACGCGCCAATACACTTTTAAGCCGGTCTCCACGCTTCGGACTTAAACTCATTTTCGTGCCTACGTAGTCCCGCCCGAGTGCGAATTCCATACGTCAAAAGCTTGATCATTCCCTGGCATCTCCCCTTTCCCACGACCCCCCTTTCTCCAATACGACCGCCATCACAAAAGAAACCAGGCGCGTCCAAACAAGGCGCCAAACGAGACCCCGCGCGCTGAAACAACCAATTGGGCAGATGCTACGGTCAAATACTTCCTCTTCCTGATCGCCGACCGCTATGATCGCCCGATGCTTGTCCAGCGGCGGCTGCGATGGCGCAGTTTCCGCGTAAGAGTCCATTTGAGCAGGAGGCTAAGCTAATACAAAGCGGAACAACGCCACCAACCAGCCACGGCTGGCTGCACAACATGCTAAGAGGCACAATATAGTTTTGTGTACCCCAACCCTGTGCAACTCAAACCACTGACTGTGAACTAAGTCGTCCCTGCGATTGGTCATCCTTCCCTATCCAGCAAGAAAACCCAGCCTCTCACAACGCCACTCCGAAAATTACCTCTCAAAATAATCTCTGTCTCCGCTTTCTTGGACGGCTGTATTATCTTGTCGGCAAATGACCAATCGCCGTTGCCCTTCATCTCGGCCGCCCGTTTGCGTCGTTGCAACAGCGAGTTCGATTCCACTGCTTGAATGGGATACAAGGGCGATCCCTTGCTGCTCTCGATACCAGTCGGATATCCACCGATATCCAACCTGTGATCTTTGTCCATCGAATCGATACTATTTTGGAAATACTGATTCCTATCTTGAATGTGCTCAAAATCCATCACCATTCTACCCGCTCGTTTGATTTCTTGATCCGAATCCGAATCGATCACTCCCATAAAATTCGATGATCCCCGCAAATATCGATTCGAGATCTGCAACGGAAAATGACAATGAAAAATCCGGTTATGATACAGCGCGAAGTCAAAGGCCGCTAGAAACCGGACGCGCAAAAAAACGCCAGTCTCTATTTCCAGCAGAAACTAGTCAGCAAGTCACAGAAAAAGTGACAAATGCATTTAGGGCCGGGGGTTGATGATGAAAACAAAAAGTGTGGCGTCATGGAAGGAGGGATGTGCAAAGTAAGTAGTTGACTACACGAAACAGATTAGTAGTCCCTGAGATCCCTGGGCGCAGGGGGCACGCCACGAGCGCGACCCGGACCACGTCGGCACGGAAATGGCGCGAATCCTCTTGGCTCGACAATCAACATAGTTTTGTGTCGGTTGGTAGGTAGTAATGGGCAGCCTCTAAGAAGACGAACGGAAGGAAGGAGGGAGATGAGAGGAAAAAAGTAGGCTCTCCAAGGACGCCAGACAACGCTATGCACTACCTCCCGTTGCTCCTGCACGGAATCCGTAAAAGGAAGTGGGCGTCTTTCGGTCCTCCGAAACGAGATGAGACAGTTTTTCGAGATAATGGCTCCCGGTCCAAGGTCGTATTCGACCCAACCAAACGCACCAAAGCGAACAAACGATAATTTTCTTCCACCGACCAAGAAAAACGACCCTCCCCTTAACCTAAAAGGTCGAACGGAGCAGCAAATTCCTTTCGACCAGTTCACTCTTTCCGCCCCGAGTCCGCTCATTAATGTGAATCATCATTCCTTCAACCATGCACTGAAATGCGCATATAAAAGTAATCGAACGAACCAACCGACTCGCCTCGCCTTGACGGAGAAAAACCAAATTATACGCCGAAGGACCAATGGTCGAGATTAATGACAATGCCCGAGGTCGAGCTCCAATTTGGCAAACATAAAACCACCTACAGCTACTACTCTCGGAGTCGGGTGACCTGAAAATAAACATCCTTAAACGGAAAATAATCCTTCGGGTCACCTCCCCGACCTTAGTCCCTCATTTTCCAAACTTCTCCCTTGACCTTACTCCCTAAAGGGCAATAGACGGAAGAAGATCGCGGGCGCCAACAAAAAACCAACCAGCTACGCCATCCCCCCGCTCCGTTTGACCTTTCTCTTTCCTCCATTTACCAAAACACCTTGGCGCCGACCTTCTCCCACAAAAACCCTGATCGTCTCGGCCGATAGTGGACCAAGGGAAAACCAACGGAACGGGCTCGTGCATGGAATTCAGTCGTGCAGAAAAGAAGCTCGTTCGGTGGGCACAAAATTGGAGACAGGAAATGCTCCATTAAAGATGGCCCTTCCCCATCATCAAACAGTACGCTTTTTCTTCCTTTTCTTCTCCCAAATCGAGACCTCGTTTCGCGACGATACACCAGGTACATGCTCGTCACTCGACTACTCCAATCCATCACGGGCCAACCGTATACACTCACCTCCCTCCATACCAAATCGACGATGACTAAACCCCAAAACGATTATATCTATCGCCTTTTAGAAACCAGTTTCGACGGAAACACGTCAAGGATAAGATGAAGAGTCGGACACAATGTTCTACACGATTTTCAACAAACAAATACCATTACGCCCGCAAAGATCGACCAAGGTTTATTTTCTCATTCTGCAAACTCCTCAATCACATTTCGAATTCGATCCTTTTTTGGAGATGCAAGCCTATCGTGCCCATAGACCAGCGGAGTAAATTCTGTCACGTTCTATCTATTTCGTACTACTAACTGCTGCAAAGCATGATCCAACAACTACGAAGAATCTCCTTTTTCCGTTTCCGTTCACCAGCCATAAGCCAAAACATGACAAACGTGCGTCATCCTCCCACTCGGGGCAAGGCCATATCAGTATTGTGGAACACAGGATGCCGCTCTTCATCATAAAGCGTGGGCCTTGTTTACTCGCCAGTGATAAACTTAGTCCTCATCCCCAGTACGAACTCTTGGCTGTGGTTTATGTTTGTACGAGGAACGAGCTCATTCGTAAGCAAGATCCAAAATGCCACTGATAAACTGTAGGCGTAAAAGTGGGAAGACGAAAACGAAGAAAAACTGCTTCACGCAAAATTTAAACTGGGCAAAATGAAATTCCTCCTGCACTTATTGATATACGCTGGATAATTGGCTACCTCAATTCTGCCTTCCAAAACTAGCCACCCTTTCCTCCTCATTCTTAAAATTACAATCCTTGTAAAAATTTATGCACCTCAATTGCATAGTTTAGAAAATTGAAAACGAGTTAACCCAGGCGAGAAAAAAAAACTTGACATCTACGAACAAAACTGTCCAACAGTCGACCTATGTCAATTTCTAGCCGGTGAGCGAACGAATGCACCGAAACGAAAGGATATGGCGTCAAGTTTTTTATCTGAACAAAAGCAAAGCAGACTTTTCGAAATTTCCAGCTTGTCAAAATCAAGAAATTGCTTGATAAAACGAGTTAGCAAGCCATGACGACAAACCAGGGGAAAGCGTTCTCGCGTGGTCATGAGCAAAGACCCATTGCTCATAGGCTTGTTCAAAAAGCGTAGGATGTTTGGGTTGAAGGCGACGCGTCAATTGGGCGCCACTCCAAACAAGCATCCGAACGTGAACAAGCTCGGCCTTTTCTCACGTAACTGAGGCGCCAGTAGCGATGAGACTGATCTGTTGACTATGGTTGCATTGAGGCTGACAAAGACAACGATCAGGAAACCACGACTTTGAAGTAATTTATTCTCAAAATAGAAGTATGGATGATCAAAGTCAATCATCTCAACAAGGGGCCTGTTTTAGAGCAATAATATTCCCCCCCCTGAAAAATAGTTAGCCAATATAAGCACACCGCGTAATTCAAATACAGATCGTGAATTATCGATATTTCAATCCAGCCCAATCTAATCGATGTATCGATCAGCGATCCAGAAGCAAAATACGACAAAAATGAAACATGCAAATAAGGAAATGACATTTATCGTTGATGCAGTGATGGGAACGAGTCGATTCTGAACTGTACAGTATTGTAAAAACTGAGTTTACCTATGGCGGCTCGCTCGGGTACACAAGCGTCTCGGCGTCGGCACGTGAATTTTGGGAGGAGAGGAGGGTGGGGGAATAAAGAAGGGGCGGAAGAAAAGGTACATTTCCGATTCGATCTCTCCTATTCAGTAGAGCTGAGTCAAGGCCGGAAAACGGGTCAAGCGGGCATAATTCGAATATGTGCTCCCGTGCTCACCCATCTTCCATGTCCATCCCACCCTGCGCATAGCGGTCAATGTTGAAATCTTGCCTATTATAACACGACCAAGAATAGGAAACCGGTGCCCACTGTCCCTGTACTCTTGCCCCTTTTTTCCTCGACATCGCGTTACGAGCCTACCTGCTGAATTGTACACCATCCTCCGAAAACGGAGAATGATCGTCGCGAAATCTTTTATTCTCCCTCCGAGTTCCGATTTAAAAAAACCACCTGTCGGAAATAACACGTGACATGTCACCTTCGCCCCCCCCCTAATGCACGGTCATTTCTATAAGACAATGACGGCATTCAATTCCGAGATAAGAACCCTTTTCGTGGTCGTAAAAACCCGTTTTTCGCCATTCGAGCCCAGGATAAAGCGGTGCATCAGGCGAGCAGCAGCTGCTCGCTAAGAGCGTGGGAAAAACCAACAGCCGGTGAATCTGCAAGGGTCAAAGGTCCGCAAATTGGACCACTCATGTCAAGGATAGAAAAGCATCAGTTCTCGCGCTAATGCTCGAAGGAGGCAAAGGATGCGCTGATGAGAAGCATGGGAACGTTACGAAAGAAGGGGGGGGGGGGAAGAATTTTGAGTCAACTTCCTGACATTGAATCTGATTAGTTATTCATTCCAACAAGCTGGCACTCGCCTTTCATCCCTTTCATGGAGTGGTCGTAATCAAACCATCCAACCGGACATACGCACACAAACGCGATAGAAAGGCGGCTGTGGACACAATGGCATAGCCAAGGATACGTTTTCCCTTCCTGGTTTTCCATGCAACTTCCGCTTTTCCTTTGAAAAGTGGGACGAATGATTAATTTGAGAGATGACGGAAAATTTTAATGTTTGTATATATTATTCTCTTCTTTTTGCTGAAAACTTCTTCCTACCTCTCATCAAGTCCACAGTGCTATAGTTCGGTTCGTATGGTGGTGGCACCTCCCCCCCCCCCCAGGTTTGGTCCACTAAAAAGTTGTCGACTAGACTGCATGGTTCGACTACTTCTACGATGATGGGACTTTAGCAGAGAAAATGAATCAATTATCGCTAGCAACAGTCAAACATGTTTATCTTGGCATGGGTCCGATGGGAAAACGGGATTCCAACCAAATGTCCAGGGCTGATCACAGAAAGCAGCAAGAAGAGGAAACGTATAAAACGAGAGAGTTGGTGCAGGCCAGCTAACAAAGTTTCCATCGGGGACCTCAAAGCAGACCTGCAGGGAACCCAGCAGGAAATAAAAAAATATTTACTTGCCAAACCAACAAGTGCCAAGGATACTCACAGGTCGGCGGTAGAAAATTACCCAGCTAGGATACGTACTCGAACTTTGTTATTCATCGCTTTTTACTCGTGTTGACACGAAATAAAACATTGATACTTTTGTCGAAAACCGGAAGTGTCACGCGCGACCAAGCGTTGGGTGATGATGGCCCCAGACGAGGCTGCACGACGCCAATTCAGTTTCCGGTTTCAGTTTCACGCGGGGTCTAGCTTTATTTTCATCCGCATTGACGCGAGCCAAGGCGACGGACTGTTTTGTGCACCCATCGAATATTGACAACAGCTGGCGGAGTCGTTTCCGGACGCAACTATGCAAAGCATGCGGGCCTCTGTGGTGTCATCTACACGACAGCCATGAATTGATGGCCACAGCAGTGGCCACTTGCACTGCCGACCTCGCCAAAAACTTGCAGCCGACCCCATGTTGCGACAGGAGTAGAATGTAACAAGGCACCAGTGACACACGAAAAGAGCGGCGGACTAACTATAAGCGTTGTATACAGGTCGCTAAAGCACCTTGAATCCTGTTTCCGTTTGTCGTGAGCTTACGTTGGTACAGAATCGTAGATCAGGAAACTCACGGGCAGGAACAGCTTCCTTCTTGCAAAGTGACCCGGTTTACATGCTGGCGTGTAAACGTAATTGAGGGCCCTGTGCTAGTGACCAAGTAAGCCAGTCATCCTGTCATTCCTAGTCATTCTGTGCAAAACAATTTGATGGTCTAACAGTTTTTGTTTGTCATATCAGACGTTTTGGAGATGATCTTCTCTTGTGCCGGCGGGTCAGCGCGTCCCTGGTCACTTTGCCGCTTGTCGACAAATTCTTGTCTGCCGATGTTCACACTATAACCAATCGATTATGAACAGTGAGGACTGCACAGAAACAAGGCTAGGTCAGTCGAAGCAAACCACCGCCATGGACCAAACAGTATGGAAGGACTATGAATTTCCTGTTACTTAACAGCGCGCTTATGTGATGCTCGGATGAGCCAAAGTTCAAAGACTGTGCGAATGACTAACAAATGATACTGAAAATGATCGTCTGATCAGAAGCCCCTGCATTTCCATGCAGGGACAAGGTCTGTTGTGTGCTTTCGATGATGTTATTATAGCTACTGATCCAATATACTGTCCGATGTCACCTTGAGACCGATGAAAGGTAAGCGGCTGCCCCCTACTCAGCGAATAAAGCAACAGTTTTTCTGTGCAATTTTCGAATACTGCTGCATCAGGGAACAATAGAGGAATACAATTTTTAGGTCTCTCTAACGGTTAGTAAACTGAATCCAAATAAGAACTAAATATCTTTAATTAGTCGGAAAAGAAAAGGGGTTTTTAGGCGGGCTGTGTTCGTCCTTGCGCACTCAAATCTTAGCAATTTTTAGCAGTGAGTAGTATTTTGTTTCTGCTTACCCACCTGCGACTGCTATTAGTGCAAGAGTCAGGGTGCCGAAATGATTTGTCAGAGGGTGTAGTTAGCACTGAAAGTGTTACAAAATCACACCAGTGGCCTTTAACTAGCTCCCCTCAAACAGAACTTTCAGAACCAAAAGATTTTAGCGGGTCAGCAGAGTGCTCACGATAAGGAGGGAACCACAGTCTGCACTACTAACTGTGAGTGTAAGCGCTGCAACGCGTACCAGTTAAAGCAGAGATGCTACAATGGCTCGCAAGGGTAGGAGATAGGGTATCAAATGCATTAAATTGAATGCAAAAAATTCTGCGAAGCTAAAAGTCGCCTCTATATGCGGAAGACATTGGAGAGCCTACATGCAATTCATTGTCGTTAGCCCTATCCGCTAGGGATTCAGTAAATTTGAGTACCTATCGTGTTCCTCCGATATTTCCAGCGGTCATTAGTGCGTCCCCCCTCCAGGCTCACTCGACTAGAGCTAACCAGCTTCCGCGCATAATAGTTTGAGCATTATGACCAGAGCAACTGTACGGCCATGTCCAGGCGAATGATTCCAGATAGGCACTCACTTGCGTCAATTTGCCGAAAAAGCTGCCATAGTCACTCAGCTAACCGAAATTAGGCTTCCATCGATTTCATAGCCAGGCAATTCCAGATGGGTAATGAAATACGTAAATGGGCTTTTAGAAAATGGGTCTTCTGTCAGAGGTTTCTGCTTGTTGGAAAACTCTTGCGGGCGCGGTGGGAAAGAAATTCGATATCAACTTGCACTCTTTGGAGGAAATGGATCCAAGCACGTCGCATTTTTACCCATTCCGAGAGAAGGCCATGTCGTGCCTGTTTTGCATGAGTCTTATCGTAAAATAAGCAAGAATTTGAATTCTGCTGCGTGGTCTTAGTTCAAATCTTAGCGTGTGAAAGTGAACAAGAGGTTTAGGAAATTGCGTTTTATCGCCATGGAGAAATGTGGTGCAGAGAATGACGAGTTATGCGGGGCCGGTTATTTTGCTGTGCCTCCTTCTGGTTCACTCATCAGTTCCGAGTTCCAGAGTGACAGATCGAATGGACCGTGCCCCGATTTATTAGAATTGGAGAAGAAACGGAAAAGGCACCATCAGCATAGAGCATCGACCAAGCTCTCGCTGAATTCAGATCCACAAATGATTAAGCGGTATCTCGCCCATCGTTGGCGCATATTCGCTGACTACACGACCTTGCATGGTGTCAAGGAGATTTATAAGGCGCCCATGAGAAAATTAAAAGTCCTGTGGTTGATCATCCTGACACTATGCGCCTCGATTATGTTCTTCCAAATATATAAACTCACTGCGCATTTCCTCACTGAACCCGTAACCACTACCGTTACTGTTAAGAATAATTTTTATCACCTCCCGCTTTTTCTACTTGTCGCTCACACGCACGAACTGTTCTCGGTAGAGCCCAAAGGTAAAGTCAGACCGAAAGGGATGGACGGCGAGACATTGGCTTACGCCCACTCTTTGGTTGATAAGAAAGTGTACTTGCCAGCCGGATACGACTTCGAGCGAGGACGAAGAAAGTTCGACGAGTATCTGGCATCTAATCCTGGTAAGATGGTGTAGTGTAGACTACGAATACGGAGAGCTCCTACATTTAACAGGAAGCATATTTTCATATTTACACGACTGGCACACTTGAATAAATGGAAACTAAATTTGACGACAAGATGTTTTGTGCACACGGACAGTATCAACCCTAAAAGACAGTGCTTCTTGCATTAACGACTGTGAGTCAGCACTCAATGTGTGTGAATACGAGTATGTGCCTAAACTATCAGTACAAAAGAAACCCGTCTTGCGCGCTCACGTTTTTATTTTACTCCTTACCATTGTTTGGCCGCCCTGATGATCTTCATCACCATCACTCACAAAAGTGTCTATTGCGAGGGTGTGGGACCTGTTAATGAAAATCCTACAATCATTACTTTTTTACAGGGGCATATACTGGACCTGCTCATGCTGTAATCCCCTTCGCTTGTGTCCCTGGCTCGGGCTCCTTTGATATCCTATTACCGCGGGGTGCCAAGAACTGACGATCAGGGCTACAGCATGAGCTGTGACGCTTATTGCAGCACTGGCTTGGGTCAGTTGCCCAAGTCTCATTTACTGTATAGCAGCTCTAAATATTTTGGTTCCAGGTATGACATGGCACGACGCCCTCGAACCATACTTGTACGACTTATCAGCGTGGATCGGGGCAGACAACAGGCTACGAGTGTGGCGTCGTTCAATGTGGAACATTGCCACCTATCACATTTTGGAACCAGTGGACAGTCGTTCCTCGCCGCTGCAATTGACGCACGACTTTGTCGTGGAAGTACCGTTATTCTGGAACAGTATGAGTGCCCCTTTGATAGCTGATGAAATCCCAGCCAGTTTGATCCTGACCAGCTACGGACTCTTGACAGATGCCATACGATTGGAAGCTGGACACATTTACAAAATCCGATTCGAAATGAACAGTCAAAGGAGTGTGAATCTGAGAAGGAAGACCTGTCGGACTGGCTTCACTCAGTACTTGATGTACGAGCAACAACGATGCAACGAAACTTGTTTGGCCAAAGCCCAACTTCAGTTCGCACCCCGAAAATGCTATGACCATAGTGCTTTCGAGTGGGGATTCTACGAGTTGAGCCCCGCAATGAGACCTTGCTCTTACGGCTTCTTCAATGCGACTGGGGGTCCATTCTCCAGAGAAAAATCGAAATTGTTGGAAGGCGCTTCCGATGCGCAGGTACTGCAAGCTTACAAAAATTGTTTCGACGAGGACTGTTTGCCAGCCTGCGAGCAGCTTTCCGTTCGATTTTCCACAACTACGCGAGAATTCGGCAATGATTTGAGAAATCGATCCTTGCTCTTCGTCACATGGCCGGCTCCTAACGCTGTGCCAGTTTATGATGAAGCATTACAGTATACTTGGGATGGATTCGTGGGTCAGTTGGGCGGATTGATCGGTAAGTGCCTATAAGATGTACTGCCGGGCAATGATCTCGACTTGTATACAACTGAGATTCAGAAGTAGTCAGAAAGGAGGACGACCTGTGCCGTAGCAGGAAAGGACATCGCATAAGTCTGGCTTGCATGGGTTTTGTAACCCGCATCGCTTGATGAGGGTTCTTTCCCCGTCCTGTTTGTACCGCCCTACTCTTGTAGAGGTGTCCGCCCGTTGGCCAAATAAAGAGGTATCGTTGTTGCGCCCATTTCAGTAGGTATGCGCACTGGTGATTCGAACATAATGCCTGTGTGGCTCTCCCCATCTATAGCTGGGAGGAGTATCACAGTTTAGATCAGGGGCGGGATACTAGCAGATGTCCACTTTAGAATAAATTGTCCAGCGAATCATTCGAGCACTAAACTGTCCTCTGCATTTAGGCCTTTGGATGGGCGCGAGCATGATGTCAGCCTTCGAAGCATTCTACTTGTGCTGCTGCTGTTGTTACGATGTGGTCAACGACGAGCAGCAGGAGGACGAAGAGAAGATGTACGGAATGAAGCAACGACGCAGCGGTAGTGGGACGCAAACAGTGACGAATATTGGGAGCTGTTGCCAACTGCACAAACATGCTAAAAATGGGGTCTATAACATGGATGAGATGACGAGAAACGAGGTGTGGTTACCCAGGACAATGTATGACTAGCTTGACCGAGTTAAACTGCTGTGTGTTGAGGGATCTGCGAAACCTTTTGTACCGGCCTCGAGTGATGTATGGCCATAAAATGTTGTACCGTCCCGCATGCTTGCACATTTGCTTCGAGTCAGGAAATCTTTGAGTCTAAGCGATCATGCACCAAATTCACGTCCGCTACCAGCCTTCACACCCACTTGACGTCAAATCCGGCTGAAAAATATTGACTAGGAATCGGCGCTCAAGACTGGTAGGTGGGCCTGTACCGAAGACGGGTGAGCAGGTGACAATGCGCAACCTTAAATAGAGGCCTGACCAAAAAGACGACGAGGCGTAAAATACAAGAGAATCAAGTTTCGCAAGGAACTGTGCGGGGGTGCGATTACGTTAAAAACCGATAAAACCATGCCTGCACGCTCACTTTGTAAATTTCGAACCGTTTCGACCCAGCAGACGCGCATCGATAGATTACGAACTTTTGAAAAATGAAAATGTAAGTGGCCCCAGCTTTCTGTTCAATCACTTAAATATTCCAAGTTATTCTGTCTCAGATACACTGCAGTGGTGTGCATCGCGGCGTGTTTGTTCTCCGGAACCCTCGCTTACGACGATAAAGACCTGAAGTGTGGACCAACCGAACACTTGTCCGGTTTCGTACGAGTGGTCAACAAGAATAAGCGGGACATTAGCCATCGCTGTTCCAAGTTCAGTCCGCATTTGAAACAGGTGAGGCCAACTTGAACCAGCCGCAACCTCCTAAAGACTAGCCGGATGCTCGCCTGTTTAGGATGTCACGTGCGAATTGGGCGATTCTCTGAAGTGCAACGGCGAAGAAGAAGGCTGCAATGATCCGAACGCGTGGATAGGAGGATTCCAAGTTTTTGATTCTGGAGATAAAGCAGAACTGTAAGCAGTAAGACTTCCCCGTATGCCCAAGATGCGTATGTATAGCTACGATATTTTGACTAGGTATCGCCCGTATTGTTGCAAATCCGATCAAGTCAGCATTCGGCAGGACAAGTGCCGCAATGTTAAAATAAGTTCTGGCAACGGCCGTCCAGTCAAATATTTCTTGCCATCCACCAGGCTAGTGCATCGCTTTAGTTGCAGCTACGTGAAAGCTGATGACGGAAAGTAAGTGCTATTTATCCCCTGAGCAGGACATCTACAAGAACAGGCATTTCATTTCAGCGGTCTGAAAGATATGTCGTTTTCCTCTGAGGAATGCCATTATTCGGTCAACAAGAAGTCAGGTTGAGTAAATGCTCTTGAAGGTTACGCTGTTCCAATGTAGATGTACGTACGTGAAAGGGTTTACATCTGCGCACTATGTTATCATATTAAGAGGAACCTTCAACAGGACAGCAAGCTTGAGGCTATATACTGTACCCATTTCGAATCGATTCGAGAGACACAAGGATAAAAGGTTCGTGCATCTGGGCACGATTAGCTTAGACCATCATTCTTATATCGTCCCGCTCGTATCACATCCTGGTGGTCGTAGTGATTCCTCAACTTGTTAACCATTTTTGTCATTTCCTCATTGCATTGAGTGTCGATGCTCACCATTGTATCAGTGCCACTTTCTGGCCCACCAGGCATCTCTTCACTCGGTACTTTTGCCATCTGTTCAGAGCGCCTGTTGCGGTCAGGAGGTGCCACCAGTGCCCGCGAGCCGTTCAAACAGTCGTAGGGCTGTTGCTGAAGACCGTGATGTCCCAATGACAGTCGGCGGATAGCCCAGTGATAAGCTACCTCTCCCAGCTCGGCCATGTCCATACCTGCCTTCTCCGTTTCATCGTCCGCCCTCAGTGACAGGCCAGGAACCTTATTGATTATGGCGAGAAGAATGAAGCTTACAACGAAAGAGTAAGAAAACCCAGCCGCTGTGTCCGTTATTTGGTGGACCTGAAAATGATTAAGAAAGGGTGTGCGAGGAGACTGATAAGGCCGTGTGAGGCTCTCACTATTTGTATCCAATGACCATCGACCCAGCCACCCTCGATCACCGAGCCATCTAATGCAGCGATACGTTTACTAGCGAAGATACCCGTGAGTAAGTTTCCAGTGCATCCACCGATCGCATGCACTGCAAACACGTCCACGGCATCGTCGAATCGTAGCTTCTCCTTGATTTTCATGGCCACGTTGCAGACAGTGCCGCCAATGATGCCAATGATGGCTGCTGACCAAGTATCCACAAAACCGGACGCTGGTGTAATGCACACCAGACCCGCTATCGCGCCAGAACAGAATCCTAAGGCGGACAGTCTTCTGTCGCGAACGAAATCGATAAGGGTCCAGGTGGCACCTCCGCAAGCTGCCGCCAAGTTGGTCACGACGCATATCATTACAGCACGCATATTTGCAGCCAGGGCGCATCCACTATTGAATCCTAACCACCCGAACCACAGAAGTCCAGTGCCCAAGACCACATTAGCCAAGTTGTGAGCCTTGAATTCTTCGGGGTCGCCGCGTCGCCTGCCGACAAGGATGCAGTAGGCAAGACTGGCTGCTCCAGAGGCAATGTGCACCGGGGTGCCGCCTGAAATGACATACTGCTCAGTGTTACTCGTACGGGCTGGCCCCATCTGCAATGAGGAACTTCATCAGAGTCTTTTCCCTACAGTATACTCGCAGTGTCCCCCCTGCTCCCTGCTCCACAGCCGTGGCGCAGTATTCATGCATAAGGATCTGAAATATTGCCGATAGTTTGCGGGCCAGACCCACTTGTCAGCACGGCAGACACGGCGCACCTGCATAGTCCAGTCCGCCCATAACCAAACTCCACCCATTTGGATTCCAGGTCCAATAAGCGATTACGTTATAAACCAAAGTGCCCCAGAGGAGCGAGAATACAATCATGGGCATAATGCGAGCACGTTCAGCTACCGACCCCAGTGCCACTGCTGGAGTAATTGCTGCGAACATGCTTTGGAACCCAGCGAACAACAGGGAAGGAATTTTGTCCGTAATGGCATTCGGCTTGCCATCGACGCCTCGGAATACCGCGTGGTCGAAATTTCCAATGAAGCCGTTGTGACTGGTGGAGCTGAAGGTCAAGCTGTAGCCGACTATGTACCACTAAAACAGAGAACTGAAGAAGGTTGATTGATAAGACACAGGAACAAGCACCCCTCAGGAACAGTGTCTCGTCTTTTGCCGCTCCAGTTAGAGCTTTTCATGATCTATTTTAAATGAATTCTTGACGGAAACCAATCCCCTGACATACCTGAATAGTCATCACAGCCATGACCACGAAGACGACCATGATCAATTGCAAAGCATTTTTGCTTCGGGTCATGCCAGAATAAAAGAATGCCAAGCCAGGAAACATGATAACCACGAGCACAGTGGCAAACATGACCCACGCGATGTCTCCATCCTGATAGGTGACAGGGCCATTGGTTACATTTGACGAGGAGTCGTTATCCAGCATTCTATGTAGGCTGAAAACTTTTCAAGCTCAATTGATCGCTTCTATTTTCAAGACAACGGGCTTCTGTTGCTGCTCTTCTTTGGCGGACCACGGAAGAGTATACTTCACTCTCTTACCAACGCTCTACCGACTCCAACCTCTTCAAGCACTTATCTTCGAGTGCCAAAGTACAAGTCAGAAGACCAGACGCACATCGTGTCTAAAACAATGTCAATTGGGTTTCAAGTTACGAAGACAAGATAAACAAAGAATAGAGATAGCATGTGAGAATACGGCGAGGAGAGGTGCTCAAGGTACTTTATCAACACTCAATTTCTTAGCCTTTGCTGAAACTATGCCATTTTGATAAGGCTAAACTTAAAAGATTCAAAGCTTTCTCTAAGCGTCTAACAAGTGTGTCGCGTCTGATTGAAAACACTGATAAAGCCAATTTTTGTGTGCACTCGTAAAGTCAGAAATTCTTATTGTGTACGAGTACTGAAATTTATATCGACTCTCGGCATAAGCGACCGTTTTACTACCTCGCTACATTTATGAGTGAATAAGCTTCCCATCAAAGCTCGCCCACTAACAATAAGCTGGCCAATGATTCACGATCAGTCTTCCACCTACTGAAAAGAGACTAAGCAGTGTTGGAAAATCAGAGCTAGCAGTGCTATGTAATACATGCATCGCTGAAGCCTAAATACGTCGCAAGTACGCTCGAAAAGGGCATATTTTACGTTCTCTAAGATTGGCGAGTTGTTCAACGAAGGCAGCAAAAAGGGAAGCAATTAGGACTTGCACTGTTTCGTTATTTGAAATACCTCTGCTCTCTGCTCCTACTCAATGCCATTGATGGTTCTAAAACTTTGGTTCTTAGCAACTGGAGAGTTGGCAGCTTTTTGTAGGCTTCAGTATTTATCTATTCAATTATTCTATCCTCGCCCACGTGTGTGCTTATTGACCAAGAAGCGTGGCCCGCTTTCGGTTGAGTGGAGGCAAGCAGGTTTATTTCGATCGGATTTGGAGAAGTTGTTAAGCAATGGGATATGACAAATTCCTGAGCATGCCTGGCGTTTGACTCTCCACGTCATAATAGACCAAGCTCGAGTACTCCTGACGAGGCTTGCTCCTGACAGGCTTTCTGAGTTTTTTCCTTCCCTTCGCCTACGCCATTTGGACAAAGCAATTTGTGCTGTAGCGTGAAGAAAAAGCGCGAATGGACGCAGATACCCCGCTGTCCGATTCCCCAAACAAAAAGACGATAAAACGTGAGCGCAATTAGAATGCAGCAAACCTGGGATTAGATTTTCGAATTAGTATTTTTCTGAATCCATTCGAGCCTGATCCGTCTGGGACTCGCCCGTCCATAAACTTTCTATATGCGGGCACCTAAAAAATGCTAACGCGCCCCGATCGGTTCTTTGTAGGCACCGCCATGTTTGTGGTACCTACGGGGGAGGGGCGTTGGGCAGAGCAGGAAGAGGAAGATCAAAGAGGGCTCTAGACAATGGCTGCTCTCAAGTTTGAAATCTAATCGCAGCTGAATTTTTCTGAACCTAGTTTTATTCCTGGCAGCCAGAGCGCACGCTTGGCGCGGAATTTTCTTGCTTGATGATCGAAGAAGGATGAGAAATGTGTTAAAAGAGCATTCCAGTCTCGGTTTGCTTGGTGACGGAGAAAGAGAGCCTTAGTTTTTCTTGAAATTCAATGTTTTCCTTGAGGAAGGAGAAACTAGTAAAACCTGTAAGCTTGTAATTCTAGACCGATTGAGCCTGAAGAAAGAACTAACCACGTCGACTGCACCATCACTGAACTCGAAGGCAGGTTAATCGAAGCGGTTTCAGTTTTCCCTTAACGCCGACCATCTAAAAATTGCTTCTAGTCGGGCTGGTTGTTGCGTTAGCGCGTAAGCCATTTCATGGCCTCCCACGTCGCTACCCCTACAAATCAATTTCCAAATTGATATCGAACACGCTGCTCTAGCACCCGTTCACATGCCTTGCGCCTGGGCCTCAGTTGGGACAGCATCGGGAGTCCAATAGCAAGCACACGCGTACGGTCGAACGGTCAGACGCTCGGAGGTACCCTGAGGGGAGGATACGGAGAATTCATTAACTTTGATCCACCTCACATCCTGTCGCGCGACCTGTAGCGTTTCCTAATCCCCTAACATGCTGTCGTGACAAAACACTGGATTATAAATTTTTTATGGTACTTTAGAGAAAGCCAACTCATCGTTCGAGCTCTTCTTTCTACTAACACGACCAGTTTCGGACCAGTCGGTCTTACCGCTCTGCCTTAAAAGGCGTCCATTGTCAACTTTGGGAAAACAACAGCCATGACCATCCAAAAATATGTGCTTCGACGTTGGAGAATCTTCGCCGATTCGACCACACTCCACGGAGTCAAGGAGATCAATCGTGCCCCATTGAGTATACTCAAATTACTCTGGCTTTTCATCGTCACGCTGAGTGCGTGTATGATGTCATACCAAATTTACAAACTGACCAATCACTATTTGAAGGAGCCCGTGGCCACGACTGTCTACGTCCGCAATGAGTCCTATCCCGTTCCCCTGTTCCTGTTCGTGGCTCACACCCGTGATCTTTTCCCGCCTTGTCTGAACATGGGCGACGAGCCCGATCGCAAGTGTCCGTTCCCACCCGGGGCAGAGACCAAAGCGGATGATATAATGCTGGATTACGAGACATTGACCTACGGTCGATCGCTGGTCGATGCTCGGGTACTGGTTTCGAAGGACTTTAATTTCAAACGTGCCAAAGCCAAGTGGGAGAGCATTGTAAATAATGTCACTTTGGGAAATGGCACAAAACTTTCCTATTTTGATTTGCTTAGACCGTACATGACCGACATCACTGGCTGGATCGAGACTGGTGGAAATGCGGTCAGGGCGTTTAAGGTCATTCAAAGATCCCTCTGGAACATAGCCACATATTTCATGATAAAACCGGCCAATGGCGATCGCATCTCAGAGCTTAACCACGACTTTCAAATCGAAACTCAATTCAGCTGGCATAACTTATCAATCTTGTCACCCATGCGCAAACCGGGCCATTGGGTAACGTTCGTACTGACCAGTTATGGTCTATTGACTGATGCAATACGATTCGAACCCGGCCGTATTTTGAAAGTCCGTTTCGACTTACAGTCGCACAAGCAAACTCCTTTGAGACGCAAGCAATGCAGGATGAATGCCGTCCGTTTTCGAATGTACGACGAGCAAAGGTGCAACGAAACGTGCTTTCTCAAAGCCCAACAAAAATGGATGCCCCGAACGTGCTATTACCATCGCAACTACGAATGGGGCTTCTATGAAATGTACAACAAAACTAGACCATGCTCGTTCGGATTTTACTATCAGTCCAGCGATAACAGCATGATGAATTTCGGGGCCGAAAGAAGCGAGCTCCTTCCAGGCAGCAATCGAGATAAGATGATCGAAGAGCACAAACGCTGTTTGATGGACGAATGCGGCGAGGCGTGCGAGGAGCTCGAAGTCAAACTGGACAGCAGTAGTCGAGAATTCAGCGTAGAACTCGGCAATAAATCTCTTCTCTACGCTACCTGGCCAGCAGTCAACGCCGTTACGGTATACGAAGTGGGACTACAGTACACTTGGGACGGATTCGTTGGCCAACTCGGAGGCTTAGTAGGCAAGTATGGTGCATTTTAGGTCAGGATGTTCTTCGAATCCCAGGCGAAATGACAGAAATCCCCGGCGCCAGTGGGCTGTGCTGTATGCATTATTTATATATTGCTGAGATAACTGTTGGACGGCTGACAGCGACTTACAGACACTCACTCTTAAAGACCGTCATGAGTGGCAGAATGTGAGACAGATGATTGAGGAAGCTAGCCTAGGTATCCGCCACAAATTATTGAGGATATATGCCTGGCCTCTCGTGGCAGCCATGCTGGTACATAAGCATTCCACAATTAGAGGGTCTTCACTGATAGACCACAATTATTTTTGCTTCCCTTGTCAGGTTAGTGTGAAGAATGGAGCATTGAGCAGGCACCCCGTCCAGCTAATAAGGTACACCGCTTACAACTGGCCAAGTCTACCTGCTCAATAAGTGTGTATGTTTCAGGATTGTGGATGGGGGCATCTATGATGTCCTTTTTCGAGGCCTTATATTTGTGCTGCTGTTGCTGCTACGATGTCCGCAGTGATAAAAACGAGGCGCCTCGAAGGTCCAATTCTAATTCGACGGGTATATATAAAAGCGCTCGTAGTGACGAGGAAACGAGGTATGGAAGCGATTATAACCGAAATGGGAATTACTACACGTCCAATAAGGACGAATTGAAAAAACTGAAAACAGATACTCGTACTTGGACATTAGACGAAACCGACAGACACTGAGATATTTTTTGTTTCTCCTAGGTTTTTCGAGTCTTAGCAGCGTAAGAAATTACGCAAAACTATTTGTATATAGGAATGCGTATGTGACACGTTATTCACGAAATGCATGCTTTTTGTGGTGAACATCGGAAGATCCGTGCAATCTAAAAGAGCGTCCGACCTAAGGGGCGGTTTTTTTCTGTGAAGCTTCCTCAAACATGTATGAGGAATACTAGATGCTGACAGAATATTCTTCACATCGACTTTTTCTTGCTTTAGGCCCAATAGGTGAGAGGAGAGAGAGCGTGTCGGAGCCTCTTCATAACGATTATCGTAATTACCGACTCCGCTGTCATCTGAATAATGCACTACCTCTCAGCGTATGCAAGGTTTATTACATTCCTTAGACCGGACTGAAAGAAAATTCAAGGGCGCGAATCATATATCGATTTCTTTTCGAACACAATACAAAAGTAGAGGCTCGGGCTAGCACTTACTCACGTGTGGACTAGGCGACTTTCTCTTAGCTAAAGAAAATCTGGGCAATCAATGACGCAAGCAGTGTCTTGAAACAAGCATGTGTGCACGTAGCTAGGCACAGCTAACAAAGCGTCACGGGCTTTATTATCAAGTTTTCATTAACAGTATCAACCAAGTCCATGGGTGGGTTGACCATTCCTTTGTCACCTGGGACATTGACCAAACTTCCATTTTCTGCGCACCGCCGTTTCCGCCGACTGGAAGCTTCTCTTCTTTTCTCAATTCGAAAGCAGCAACAGAACACGTAAAGCAAGTCGCAAATAGATATCATACTCGCTCCAAGCCAAAGGCCCATGAGACCACCAAGTTGGCCGACATAGCCATCCCAAGTGTACTGCAGAGTCTCGACATAAACAGGCACCGCTCCTGGTCCTGGCCACGTCATCCAAATCATGGACTTATTTCCGAGTCTTTCATGAAAATCGGAACTTTTCGTGTAAAACTTGACGGACATTTGTTGACAAGCGTGAGCACAGTGCTCGCGAATGCAAGATTGATAACTCCTCTCCACCTTGGCCAAATCTTCCTCAGTGGGTTCAGCGATGTAGGAGGGCTCTTCGACTTGGTCCAAGATACCGCCCTCGTCCACGCTGCTAGCATTGTAGTGGATGCCGTGCGAGCAAGGGCGAGCTATGATAAAAGTTTTGTAAAAGCCCCAATCGTAAGTGTGCCTGTAGCAAACCCGTGGTGTCCATTTATGTTCAGCGTCGAAAAGACATTGCTGTGCACATGCTTCATAGTCGTACGATTGATACTGCACACGATCAACAACACATGGACGTCGTTTCAAAGAAATGCGACGGTGACCCACGATGTCGAAACTGATTTTGTACGTCGTGCCTAAAATAAACAAGGTCAGCAATGGGCTACCAATGAGAGATCAGCATATTTCAAATGTGTACCCTGCTAGGCAGACACGCGTCAAAGGCGGCGACAGCGTCTGTTTGTGACTGCAACGAAAGGGTGTGCGTGGTCGCAGAGCACTGGCCGTGCGTGGGAGGAGCTCGCTTGCAACATGGCGGGCAGAAACAACTTTTTGTTCGATGGCTATGCAATCGAGGAAATATCAGACTAATGAGCCTAAGCCTAAGCCTGGAATGAGAAATGAAGTGATAAAATATGAAAGACGCAAGGGAGTCGGATTCTGTAATATCCAGTAGAAATAAAACCCTTTTCTACCTACTTGCAATTATTTACTGTCCGTGTCCAATTCACGTTCACATTTAAAGGATGTAGAAATGCTTTGTTCTTCAGTTGTATTACATACTTCGTTACAAACTCCTTCTGTAGACACAGAAAAAGTGACTCGTAGGCCTTGTATACTAGCTCATTCACAGGGAAGTCATTTCTCAGGGGGAGTCAGAAGGCGGGCTCTGTGCTAATGATCCCCAAGTATGTGCACAAACTGGACACAGACAGTAAATTAGACACAGACAGTGAATAATTGTAAGTAGGTTGAAATGGGTTTATTTTGTAGAGGATATCGCATTATATACCTCCCTTGCTTTTTCTTTCATATCTTATTCCTTTCTCGTCCTAGGTTTAGCGTTAGGCGTAGGCTCATTAGTCCAGTATTATCTCGATTGCATAAGTATAGAACAAATTGTTTCTGCCGCCGTGTTTTCTAAGCGTGCGAGCTCCACGCACATCCCGTGCTCTGCGACCGCGCACAAGGCTTCGTTGCAGTCGTAAATAGTCGCTGCCGCCGCCTTTGACGCGTGTCTGGCTAGCAGGGTACAGATTTGAAATATGCGAGAGATCATACGCCAGTTCCGCACGCGCTATTGTTCGAGTGACCTGTGTCCGTTCCGCACGCAAGCCGCGGCAGTTCCGCACTCATATATACTTTCTACATGCCCATAAATTCTACATGGCTATCATTCGTGAGCGTGCAGAGCGTACATACTCTAAAGATGCCAGACTCAATGTTTAAAATTTCCGCGGTAAAATATGCAATAAATACTGATAGCAAAAAATGCAAAAAACGGTGCTGACGCTGAACATAGTATCCTTTCCGAGTTTGGATCAGTATGGTTAAGAGCACCGCTCTTCTACCTCCTCAATTGGTGCCACTGGCTTGAATATGCTGCAGCAGCGACTTCCTCAATTGGACAATCAAGACCAAGTTAAGCTGCAAGAGTTTATCGAATATTTCTCCAACACCTCGCTGGAAGGAAATCAGTTCCCACTTTTCGTTTGGAACCACTGGAACAGTCACGATATGCGCACAACCAATCACGCCGAAGGGTATCATAGCTCTCTGAATCACAATGAAATCGCTGAGCTGCATCCATCCCTGCGCAACTTTTTGGCGAGCTTGCAGCAGTCGCATAATAGCTTGCAGCAACACGTGGCTCGGATCATCAATGGTACTACTCAACCGAAACCCAGGGACGCCATCTACGCAAGCGTTCACGCCCAGATCGATACCGAAAAACAGCGATTCGGAAATGGAACCATGCATATTTGGAAGGTTCCACATTCCGATCCTGGTTTGCTTGACCATGCTTCGTTTCAATTCTTGTGCCATTGCATCGAAGAATATCTTCGTTTTATGCGTCATCGCATTGGAAGCCGAGATATTGTGAATCCTCAAAATTAGGCTTGCTTTCGCATCATATCTATTTCTTGCCCGATAGGACTGATCGAATTTTTTTTGAAAAATGAATGAATGTAAAACTCAACGGGTCCCTCTACAGAAGCGATAGCCATGTAGAATGTATGGGCATGTAAGAAGTATATATGCGTGCGGAACTGACGCGGCTGGCGTGCGGAACGGACACAGGTCACTCGAACAATAGCGCGTGCGGAACTGGCAATGTCCCCAATGGGATACAGTTAAAAAAATTGGTGATGGCTTTTTCAGATCAATCATATTGATATTACTCGTGTCAAAAAGTTAGAATCAGCCTAAATGTAAGAAATGAAGCCGAAGAAGTGCATGTAGTACAGTTGAATGATGCAACTACCACCAGTCAAAAAGATAAGAAGCAAATCGGGCCTCCTTACTACTGCTTGATCGCATTAAATGCCCTATGAATACTCGTTTCTGGTTTGACATTTACAGTATGTATGCCTTCTACTGTTGTTGTAGATACCCATCTAATATGGGCTTTCATGCAAGCTTTATATCTTTAAAGCGGCGCAAGAATGCCAAACATCACTTGCTTCTGCAGTACTCACAAGCTGATACAATCGGCAGCACAGGGCTTGTGGCTTGGTGGGTTAGGCGTCTGCCTTTCAGGCCAGGTGCACAGATACGGGCGACTCTCGGACAGGTAAATCATTCCGTGTGTCCCCTTACCCTCAGGTGCGCATGGGCGTTTGGTGGTGTGGTGAAACTTGAACATGAAGAGCTCAAAGCTAGCAAAGATCATGCCTCCGACAGCGACAACAGCAAAATAAATTCGGGTTCGAAAGAAGAGAACTCCTTCCAGGCCACAATCGCGATAAGATGGGATGGGAAGACAGCAGCATAGGGCATAAGTTTTGAATATTTTGACTGTGTAACCAGCGCACCCAGGCGGCGGGAGATAGTCGAGACCGTAGTCTCTAAGCAAAAAACTCCACCTGGAGGAAACATCAACCGAAGAGGTTGACGTCCCAGCCAGGGGAGCGTATCGATTACTCCTAACCGCCAGGGATGCTGGTTACAACTGCATTACGTACCCTTCGGTACCTATTGCAGACACTGTATAATGTTTCTGTTCATCTGTAGTGCAGTGTACTGCTTATAGTAGGCTTATACCAATAGTAGGCTCTTTAGTAGATTAGTTGGGACACTGACGGTGGATCCAGAAACCATAATGCTAGTTTTTACTAAAAGCTGTCGTGGACGCAATTGAATAGTTTCACGACATTTGCAGAGTTGTATGTAGCCGTGAATATGGACAAGTCGCCGATATGGTGTTGGGTACAAATTAGGCACAATTTTTCTTTCCCTCACCACAAACCAAGAACACAAAGGACAAAACCGTCCTGGACCAAACCCGAGGTAGTCAGTGAAGATGAAAACACACAAAGACCATCAAGTCATAGAACATAGAACAGACCAGATTATCCTGTCCTGTCTCGGTGCAGAAGGGAATAAGATAGAAAATACATAAAGGTCAAACTCTCCTTGCAACCACACCATGAAGATGAGCGCTGGAATAACTGGAAATGCACACTAGTATAATCGCGATCCAGAGCTGCTATTGCCAAGACTTCAACATGCTTTGCTGGACCCAAACAATTCGGGCATATTCCACATGGGCCTCAATCGTCATTTTACCGCCTACCAAGATCCCGTTTATGAGCGGCTGGTTTCGATTTATAAATTTATTGTTAAATTAAGCTTTGAATCAGAAGGACTTACGATTACGTGATCCATTATCGTAAGTCCTCCTGATTTTAACCTCCTATCAGGGTGTATTCTGAAGTTTCGTCAAAGTGCCTCGCACACCAAAGTCTTTTGCATTTTTGATATTGCTATGGAATACAGCAATGTGCTGTGAACGGGCACAACCCATGTACTAGTAGTTCAGGATTGAATGCTGTCTTAAAGTTCCACAAGTCCCCTCATTTGTAGTTATCCCCTGGTTCATTGGTATAAGTTCATACCCAAATGATATTGGCTCACCTCCATATCTGCACATGGCCTGGATTCTTTACTAGTATGCACACTTATTTCCGTACGTCGAGGACAATATGAGGCGCCTTTTACACTAGTAACATAGCCAAGCCGTTTCTATGTTTACAGTACCTGACAAATAAACTTCTGGCTTAGGTCATTAACCAAATGAGATTATGAAAGCAAATTCTGCCTTCATGCTAATGACAAGTTGGCAAACTGAACAGAACCGCTAATTTCTGTTAATCCTGTCAATCTAACGCTAATCATCCCTTTTCCCACAAATCCCAAGTCCTGCGCGAAATTCACTTTTTATCTACGTCGGCTAGATTCTGTTGGGCTAATCGTAAGTTAAAAGCTGCGAGCAATAAATGGCTCTGTGTCAAGCCAAGGAGACAAACAGCCGCATGATTTGTCGATGCCAGCTTTTTATAAACTTTGGCTTTGGACTTCTCCTGTCGTGGTTTCTGTTGAACATATTGTTTTTCACGCCTGTTGTATTTAGGAAACCTAATACCCAAACTTCTGTGGTACAGAACTATTTGCTGTCGCAATTTGTTCCCTACTCGTTTCTGACTTTCTTCAGTTATCTAAAGGGTGCTATATCCGTCTGCACGGTTTTAGTGGGTCTATGTAACAAAAAATGATAATTGTACCCAAGAGGATCCTCTTTTAGCCATCCTAGAACCATTTAGCAGTATTCGGTCGCTCGTAGTCGGTGCCAAAAGGCACTAACCTTGGACAAGATACCCGTATTTTCTCACCCTCAGAGGATGGCTGGCCTCTTTAGCTCAGCTTTCAGATGCGCGTTCTAATCTGTCGGGTAATTGCCGACAAAACTGCATAGATACGGGTTATATATGACATTTAACGCATGCACCCATTTGCACGTGTGTAAAAATATAGCCAGCAGTCATACAAAACTTTTTGGCATACAGCTCCTCATATACAGTATTCAGTCCGCATGTTTATGTAAATTATATTCACTCACAAGGTTCTCGATTTATAGCTAAAACAGAGACACTCGGGATCGGGATTCCCCCATGTATTTTAAATGAATAGAGTCTAAACATGATTTCGGAAAATCCTGTAGTGGAACGAACTGTCTGGTGTCGTTTCACCACAAGACATTTCATTACTCTGAAGCTTGGTGTCAGACATCTACAACATTAGCCCCCGCGCCCCCGTCGGTTAGTTTCAAGTTGCCTCTTCGTAACCTTTTCGAGTGATTAATAGCCGTACTAAAGGCCGTACTGATGCATTGGCTGTAATGGGACTATCGGGGCCTCGACGTTAGACATCGGCCTCATAACGTCAGTCAATGGCAAACCCTTTGTGATAACTTTTAAAAAAGCTTCACAGAACCAGATTTTATTTTCGCGACCCAAAACGTACCGCAAAATTTAAAAAATTAAGCAGACTGTCCCCCAGCCAAGGTAACTGAATGAAGAGATACATTACGTAAGCCTGGTAATCTCCCACGCTGTTTCCACTGGCAATTTAGCCCCAGTCGGTCGGGCTAGCTACGAGGCAATATGCGCTCAATAATATTATCCTCGCGCATATTATGAGCGATGTATTAGCATTCAAGGTCTACATAGAGCACCGGAAAGAAAAAAATTTACGCAAGCGCTAGCCGCACCTGCCTTTAATCATACTGTACTCAACGAGACATCAGACACAGAAAACAAACTCCTATTTTTATCAGTTAGACCTTCCTCGTAGATTCCAACTTAGAGAGAGAATCAGACGTCTAATCACTACGGCAATCGGGCTCAGGTGACCTGTGTCTTTATGTACCTACCGTACATTAGAGGATGGACACGGGGTAGGCAGGACAAAGGCAAGATACTGTGCCTACTACTTCTCGTGAGTTCACTTGATTTGCCAAAACCATAGAGTCCAAAGGCTTGTCATGATTGGAATTGTGTTTCCCAATATCCAACTGTGAGAATTTTTGTGTCACATCGACTCTACAGTCAAATCGAGACATCTCTCAACTCGATTGTCGATGAGGTAGCCCAGTCCTTACATGGACGTGGACACGGTTGGCTTTAAACACCACCGCATGCTGTCAGGCGACCAGAAGCGAGGCTCACGATAAAACTAGAAGCCACTATAGCATGGCCACATCAACGAGCTACTAAAATACCGTTAATCCTCTATTGCTGCCCTGGCGCCGAAGCGTGTATGTTCGGTGCAAAAGCACTTACTATTAGGCCTGAGCTGGTAAGAAGGGCCTAATATTTCAGTAGGATTTTTGTTAGTGATGACCGATGAACCATTGGTCCTTCACCATTGACTGAGGGCTGCCTGCAATCCTTCTACCTATGCTCTTTTTTATAACCTGGGATAGTCGCCATACTGTTTTATGGTAATTCTGTATCACACAGTCGATCGGCTGGACAGCACAGACATGAAATGCGTGAACCTAAGCCTACAGTATCTGCTCTATCTCCCGCTGAAGACTGTGGCCCTAAGCTGTAATTAGGCCCTCAGCTTTGAAAGTATATTGCACAGTAGTCCTGTAGTTCGCTACTGGTTCTACGAGTAGATGTCTGCATTCATGTCAAAATCCATAGAATTAGCCAAGACTGCCCTTGATGAGCCACAGTTTTTCACGGTGCTTTTTAAAACACGGATCTCCAGAAGAAAATTACGGCTCGCAGGTGTCGTAACAATCTCGGCGCCCGTACTTACCGCTTTTCAGCCGAACCATATCAGACGCTAAGCCGTAGCTTGTGATGCAGAACACTGGTGTCCGCCCATGATCGCTGGTCGATTTCTTCATGACATCGGGGCTGAAATCGATGGCGGCATCCAGGAGAATATCTTTTGTTTCGTCGGCTGTTTTTAGCATAGGCTGATCAAAGATAGGTTTGATGAAGTGGTATGTCATGTATGACGATATGGTCCTGTTAACAATACTGAAACTTTTGAAATCCTCGCCGTCACCGAGCCAATAAGACACGTTGGCGACGAAAGGCGATACGACGTCGTGCCACGTCAAATGTGGGCGATCGGCCAGATAGCGATCGAATTGCTCCTTTCCGTGTGTCCCATTATAATCCAGGGGCACTTGGAAATTAGAGTCGACCAATGATCTAATGTAATAACGTGTGTGCACATCGAAAGGTGAATCGGTCAAAGCTCGGTTAGCTTCAGGCGAGGCATTGAACAAGTCCAAAGTTGGGACAAGTAACAAAGTCAGAGGTAACTCGTAACTCGTGGTCATGTTCGACGTTTTGTAATCTTCATCTCTCATCGTCTTGATCACGACGACTACGGGCTCCTGGAAGTAATGATCGGTCAGGTGATAAATCTGATAAGCCATCGTTCCGCTGAATGACAATAATAATAATAGCCATAGGATTCTCAAAGGCCATGTTGGGGCTGTTGCCACTTCCTTGACACCGTGGATTGTGGTGTTATTGAAGAAAAGACGCCACCTATTTTGGAAATATATGACTGGTTTCATCATGTGACGATTCAATCCGCTGCAAATAAATAGCAGGTTAAGACTCCTACGAGTCGCACTAGCAGCTGACACCGTGGTGGCCTAGCAAGGAGATTTGAGATGTTACCGGCATTTCTTGAATTAAGCCACACTAGAGGTTTAAGGCGAAGCTTCTCAAATGACGCCTTATTCTCAGCTAGAAGGCTGCGCTAGCGGTAAGGGAAGCTGGCAAATTCTGTGTCATACTCTCAGCTTGACGTCTGTCATTTGGATAAAAGTCAAAGTTATCACCTGTCCATGTAATGTCCGCGAAATAGGATACCTACCTCTGCGAACCTAATCAGTCTTGCTACTATTTTCTTTCATTCTCCGCAATCGTTTGGCAAAAAGTCCATTTTGCAGATGAATACAAGAGCATCAGTTTCCCAACCTTTGCCATTCACACAGACGTTGCTATTTGGGGGGGGGGGGGGAGGAGAATATAGGTATTGATCGACCTAATCCACTTTCGATCGTCCACGCTCCTCTTTTCATTCTTTGAACATCATCGGATTTGGAAAGCTGGCTACACGTTGAGACCGGAATTCCGGTGTATTCAGGATAGTCTGCCGGCTGTCGCGCAATGCCTATCAAAGAAAAATGTCCCTTATGATAGGAAAGATTGAAGATGATACGATTCGCGCCTGAGGATGGGACCACGAAACAAGTACTCCTGGCTGTTTCGAGGTATAATAGAGCCGTAGTCACTTATCGCGCGATGGTGACTAACGTTAGTTGATGCACAAAACGAAGGCCTGTCACATACAGAACTGCAAACGATAAGTTTTGCTTCATTTTATTAGGGGCGGGAAGAGTGGAGAAAGGGACCAGGAAGAGAGTTTTAAAATGACATGGCGCAAACAACATTTCCAGCGGAAAACAATAAACTGAATTGCTAATAAAGTGTTAACACTCTGCCGACGGACTCTCACTGTCAGGGAACTGACTCGACAGCGACAGTTGGTAGAAGTTCGAGAGCGACATGTGATGAGGTGAGCACAGAGCAACAGGAAATGGGAAAAGCAAAATGAGATGCTAAATTGCACTGCCCAGGGACTAGCCCCCTGGAGAGCAAAGAACGTGAAATAATTTCAAGGATCAGAACTTTAGCTAGATTTGCTGCTATGAAAAAAAGATATGGAGAAAATCGTTGAAAGAGCTGGCGCAAGAGATCCTTTTCCTCTTCCCTTCGAAAGCACCAGTTTTACCGTTGAAAACTACGCAGCTGGGCAATGTTTGCACAGAAATACACTACTGCGTACTGTACAGAGAAGTCAAAAGAATGATTACCAAGAACTTACTGCCATAAACCAAAGCTCTGCTGCCTGTGATAAAAGTAGCTACATATATGTAGGGACCAATCCAGGCAGCATGCAAAATGAACGTAACTTTAAGTCGGACGGCAGCTTCTCCTCATGGAAGCGGGTGCTCTCTTCCTCCAAATATATACAAAAAAGTGTAACTTAAGCCAGTGAAATCGATCCTCAACACGCCATAATTGATCAAAAGGGAGTCAAGGGTTATTTTCTCACGCTTTCTCTTCAAATTCGCCTACTTTTATGTCCCTGTTGGTTTTTCAAATGAGATGAGGAAGTGGAATTAAGTAGCTAATGATCGAGACGGTTTTGGGGCTGCTAATAACAAAGTGTACATGCATGACTTCCATTAACTACTTGAGGCGATAGTATCTGCTATCCTCAATTTCTCCAATTACCATCTCAAAAAGCAAATAGCACCGGAAGTTTGCCATCATGAGTGAGAAATTCGACTTCCATGCGCTTCAACAAAATAGAAAGTGGTAAAAGGTTTTTAAATGCTGAAACTTAACAGGCATCATGCACTTTGGGGTGAGATCAGATTTCTTCACAGCCCCTCCAATTAGACACCGCAACCATTCTTCATATAACTCTTGCTACAGAACGCTGCCATCCGTCGTTCATTAGCTATACGTGGCGAACGTAAAAAATTTTCACATTTTCCTTTTTCAGCCTCAATCGAGGCACGTTGCTGCAATAGTCAAAGGAAATAATGTGAGAGATTTCAAGCCCTGGTCTTACAGAGCACGACACGGTGGTGGCGATCAGTGTAGGGTACGGCTCACCGTTAAAAAAGTTTGCAACCCTTATATAGTTCACGGTAGCACCTCATGGTAAATATCAAGGACTCGTAATCTGTTGCAGCATTCATTTTTTAGCCTGGAGTGCGAATATATGCCAGATGTGTAATTATCGGTCCGCTTTGCAACATTTCGGATAATCTCTTATACTGATTAGCTTAGTGTTCCAGGTCACTCTCCAAGCGGAGTTATTAGAGGTCATTCTCCAATCCCCAGCTTCTGGTTCCCTAACTGCCGTCTGCAACACGCAATATTAGACCGACGCCATAGAGAAACAAAAGGACAGCCGTAAGTTTTGATTCCTCACTAAATAGAAGGGTTAGACATTCGGACATGGCATACCGATTTTGAGGAAGGGGTCGCAGCCGCGCAAACCATATTGAATGCGATGTTCAGGACGGACATAATATGACCAAATAGATCATCGGTTTTGAACACCCACGTATTCGTCACCGTGGACACATTAAATATGAGCGGTTCTGCGCAACAAGTTGTACGTGTAAAATAAGGCTGGGCACAGGTACATGGCCAAGATGGGGCAGCGATGAGATAGAGATGCCAGATGGCACACAGTCGACCGACCGCGTATGAGTGCAGTACACTGCAGCCGTAGATGTAAGTCAGTGACTGTTCCTGGTTTAGGGGGGTGACAGCCACCAGCAGAAAGTTGGACTACAGTTTATGGGGCCTACTTTACTCTCTTATTGTCACTCTGTCCTTCACACTTTGCGCTAGTTGCGAATGAGTTGAGGCTTCTGTGTCTTATTGATACTGATTCTTTTCCCCAAAATACAATGTAATCTGCAATAACGCCTGCCCTACCCGTTCTCGTCATTAACGGCATTGCAATGGCATTAGGGACAAAGCAATGCCGCTATTGACTCGTGTACAGGATATTACACGAGTGGCGTCAGTCCAATCTTGGGTGGTACAAATACGATGTTAAGCATCATCATCTACCAAGATACAGTACTGCTTTTTTTGTTGTTTCAGCTGGGTTGTCGTCCAATTCAATTTTTTAATTCCCGGTGTTTCTTTGTTGGAGCGAGCTACAAGTACTCTGTTACAGAATTCTCAACTTCTTATTTTGTTACAAAAGTAGATCATAAAGACCTAATCATAATGATCTACTTTTTAAAAACTAAAACATACTGCAAATGAATTGCGCTCTTTTATTTTTACTGTTCGAAACACACAACATTAATTATTTTACTGGAACCAACTGCTAAAAACATAGTGCATTTTTTCGACCAGTCATGAAACCTGCAAAAACCTCAAAGTCATAGTCATAGTCATTTTACTATACACTGACGGTAAGAAGCAGATGCGCACTCAGGAGCGTAACGCCAGCATGAATACGCTAGAATTCTATTGTATCCATGCTCACTCAGGAGTGTACATTCCTGAGTTCTCGACCTCCGACGCACTATACATACACGACAGATACCCAACGTTACTGTATTCTAATTAATGAAAATATAAATATGGTGCGGGCACATATTCAAACATATCCAGTTTCTATCATGAGATTGTCAAGCGGACGGGAAGCAGCGCCCTGCAGACATTTCCATATCATTAAGCAATCTCTGCGGGCGCCTTCGCAATTGGCTGATGATCAGAAGGGCATTTGCCGATTGTATGTGTTTAATATTTGATGAGATAGTAGGATTCGGTCCTTGCTTGCATCGAAGGAGCTGCCTCAAACGACGCTGCAAAAGAGTGTTCATTGTGAAATAGATTATTGGGTTCTCGACATGTACCATCATCCAACCAACGTGGGTCGTAACGAAGACCCATATCTCTTCGCCTCCCATCCTCATTGTAGGTATTATGAAGAATACGGTTACAGTTACGGTGTACACAGTGCCTGTGATAGCGCATTGAAGAAATAATTTCACTTCCCTTTTTCGATTTTCCTGATTTTGTACTGTTTGAATACGTTTTCTGGTCATGCGAACCCAGTGCAATGATCCGGAGTTGAGGACTGTGATCGCAGCCGCGCAAACCATATTGAATGCGATGTTCAGGACGGACATAATATGCCCAAATTGATCATCGGTTTTGAACACCCACGTATTCGTCACCGTGGACACATAAAATATGAGCGGTCTGCGCAACAAGTTGTACGTGTAAAATAAGGCTGGGCACAGGTACATGGCCAAAATGGAGAAGCGAACAACAGATTTCGAGAAAATGACATCAGTCTTGTGAGAACAAACTAGCTGAACACACCGGCTTTGTGCAATGAGTATCATAAAGCAACTGCCACTATACCATCTGATTCCCGTTACAAATCCACACAATGCTGTGAGATTCTCCTTCAAAAAGAGAGGCCATAATAATGCGAGGCCGGTGTAAACCGACGCACATAATAGGACTATGCAGTCGCAGATACAAAGTTGGATCATGTAGGAGTAGGTCGCGTGGCGCATCTCTTTCTCTGTTGCCATAAAGAAGGCGGCGAGGACATTCATAAATATGCCTGTCATGCCAATGGTCAAATAAGTGATGGCGATGGGTAATAATACAGTCGAGTAGTGATCGGTACTGTTCGCCATCCCTTAATTGGTTCAGACCGAAACTGTTATAGAATCTAAAAGATCAGTTCTCTTGCCTGACCGCACGATTACATGCGAAGGATGGCAGTTGGGCGAGCCGACAAACTGTACCAAACTCTCCCGTACAGATTCTCGGCTTCTTCAAGTTCGAATTTGCAGCAAGCCAAGAGAGTGATGCCTTCTGTTCAGACCACAATATGTAATTATGTTCTCCGTTTTCGATATACACCTACTGGGAATTTGATGAACGTGTCCACACGGGCCCCTCAACTGTCCGTATGTGCAGTATGTAAAGTGTTCGATGCGTTAGTTGGACGCAAAACCCATAAAGTAAGATGAAATTGTGCAGCCGTAGAATATGTTTCCGACAGCGTGATTCCAGTGGTGGCTTGACCGGGATGTTGATATCCTGTACACGAGTTACGATGAGTCTAAAATATACTCGATATATATATATCCTGTATGATGCATGAGGCAAGTCTCCTGCCGTCCCTGCAAGGAGGAGTATCGTAAGTTCATCCCTATTTTTGCTGATGCTTATAAACTGCCATACCATGCCATCCAAGTCTCTACAGATCGTTGGAGATCAATCAGTTGATAGCAGTTTGTGCATGAGCCCAAAAGTCTCTGTTTTTAAGCCGATTATATATTCATATTTTTACGTTAGATAGGCGACGTCGATAGCGTCGCAGCCTAACCAGCAATGGGAGGACGCATCTCACTTTACATTAGGCATATCTTCGCCATATTTTGTCAACCACCATGCATAAAAAAGGAGTAAAACATGAAACCATCCTTATGAAAACTAAGAAAACAGCTAGCCATAGTCTACTTTCAGTCCACGTCAAAAACAAGTCTAGTAGTACTAGAAATACATAAAGTAGGTATGACACCAGCACCTGAAATGCATTAGCTGACTACCAAACATAACCATCAGGCCAACTAAAAAAAGAAGAATCCCCTAGAAGTGGTTTCTAGAGCAAGCTTCAGCATGTTTCGACTTGGTTCCAGGGGCTGGTGGTTTTTCCTGGCTTCCCTCCGCTTTCTTTGCCAAGAATGGGTTTCTGGTGTTAACGACCAGCTGCTCTTCTTCGGGCGTCTTCAAACTGACGATAGCATGAAGCTTTGGGAAATGATCCCGGGGTTTTCGCAGCGACGCTCTGCTGTATGGCAGGATCAGGAAGGGTTGCTCACTCTCTTCCACGAGCACGCCATCCACTCCTTCGATTTTCTCTTCGTCTGGTCCACCCAAACAGACCACTTTCTTCTCTCCCCCACCGTTCTCGTCCTTATCCTCGGCTTCTTGCTTTTTCTGTTCGGCCTCCCAACTGTGTTGTGGATTCAGCCCGCAAATCTGGTCAGCCAGATTCATAGCCACCGCTGCGTGTCTGTCCAGAACCACATTCAGCTCCACATCGTCGTCGTCCTAGAAAGCACCCTGGACTTACTCCGGGTAAGACAATAAGGCACTTCATACCTCTCCAAACGGGCGCATTAGATCTTGAGCCACTTTGAACCATCCTATAAACGGAAATAAAGTTATGATGCTGCAACAGGACCCGACTGAGACATGGCCATACCAACGAAGAAGATAAACTGCAGCACGGTCAAGAATGGAAAGTACAGGTCGGCCGCGAGGCCAAAGTACTGATGACCAACAAGACAAAATCCAAAATAGCCGTAAACAACGACTGAGCATGTTTGTGTGTAAACAAGAGGAATGCACACCCAGTCGTACCTGAAATAAAAAGGAGTGGAATGATTTAGTTCAACCAGACGGGGCAGCTCTCAGGAAAAGACCTTTTAAAAGATGAGCAGTAAGTCATTCAACACTGAAAGAACGCGTATGGTGACGGTGAAAAACTGGGACAAATTCCAAGTAGGGTGCGAAACTAGTTTTTTTAAGGTGGCTGGCAAGGAGAGTCTTTGCCACGTCTATGTGACCCGGACGACGAGCACTTCAGACGATAAAGATGCTAAGCAGACCTCTCGGCAACTTACATGAAAATTTGGCGTAATGCACCTCGGAAGTCATTGATCTTTCCAATGATCGTTCCAGCTGCAGCGCCAGGAATCTCACTGGAGCTGACTGCGGGTACTACAATGCCATTGATGATCCATTGGAGGGGTAGTTGCCAGCGGGTGTTCTCCACAACGGCTTTGTGGTACAATTCCAGTTCCTCCTTAAAAATCATCCACAGATACCTGTATGGCATTGCCGACGATCAATGCAGACTGTTTACAAAGAACCATGAACAAAGTTAGACTCAGCTGCGCGAGTAGCAGCATACCTGGGTCATCAATTCCGCCTTTACTAACGATTCAATCGTTGGAAATCTTTTTCGTATTCTGGTCGACACATTACGCAAGACCAGAGTCTCGCACAGTATTAGATACCTGGCCACTGTACGCCTCTTGGCCCTGGTAATGGCATCGGATTTGAAGAAGAACGTGTTTATCCAGACAATGATATCGTCGGGCCATGGCACTGCTTGCACTTGCGCCCACCATCTTGTCACAACTTGACCGACGTAGAAACCAAGCAGGAAATGCAATGGCACTTTGTCAGTAAACCTATTTACAACTTCCACAACTTTTTCAGCCTTTTTCAGGTCTGTAGCCGCGAGCAGAATGGTGAAGCGGACAGCATAGTAGAGGATAAGGAAGACTAGCAGTTCCTTCCATACAGCTTTCCAAACGCTGCCTTTCCATCGACGGAGCACATGAAGGAAACTGCCCGAATACGAAATGGTCATCTCGAATTTGCTCGTCTACAGCCTGCGAGTGGGCGAGGGAATGTGTGGAAGTGTGCACTGAAATAGAGGCATCGATTTGACGAGCATGTCAAATGGGGCTACAAAAGGCTCTTTTATTCGCAAAAACTAGCTACTGGAGTCTCTTTTTTACTAAACTACGCTTTTGGTGCTCGCACTCGCGTAATGATTATTTTACAAAAATTCTTTTGACAGTTCAACGCGCCTTCTAGGGTAACTGGTGAATAGTTACACCTGAACGCTAGTAGTGGAAGAAAGATGAAGGTAAAACATCTCGGTAGTCGCTATAACTACAGTTTCCGACTGCATGTGAAGTAAGTCGAACTACTCACGTCCTCTCAACAAACGAAACTGCTGACCCCGTCCATGCCCATATTTGGCATAGCCTTCTATTTCGAAGCATCCACCACGCACTCGTTCCCTGATTCTCCGCGACCAAGACCGGTTGCTCGAGAAGAGAAAAGTTCTCTACTTCTTTCAATTGGCACGTTTTGGGGCTGCTCGGTTGGCAGCAGAGTAATCATTCGTTCACTGCCATCATGCTCGAGTGCACATGGTCCGCTGCAAAAGTACAACGTCAACGCAGATATTCGGGGTGATTGAATTCGACCTTGGTTGGAGAGTGTAGCCCCGAAAACTCGTTCGTTTCAATCCCGTCAATAATAAGGCTACAGTCAACTAAGCAGCAAAAGTAGTTATTTGTCGAAGGAACAATACTTGATTGAGTTGATGCTGTAGACGGACTTGCTCGAGTGTGAAGTCGTGTGTGCACGAGGATAAAGACACGAAAGGGGTCTGCTAAACAAGATGCGACAGTTCACTCCGGCTGTAGCTATGGGATACAAGATTGCCTGGATGCAAGCTATGAACATACTCCTCTGTGTATTGACAACCTAATCGCAGGAGATGACGAATACGGTAACCATCAAAATAATGCACTCACAATTTTTCAGTTGCTGAACGCAATATGACCTCACCCTTTGATGACACTGAACTAAAAAAAGTCAAGTCACTCTGTGACGGCGGGAAGATAGGGGGCGGCGCCAGGTAAGACATCTTTCAAGTAGGTATGAACATCCGTTTCGTCTTTATTTCGTTTTAGTTGACTCGCTTGAAATCCATATTTGGCCTGTATCTGGCCAGTCCGTTGCGCTTTGTATTGGCATCCCATGCAAACATCGTCATAAAAGACCTCTGATAAACAAGACGCGAACCTACGAGTGTTGTTCGAATTGTACAGTATACTGCCTGACAATAAGGCAAGAGCCATTCTTTTGGTGGGTTTGGCCAAGAAACCAGTTTTAAATATTGGTTTGCAGAATGAGTGCCTTCTGAGCGCAAAAAAAGAGCTCAGGCCGCCAAATGCGCAAAAGTCATTGGCATGGTAGGGCGTACATTGTACGGATCATATGATGACATAACAGTCTTGGTTTGGGGGAACTGCACCGCTGGTTTTCTGGAGACATGACATGACAATAAACTGCGAGATACATAAACAAGAACAGTGAGAACTAGCGATCACACCAAACCGAATGTCATAATTGCCGATACCAGGCATGTCATCAACATCCATAACTGAACTTCCTTACGAATCGCTGCTGAATGTTTTTGAGATGACGAAGGAATCACATTCGAACTCTTAACGAAGAAAGCCTGGGCACGAGGGGGTCCATAAGCATTGCCAAGACTGTATGGAGCGTCGTAGACGACAAGACGAGATGCGTTGGAAACGGGGTTGGGATTTTGGGCGAGACTGCTGGCTGGGACGCCTGACGGGTACGAATTGACCGAGCCATAACTGTTCCCGTTTGCATAAGGATTAGGATTGGGATTAGGATAAGAATTCGGTGCCGAATTAGGGGCTGCATTCGAATCATCGCTGTTCTTAGCTGGCCAAGTATTGACTAGGTGGTAGGTATTTGGATTCTGATTAATGCCAGAAATAGGTGGAGGATAGGCAACGCCATAGGGATATGGATTTTCAATTAGAGAGGACTCCGTTCGAGGACGCTCAGGCTGCGTAGGGGGGTAAGAAATGGGTTGGGTGCTTTGATGCTCAGGAGGAGGAGATGGGTAAGGAGTATATTGAGTACTTGGATATTCAGGACGGGGGGGTTGGTACGGAACTGGCTGCGTGCTTGGTTGTTCTGGCTGAGGGGGAGGATAAGGTCCATATTGAGCGTTAGGTGATGGGAAAGGGTAAGGAATATACTGGACCTGCGGGGATTCAGGCTGACGAGGCGGGTAAGGAACATATTGAGGTCTCGGTTGTTCAGGCTGTGGAGGAGGATAAGGAATGTACTGGGTGCTTGGGTTTTCGGGTTGAGGGGTAGGATAGGGAATATATTCTGTACTTGGGCGCTCAGGGTGAGGAGGTGAAGGAGGAGGGTGCGGAATATAGAGGGTGCTCGGATGTTGGGTGGGATAGGTAACAGACTCAGTACTTGAAGGATAGGCTGGACTGGTTGATTGAGCATGAGGCTGAGTTACACGATCAGTGAACCAACTGGGCCTGGGGCACAAACAATATCGCCCGTCTGGCCCAGGAATTCCAGGCTCCCCTGGTGGAGCCTCGCCAGGCGGTCCGTCGCGCCCCTGCGGGCCAGTCAATCCAGGCGGCCCTGGACGACCAGGCAAACCATTTCTTCCATCTGGGCCCTTGTCACCGACCAGGCCGGGACTACCTCTGGAAATGACTTGGGAAAGTGAGTTGATGCATTGGTTTAGGGCACATAAAATCACTTACGGTTCTCCAGGTTTTCCTGGCGGTCCAGGAGGCCCTTTTGAGTATCCTCCAACATAATCGTCACCCGCAGGTCCTTTCGAGCCCGGTCTCCCTTTTGGCCCAAGTGGACCAGGTGGACCAGGAGGACCACGTGAGCCGGACTCTCCACCTTTTCCTGCAGGTCCCGATGATCCAGACTTTCCTTGATTTCCGAATGGTCCAACAGGCCCTGGTGAGCCACGAGGTCCTTTCGGTCCTTGCGGGCACGGTCGGCAGGCCTTTTCAAACGGCTGATGTGTGGGAACGTGTCGAGGGTATGGTCCTGGGGGTCCAATATTTCCTTTAGTCCCTGGCGGCCCCGGTTCACCATCTAAGCCAGGGCGGCCTTCTGAGCCTTGTGGACCAGATGGACAGCGGTTGTCTGAAAATAGCAAGTCAGGGATTTGGGCATTCGCCACAATAGTTAACACCTATTAAACTTCGTGCCGGTATGGCACGGTATATTTTAAAACTATTACTTCAACAGAGTTAGTGGCTTCATACCGTTGTAGCAATTACAGCGTCCTTTAGCGGGCTGTCTGGTCAGCCTCGCGACCGCCACAGCTTCACCGCTTCGAGCTGTCATTAGCCGATTCCAAGTTTTGGCCGTCATCCCATTGAAGTCGCTCATACCCGCAGTCAAGTCATGTTTCAAGCTGTCACATTTCAGATACAACACAGGGGCCCCAATGAAGCAAGCTAATAGGGCCAATATGCCCAGCACAATCGCAGTTGATCCTAGAAAATTCGTTGCCACCATCTTCTTTTGACTTCTTCGGGTAAGTTAGGTACGAAAACTGAAGGACATCTGATGGCCTACTGGCCGATATAATGAAGTACCGGCTAGCTGCCTCGCTTTGTTCCATCGAATCGTCACTACAAATAAAATATGTCCTCCGAACTAACATCTCTGAAGACGACACCCTGAACAGCTCATCTTTGACGGAGTATCTGTTTCGCCAGCCAGTTTTTCATTTTCACTTAAGGTACACCATAGCACGAACTTGACTCGAAATCATATCAATTGCCGTCCTGTCACCGACACTGCCGCATCACATTCCGATGGCCACTGTTTCAAATATGGTCAAGAAAATCGAGTTTAGAAAGCCCGATACGAGGGAGCGATCTAGAAAAGGAAAGTATTTAAACCAGTTTTCGTTTACGGGGCCCGCATTCTCGCACTTTGAAGGCCTCTTTTCTGTGCGATGGTCAAAGTCACGAAGTAGCGAATGGAAGATTCTTGAAACGACAACTCCGGCGAACTGCCCAAAATGCCGATGATACCTTAGTTTCCAAACAAGGCAAATGGAGCGAGGGAAAAACAGGAAATGACAAGGAGATCATGCGCAAAAGCACGAGATTACAATGAAAAGTGCTCGTCGAAAAATTAGACAAAATTTCTCAATAGGTGTGGCTGACTACGGCACTGAATATGGTTATCGAGGAGATGTGCGGTTCGACCTAGAGATTGACTGAGGTGAGGTGAAGCCGTGTAGGTGCAGATGCCAGAACGTATCCTATCGATCACCAGTCAACTTATCCTGGACGAAATATGTCCAGACTCAAATATGTTATACCGAGAGCACAAAAATACAGTACATCCTGAGCAAGTATGGGCAAGGGGGAAGGGGTGGGGGTAAACACCATGCCTGTTGGGCCGGCCAGGACATTGAACCCTTCCTCTCGAAACCCCCTCCCACCTCAGGTCCAGCAGGAAGAAAGAAAAGGGAGGAAGCAAAAGCGATCAAATTGTATAGATAGATCGATATTTTATCATGGTCCCAAGCATCACAGGTGAGCACTAGCGGGCATGAACATATAGAAAACATGCGTGATAAAACACAATGGAGTGGATATTAAACAAATGTCATCGAGAAAAATCCCTTTCTTAAAACACGGAAAACTAGCAGGCGAGATCGTTAGATAAATTGTTCAATCACTTAATAGTCGATGCCAGAAAAGACTTATCTTGCGATTTTTTGCGACGTTGAGGTAAGCGTAAGTGGTGGGCTTCTACGTGTCGGCTACTGACGCGAAGATCTGTTTTGTGAGTAAAATTGACGTTTTCCAAGTCGTGAATCCCATGATAAAACTTGTAGAACTGAGCCAGCTTGAGCTGTTTCCGACGGTCGAAAAGCAAAGCCCAATTACAACGATCAAATCGTCGTAAAATATCCGACGATTTGATAGACCAATCATTGAGGTAGAGACGAGCAGCGTATAATTGCGAGCGTTCCAAATGATCAATATCTTTCTTTAGTAATTGATCATAGGCACAAGATCCATAATCGATAAGGGACCTCATACACGTCTTATAAACAGTGCCCATAACCTCAGGGTCGATGTTTCGACCTAATTTTCGACGCATTTGTATCTGGGCAGGACAAAGACCTGAGCTGACTGACCAAGCCCTGGCCTCCAAGCAACTGGCCAGTTGTCCAGCCAGCCTACGTAAACAGTCATACAACTCACTGACTAGACTCGACCCAAATCTGACCTGGCCTGACGTCTCCAGCGCGATCGGATCAGGCTAAGGCGATCTGATTGGATCTCTACCCCCTCCCTCCTTCCCCTCTCCCCCCCCCCCAAAAACACCCCTCTAACCCAGCCGACCTTGCCCATACTTGATCCAGAGCCAGACATCATTGTGCCGGACTAAGGCATCAGCCAAATTTTCAGGTGCTTCAATAATTTTTAGAGCAGACTAACGGATAAGCCCTTCAGGGAACAGCGGCTGCAGTATACCGTCCTGAAAACGAGTCCGTTTTTTACGTATATAGACTTCACTGAAGAAGGGCAGGTAAAAATGACCTTGACGCATGTATTTCACGTTAAACAGCAATTTATGTATGTCCTAACCTGTTCTTAAACCTACCTTTACCCGGTGCCACCACTCAGATGTTTAATGGCCACCTAAGAAGCCTACTGCGAGTTGAAACACACCACTCAACTTACGCAACAGCTCTGGTACCCGTGAACCAAAGCTGATCCAAAGCGCTCCAACGCTCAGGGGCTATGCCTTGACAAAGCCCTTGCCCCAAGCCGAAACTTCTTCGGTTCCACACACGTCGCCCCGCTAGTCGCCTCACAAATCGCCTCTCGCCTCGCAACACCGCCTCACTTCACTGCAACCAGTGAAATACGAGCAAGGCGAATCAACACAACGAAGCGACCAAACCGAACCGAATCTTTCCTACTGAACTCACTAAACTGTACAAAATCAGGCACAGTGCACCAAAAGGCGGGTCATCATCATCTCTAATCACCCAATCACATCACTCTGGTGAAGACCCCGACCAGAGTGATGTGATTGGGTCCGCGGAGAGTGTGTGGCTCGTCCGCGAGCGTCCTCTGGTTCGTCCGCGAGCGCCTTCTGGCTCGTCCGCGAGCGCCCTCTGGTTCGTCCGCGAGCGCCCCCTGGTCACTGGTCTTGCTCTTCTCCGAGGTGGTCGCTGGTCGGCGTCTGGCGCACGTTAACGCCACCCGCTGGGCTCGAGGTCGTGGCGAGGCCCAATGCTGAGGCGGCGAGTGTGTCCCGACGGCAGCAGGTGCCCCGTCCAGGCTCACCACACTCGGCATAGGCACCGCACGTGCCGTTCACGCCGCATCACGCCGTATCTACCACTGAACCCGGGTGTTGTCCACCTGATGTCTGCCGACCATTGTCCACCGTTCGCCGACCATTGACCATGCTGACCATTGCCGACCATGCCGACCATGCCGACCATTGACCTGTGTCAATTGTCGACCATTCAAAATCGAATCGTAAACGGGCGGGAAGATGAGCTCACTGTGCCTGCCTGACTGGCACATTCACAACGAGCTCAAGCACGGAACTTGGCGACAGATCACACTTGGCATCTTGGCAAGTTCAAAGCAGACCGTTGCAGAGCTACGGTAGTTCTGTCTTTCGTGAAAAGTGAAAACTTCTGTTCTTCTGTTTTAAGGCTGTTCTGTTTTGCGCTAAATTGCCAAAGAACGGGCAGGTAAACATTTTCTATTGGTATAAATCACTGGCAAGACCTGGAATAACTGAGCAAACGCACTCAAGCTGACTGGGAATGCTTGAAAGCAAAATTTTATTCGCGAAGTGGGAAGTCTGTTTCATCTGCGGCCGTTCATAGACGCATGCCAAGTCAAGATCTCAATGAATTCTGTCACACAGCCAACACAAGACTTATACAGTACAGACCCACAGTTCATCAAGCGAGTGTAAGAAAAAACAGTAAGATCAGTACACGCCATCGTGCAACTATGACATTACCCAGGAGCTCACAAATCACACGATCGTGATACTGAACGTATCGGTTTCCTCCGATCCCGAAAGCGACGTTGTCTCCGTGGTGTCGATTGGAGAATCCGGTACCAGTGGGGCGCTCTGAGAATCTGAAATGAGAAAATGCAGCAGATGGGAATCAAAGGGGCTGACACGGCTAAGATGCAGGGGGCGGCCACCAAGTGCAACTTACGTAAGTTGGTCGGGAACGTAAAATCGTCCAAGTATGCGAACGTGCTGTCGTAACTGGAATCCGAAATAGCCCTATAACACGAAGTATCGAACTACTCTGAGTGTGGGGCTTTTAGGGAGTATCATTCAGGAAAAAAAGCACACTTACATTTGAGCTGGTTTCAAGTCAGCTTTCTTCGCTGGTATCGAGATTTTCTTCAAAACTTCAAAATTAGACGGCGGGTTTTTGCGCTCTTGAAACACGCTTTGCATTTCTAGCGATCGAAAAGCACGAGTGTTTTTTCCAGCAGGGGTGGGCACGCAAGCAGGTGCGGGATTGGCGGTCTTTCCTCCGTGCGACTGCAATGCCAGTGACGGAGGGAGTTCATTCACCGAGGAAGCGACGCAAGACCGCTGGCATGTTGTCACAGTTGAAGTCGACGGCATCGATTCGATTTCTTTCATCGCTGATTTCTCAGAAGAACTCTCGTTTTTACGTTCCCTTTCCCTGGAGTGAGGATCCCCGCCTGCCACACGCAAATTATGACAGAACAAAAACTTACGATTCCGACAGCCGATCCGAGCCCGGTTCAGGTATCGATTTCTTTTTATGGTGCTGCTTGCCGCACACACATAAAGCAATCACGGCCATGGTCAGAACCCAGCCCAACAAAGCACTCGCTATGAGCGTGAGCGTGAACATGGTCTCGACCACTCAAAACGGATCTATCGCCAGCTGACAGCCGAACATTGACAGCAATTTTGAGGGGTTAAAATCAGCCTAATAGAGTGTAAAGAAGAAAATTTCTTTAGGGCGGTGTTTGGTGGACTCGGAAGTCAACCCTCGAACCCCCCCCCCCCCCATCTGGACCATTCCGGGTAGTAGCTCGCCCGCCCACAAATACTGTATGTCCCCTTAGCTGAAACTTTCTCAGACTTGCTGTGCTTTGGTTTTGCTCCGCTCGGCTGAAATCGATCAAGACTAGTTTCTAGGTTTAAGATCTCTGAAAAGCTTTGCGGAAGTAAATGCAAGATACTTTCATTGCCCCCTTCCCCATATCAAATGTGTCCCCGCCTGGATTGCAAGATCCGAATCTTCGGGTAAACATGGTATTTGATATCTTAATGAGGGGGGCAAGCCGGATTTCTGCCTTCAATTTCGCAGCTTGGTATACTCATTCTTCAGGCACTTTGGACTTGCTTGGCTTATCTGGAAAGAATAAGATTCATCCACGCATGTTTAAATTATACGTACTTTGCTCCTTTTATTACGTGTGACCTTGGCCCCAATCGTAATTGCTTGACAACAGCACCTCTGCACCGTACGATCAGTTTCGGTAGTCTTTCATGGAGCACACGGCAAAAGAACAAAGTCGAAGAATCAGCATTCTTTTCTGATCCTTCCTCTAAAAGCCATGCAAGCATTGTTGTCGATCCGTCCGCTTTGGCGTTCTATCAATAACTTGGCTTTCAGCATTCTGGATAATTCTAACCAAAAAGCTGCTTCATGTCTCAACGGGAACTTGAAATGTAAGGCTAATATCAGCAAGTTCTTTTCGCCGTTTAAAGCGTGCTGTAATGCCGCCAAGGTCACAATCGGCAATCACCCCCGTTTCTTCCGCTCTTGTCTCCTATTTATGCTTTGGCTCTTCACACTTTTAATCAATGCTAGCATTGTATGCCTGTTTGAATATTTCAAAACTGCATCTGGCATGAGACATGTGAACTGCAGCTTAGGCGAACCAAGTTGGACATTTTGGCGGAGCGCATATTTGGTAAACGGCATTTGGACTTGGACAGGTTAGATAATACGCAGAATACGGGGAGGCCGTCAATCAAGCTCTTTCGTGTCTTGTATTTCAGGTTCTCACGGTTCGCCTTGCACATGGGCAGCGAAGATCTGGTGTATCGGGTTCGCTATAGCAGGAATTCCATTCAATACTTACTGCTTGTACCAGTTAGGAACAGAAATGTATCGACGACTTGATTCTTTACACTTCATTCTCATGCGAAAAGGAGGAAAGAATTCGCTATCTCATTTTCCGGTCGTTGCGACTATTTTAATTATCATCTTTGTCCTTATCGCATATGGCATATTCATTTATGTCACCTTCGATCCGTGCGCGGGCTGTTCTGAACCGAAGATGGAAGACGAGTGGGACATTCTGGCCGCATTCTATGTGGCCTTTATGCAATTGCCAGCATCAGTTAGTGAGTATTGTATAGACAGGGCCTCAGTGATTTGTGGAAATATCATCTTTACTCTGACTGCAATGTGTTCACTGTTCGTTCTCCTCGCCGGAGTTCGGGCAGCTGTCGAAAGGCACTTCGAGAAGGTGCAAGATGAATTGTACGTGTGGTACAAAGCCAAAGTGGCAGCCGACGGCGCAGAAAGTTCAAAGAACACGCATTTTCCTTCAGAACAAGAAGCTGATCAAGCCATTGTCTTATTATGGCATCGTTTAGCCACGACTTACTTGACGCAGCACTCGTTGAATGAGGACAGGAAGCAACGACTTCGTAAGATATACCTGCGATATGCCATGATGGCTAACAAGAGTACTTCCTACGAGCTACCCAAGTGTCCACACGAATGGTGCGCATCTTGCAACTCTAATGAACCCTACATTCACTACTCATCCGTAAAAAATATCGTTGGCGTTAGAACACGAGGAAACGTAGGTGTGCAATCGTCAAGAAGTAGAAAGGATTCAAGGCAGAAGAATAGAAAAATAGAAAGGGAGAGTTCGTCAACCACAGATCAGCCACGAAAATGGAAGCCGAAACGCATTCAAGAGAAATACAATAAGATGACATGTGATGATTTTGAATGCCCCCGTACTTTGTAGCTGGCCGATAGACGTAGCACTGTTTCGCAGGTCTCGCACGTCACGACTGAACACGGCCAATGCTTATGACTTATCGTTAGTTACTTTCCCTGATTTTGTCTATTATTTACAAATCACTATTTTTTCCACGATGTAGGTCAACAGTATGCTTGTATGCTTTGGCAAGCTCATTTTTTGGTCGGTAAAAAGAAACACCCTACAGACGCCAAATTAGGGGTCCTTTCTTGAATAATGATATGAGAAAAGGCTACACGAAGCGAAATAGCTAGCAATCACGGCACAGAGGTTTATACCGCAGTCTTCCAGGTAAAATCAGCGTCCTGCACATACGACAAAATTTGATCAATGCACATTGGTGAAAGCCATTCGAAGAAGAATAGTTGCAAGTACATATTGCTCGGCTATTGCGCATTATTGGCGGAAGCTGGAGCAGGCTGCTTTGAGAGTGTAGAGCGAGATAGCCAGACGAAATAACAAAGCAGTAGACTAAAAAGGCGAAATCGCACAGTCTGAGAATTATTCTAGTAAAATCTTTCCTTTTTGTGTGTCTTTACATCTCTGATGTAACCATTTAAGAACGATTTCATGTGCCGGTCTGTGCAGCTTCTAATCTCGTAAGACGAAGCCTCATTAGGCCTGTCGTAAGGAGCATCCCATAATATGTACTACGCCTCTGCGTCCCCGTCGGGTCTCCCACCTTCGGCCTTTGTTGCAACAATTATTTTTAAAATCAATCCTTCATTTTGCACCTGAGCCGCGCACGATCAGTTCGCTGAAATCACCATAGCTAATTTTAGGTCATGCTATGCACATTCACCGGGTCTGTATTCAATGTGGGTTGGGTGTAAATATAAAACAAGGGTTCAACATAGTGCACATTTGTAGATAAGAGCTCAAAGTTTTTCATTCAGTGTGCCAAAATCAGTTGGACAAGCATTATGTGCTTGAACTTGTACGCCTCTTTAGCTCACGTTTCTGTCCTAAGGCTAGAAAACTCTCTGTCCATCTTCCGATCACTTATCCGACATTTTATAATGAGTGAAGTATCAGTTGAAAGTTTTTTCCATCTAGCGCCGAAGGCTCAGTCGGTTGGGAGGCACTGTGGAGAATTGAGAAGTTGGGTACAATACCCCACGGACTTATATGAATGATGTATTTCGAGCAAACATGTGATAAGCATTCATCCTCAGTGTCACGCCAATAGGTACGTCTGCAAAGTTTAATACGTAACTCGAAAAGTGCACTGTTATACCTGCGCAAATGGGTGGGCGAGAAGGAAACTGGCAAGCGAGTGAACAAAAAGCGAGACAGAAATGTTTTATGTGTACTCTTGGGCTTTTCACATGACGGTCCGTACTCGTTAATGGCGTTGAAACTAAAAGGCCTTTTATGTCCGGTCAGGTGCCGTAAAGTCACGTCAAGCCTTTTGTTTTAAGAAAGGCAACTCGATACAAACGAAGGCGTCTAGCAGAGATATTCAATTCGAAGCGTCATATGTCGGGGAAGCAAAGCTGACAGTGATGATTCGTGCAAGGATAAAATGAGCGAGATCCCTATTTGCGATAGACCCAGCGACCGTTTTCCACGTTCCATCGGCATCTTACATGTACTTGGGTGGAAAATTGCAAGTTCATGGCTTTAGGCTAATTAAATAAGTGATATGAGCGAACTATATTCTAAAGCTGCTCTCTCTCCTCCGTAATGAATGAATGTTGTCGATTATCCTAGTAACTTGCGTGCGTTAGGTGATCGGCCGGTAAGAACATAGAGTCAAATCCGAGGTGCGGTACGGATAGCAACCATGGAGGTGATTATAGGAATAATCTATCTCTCTATCAGCTTGTTCGGTATACTGCTGAACATTGTAACCGCTTCACTATTATTAAAGGAAGTCAAAATTGGTAACCCGACTTACTACTGCATGTTTCAATTGTGCATTTGTGATGCTCTCATTTTGCTCCCTTTGGGTGCCTATACCGGTCTGGCCCTTATGTGGAGCAGCTTACAACACGAAATGGTTTATCGAAGTTGTGCCTACCTGGCCGCAATTGGTTTCTATTCTGGCAGTGGGTTTATGGTACTGATGACTGTGAGTAGATGCGTTCAAATCGTTTGGCCTCAGAGAACAAAAGCGTGGTTTAGTAAGACACTTTTAAAAATCTACAGCGCGACTTTCTATGCTGGTACGGCGGTGGTGTTCACGTTTAGTTTCTGTCACAGTCCGTTGCCCTACACCTTCATCCCCTCAATTTTCACGTGGGCATACGTCGAGGAGAAGGTAGCTCAAATATTAGCCCTCATCAACTTGGCATGGATTTTCGCCTGCCTAGCCACAATAGCCGTATTCAATATTAGATCGATGTACTGGGTGCGCACAACCAGGACCCAAATTCGAACCGTGTTGGCTAGCAAAAACAGGAAGCGAGAAATAAAGTTATTTGCTCAATGCGCCATTACCAGTGGCGTCTATGTGACTGCGTCCAGCTTCTTTTTTGCGCTCAATTTCATAAGAGTATCCAAAAGCACGCGAGAATTCGTTGCCACTCATTTGTTGTGGCTCGTCGTCTTTATACAAAACCCTGTTATTTATTTTGCCATTAATAAATTATTAAGGCAACGTTTTCGTGCATTGATTTTTGGAATGGTTGGTGGAAGAGAAAATGGACAAAGCCAGCAACAAACTACTGACGACAAAGAAGTGCGCCTGCTTCTCCAATCTAGTTGATTGAATCATTTTTGACTTGCACGAAGATGATTCGAGATTTATGGCCCAGTTTATCAATGTACGTATCTAGCCGTCATTGGTAGTGGGTTATTGTTCTGATGGCTGTGAGTAGATGCGTTTAACTCGTTTGACCTCAGAGACCAAAGGTGCGTTCAGTGGTCACTTTAGTCCTTGGTACTGCTGCAGTTCCCATGATGCTTACAATGACAGAATCACACGTGCATTTCTTCCAGCAGATCACTGAACCATTTTCGCGCTCTGTCTTCTGTATCATGACACATACCATGCATGTGTTTCCTGAATCTGGCAAGGCAGTCTGTCTGTAAAAGTAATCAAACACTAGAGAGAGACACTCTTGGCCTGAGTGCCCGTGCTAACAGGTTTTAATTTATTGCATATCACTGGATCAGCTGCCATATCTTACCGAGGGAATGCCCGCGGGAGGCACGGATAATATATAGCGCGAAAGCAGTATCGCACCCTGACTTATTTGCACTCTTGCTAAAGAAATGTCCATATGGCTCTCCAGCTTGCGGTGTAGTTATACGAAATCTAACACCACAAAATGACCACCCACGTTGCACTAATGAACCAATACAAGCGAAGGTATCAGTTTGTATGCTCTAATTAGCATTCTTGGTGGTACGGAGGATGATTGCCAACAGAGGGGGAAAGCTGGCAGTCACAATTGGCCGAACCCGCGAGGCAGAAAATCGTCGAGTTTCATTCATTTTGTCTTCCTGAAAGACCTGATTCAGAAATGACACTACATGAGGCAATGGGAGTCCTTTACATAATTATTGGTGTCTTCGGCATAAGCGAGAATACACTTACTGCTATCCTTTTGTGCAAAGAATTGGAAATCTGGTGTCCCACCTATTACTGCATGTTCCATCTGTGCTTGTGCGAAGTGACCAACCTAATAGCCTTGTCCGTATATTCTGGTGTGGCCCTGCTCTGGCCAGTTTTACAGAACGATATAGCTTACAGGGCATTTTGTTACATATTAGCTATCGGCTATTATTCCGGAAACATGTTTCTGGTTCTGATGGCAGTCAGTCGATGCATTCAATTAATATGGCCATTCAAAACGGAAGTATACTTTTCGAAAAAACATCTTCTCATTTATTCTTCTACCTTCTATATATTTCCGGCCACATGTTTTCTGTTCTCGCTGTTCAGCGAAAATGTTATGTTTAAATTTTACTCTGACTTTTTCACTTGGAAGTACGTTCAGAATCGTGGTGGTCAAATTGTTGTGAAAATCAATTTGACATGGAATCTAGTGTGTCTCGTTTTGATATTAGCATTCAACACGAGGTCTCTCGTTTGGGTACATAGGACGAGAAAGCAAATCCAAACTTTCGATTCGGGAGCAAATAGAAAAAGGGAAATCAAGTTATTCCTTCAATGCGGTATAAATGGGATCAGTTACACTGTGTGTACAATACTCTTTTTCGTCTTGGCATTTACAAGGAATGACAATGAAAGCGTGATACAGTCGATTATTACCCATTTAGTGTGGGTGTCCATTCAATTGCAAAGTCCCATTATCTATTTTTCCATCAACAAGCGATTGAGAAAAGGGCTTTTGAAAATGTTTCCGAAATGTCAGAAGCGCAATTCTGTATCAGATTTTCATTTTTATACCCGTGAAGAAAGGATAGCAAGCATAAGCCGGTGCTGAACGAATAGACGGTTCTGTGCTTGGATGATCAAAAGCCGAACGGACATCGGTATATTGCCTGAGGCAAAGAATGATTAGCACTTATGATCCGTGAACCCTTGGCTTGTGACGCCATGATGATTGGTGGTGTTGGTCAGAAGCATCAGGTGACTAACGATAAGTATAAAGCACTCCAAAGTAAACTGGTTCACACTTTGGTGCGAATCCTTATTACTCTTGGCTAGAGTTCAAACGTACTGCAACGCCACTTTACACTACAGTATGACGACCTCTATGAACCCACAGCACGCTACGCGCCATAAAAGGTTCCATCAGCGCTCAGATAATTTTGTGCAAAATACCGATCGATGTAAAGCGCAGCTAGCGCTGTGTCTTCCCTCTCACGACCAAAAAGCATCTCACTGCAATTAGTATGGTACCTACCGTAGTTACTGTCGTGAGAATACCATTCGTAGTACTGCATATTTGCCATTCATACGAGTAACTCGTTTATACATAGTCTGAACTTTATTTTCAAGGCACTATTTGATTGAAACTGATCGCAGATACTGTTGTACCTATGACCTCCAAAAATCCACCGCCACTCACATCATCTGCCTGACATGAATTAAAAGCTGGTTAAAACAGAACAAATACATTTTCGGCTACCAACTGGCGCAGCGCAAATTAGCCCCTTTTTCTTTACGTCTTTGCTTCGCCAATCACTGTTGCAACAGTTGCTGCATTATTTCACGAGGCCAGTTAGTGGAAGAGGAAGTCAGCGAATCTTTTTTGCCTCGGATACAACATCTGCAAAGATGTTTGCGCAAGTTGAGATATTCTGAAAATGCTTCAGTGCCAGTGAAGGCGGCATACCGTCAGGTGGCAGTTATTCTATAAGCATTCTCTGCCATCCACTCATATTCGAATGGTAGCCTCTGCGGATCCAATGCTGTTGTCTGATTCTGCTCAAGTAAAGGAGCAATTGTCCTCGGTTATTTATGACTATCATTTTTTGCCCTTTCCTTTGAAACCATTTTCGAGGAGCACAAGTTCGAGCCAAAAGTGCAGACGCTAATCGAAGAATAGTTTACGATTCCCATTAGCGATCTCGACTCATTACGACGCCAAGCCGCTGGTTGGGCTCGTCTTCGGCTGGGCATTCCAAGCTACCAAAAATATCTGAAATTCGAACCTGGTGCCAAACGGAAAGACTGCGAGCGGCAGGTGCATGTCTGGTTTCAACGAAATTTCTATAGCCAGTAGATCCGATAAGGTAAGCTTGCATTCCTTTCAGTATTGATTGAAAAAATGATGAGTGCGCGGCAAGTGGGGACTGCCTTTCTCACAGCTAGCCGTATCTGATTTCGTCTTTTTAACGTACTGCCGTCAACTGACTTTGGCAGAGTCGTTTAGAAAGACAAAGTGTTCACTTTTGATTCTTCTTGCCGTTTATCCATCAATCTATCGGCTCGGGCACTTGTGCCAGGAGCCCATGCTCACTTGAGTGACTTGCACAGATGGACTATATTTTCTCTTTTTTTGCTTGTTGCCACTTCATTCCCAGATTGTCCCTTGTCTTCTTTGGTTACTAGAGTGATAGGTGGTGAGTGCACTTCGGCACTGGGCACTAGTCTGCGTGCCAAGACGGAAGTCGAATCATGGTGTCTGCAATAGCTTACGGCTTATCCTAACCAAGCCTTATCATTGATAAGGTTATAACTAGTTGTATGAGAAGATTTAGTAAAAGTCCGATCGCCATCAACCGAGGATCCTCGCCGGTGCAAGAGAAACGGAAATTATTGGAATCGATTCCCGAAACTCGCGATTCTGAAAAACAAGCAGGTGGGATGAGGTCAAAAACCGAGTTGTCCCCTCAGAAAAACCAGTTAGGTTCGACTGTTTCTTTTCTTGGCGCCTACAGTTATGTACGGTGGTCATTGCGGGAAGAGTGACGGGGAAACGAACGGCAATATGATTAGGAATGATTAAAAAGAGTTGAGGAAGCACAGCAGTCTGCCCAGTAGCACCTTAAATGGAGCCGGTGTTTTGCCAGTGGCGAAACTAAAGACCTTTTTCCATCTTTGTCAAGGCCAGCCATTCTGTTTCTGTCATTATCTATTCGCAGTTAGCTTGTAAAATCAGTCATGTCAGGTATGTTCTTTGCTCTGTCCTATCCACTTAACATGCATTTGTGGGCTGTTTAAGCGTCTGAGGAACATTCAAGTCTGCCGAGAACTATGCGTCTGGCTGGGTCTTTAGTTTGGGTGTCTATGCTGGCATTCCAAGCAGCTGCAATTCATAATCTGGCTAAATGAAGTTAAAAGGAAGGCCCATGATACGTAAGTTTGTTTTTCGGCTGGCTGAGGTTTTGTTAAGTGGGAGTTATCAATAGCGGCATCTGCTCTTACTGTAGGTGCAGCTAGTGAGCTTGAAAAGTTGATATAGACTTGCTCAACCCGACTATGCAATCACGGACTGGAGGTCCGTGTACTAGGACATAAGAGGTTCAGGTCTATGACTGATTTGGGCCGACATCTTTGAGGTTTTTTTGTAGTTTGAAGATGGGATACTGAATTTTTAGTGTCTGAGAAATTTATAGATGTGTATGGGAAGTAGACGACAGCAAACTCAATCTGTAACTGAGTACTACAGGGTTCGATCCTCGCCCAGGACAACACTTTTGCATAAGGGATTGTGCTTGTAGCCACTAGGACAGAATGGAATAAGGTGTGGCTGGGCAGGGCGTACTCGAGCACATTACACGCCATGGGTGATTTTGAGTTCATCCTTTAAAGGCATCTATGAATACCCAAGGGGCACCTATGAAATTCCTGAGTGCAGCAGAAGTGCATACTCCTGAAGCCATCAAAAGGAGTCCAGGAATTTCAGTGCCCGCAAGGAGTCGGCACTCTTTCGCAGAAGTTCCGGCATCAATTATCATAAAAGTACTAGATATCAGGGTCTCGTGTTACATCGGCGTACATTACATCCAAAATCAAAATTTAGGGGATCAAGTAAGCACTGCCAATACTTCTGCTGATCCCAAGTGTCGTTTCCAACTTGCATTCCTCGGGAGTTCAAGCTCGAGTCCTTTTTCAACATTTGAGCTCGTCAGCATTTCTTCTGTTTCCCGAGCGAGAATACTTTTGTTGAAGAAGGCCCACGTCCGGTTGCTGCTCTTGTAAAATCGTAAAGTAGACGAATGTGTTCAGCATTATTTGCCTCATTAGTTCTAGTTACCCACTCGAAATAGGATTCTTCTCGCCTGGCCTCGCTTACCTGCGCCTTTTGCATATTTGCCATTCATAACTCGTTTATAGTCTGAACTTTATTTTCAAGGCACTATTTGATTGAAATTGACGAGTTAGAAGCGTGCTTTGACCAGGGAGTTATGGGAGGTCTAGTCGAGCGAGTGTCGTTTTTCTCGAGTACCTACTCACAAATTCTTGCCCAATGACATTCGAGGCAGTAGGCGCCATTTTGATTGTTGTCAGTTGTCGCCGTCGTCAGCTAGTGTACATTGTGGTAAGCGATAGGGCAGGGCAGAAACTGTGACGACTCCGTCCGAGTTTCCAACGAGTACTTACTCGCGTCTCCTCGAATCGTTTCTGTTTCGACGAAGCATAAGTATATAAAAAGTTTTTCGCACGCGTATCTCGTCTCGGAACGATTGGAGGCAGGCACATCCCGCAAATGTAATTTATGGAGACAGAAGAAAACTAGACTCGACTCAATTGAACCAAAGTTATACTGAAGCTGCCAAGAGTTGAATAGTTCGTACCTGGAGGAATCGGAGAAATTGAAAGATTGTTCAAGAGAAGTGAAAACATTGAATGCGTTTTCTGATTCAATGAAGATTTAGGTCCAGGTGCGCGCAACCTTAATTTGCCGCCTCGACGTCAATACGGTCTCTGAGATATTTGTAAGCAAAGGCATACCTTTCGTTCATGTCCCCATGTTGCCTCGTCCAGCACCAACGGTGAGACGTCAGGCCGTCTACGGAGGTAAGTATCTTTTGGTGGGCCTGGTCCGACCCACCCATCAACATGGTTACTGTGGAGCACCTCAATGCCCAGCCTATTATTCTCTTCCCTACCCTCACAGCTGGCCTGAAACTTGGTCTGCGTAATGGATTACCCTACTTCTAGACGTGCTTTTCCTGAATCCACTAGTCAGGCTTTGTCTGGTTTTGCAAACTGATACTCCGTAACTTCCCGACAAAGTCTTGTTTTGCGAATTGTTTGCAGCATACTCTGCGAGGTCAGCTGCTGCCCCCTGCATTTCACCCACTTTGAGGGCATGCTTGTTTTGACTTACAGGTTCACGTAGGTCATCTGTGAATTGAATAAGTAACACTTCGAGCGAGTTTGTTTTTTTCGCAATTGCAGATGTTATGTGCTCCTAAACTATAAAAGGGCCTGGGAGTTTTGAAGTTGACAAACCTTAAAGTTCGTAAACTTTTATGACATGACAATTCTAGGCTACTGTAAAAGTGACTTTCAGCTGTGTGAGATGGCGCTATGATCAAAGTATGAAAAGACCAAAGCGCTCATTTCTCATGCCATTATGTCCTATTTTACTGCTCCACATCTTCCAGTCGCAAGGAATGGAATCCAGATGTTAGCAGCTTCTTTATGGCCTCAGGTTCTTCGCGGAAGTTTTGAAGTGGTGCAACGTTCTCTGGAGTTCACACAACTTTTTGAACCTGAGGAATTAGTAGCTGGTATTTTCTGAAGTGCGAATTAGGCTTTTAGACCCGAAGACAAAGTATGTTTGGAGTTCATAATGGGCTGGGTTTTTCATAGGTTAGTTTCCCATGGGCTGGAATAAGAAGAGCACTGCAGTGTGAATGGTGGTTTCGGAGTGCAAGGTGCCCGAGTCTGATTTGTCTGGGCATTGCTCATGCTGATAGGGACACCCTGAGAATACACATGGTCACTGAAAAGCATATGGTCAGTCCAGCACAGGGTAACACAAAGCCAAGTGCGCCTTTATGTTTTGGTTTTTATCTTCTTTTTTCATCCTTCCTTTCCCTTTTTCAGCCAACGGTCAACGCGGAGGTGGTTGGATTCCTTTACTTCCCGATTCGCGTCACGCTTATCCGAGCGCTGTAGCGGCCCCTTTCGCTCCCAGTGCTGGCCGCTATCGACATGCAGAGCCGTCACTGATCGGCATGCATTTTTTTACTGCCGCATTACGTGCACTACAGCCACGAGTCGATGATGACCTGATCGATCGCCTAAACTATTATTACTCGAGTACCATGATCGTCATGTTCGCCGTACTAGTGTCAGCGAAACAGTATGTCGGACATCCGATCGAGTAAGCGAATGAAACCCGTTTTCATCGCTTTACCCACCGGATTCCATTTTAGATGCTGGGTGCCGGCGCAGTTTACCAAAGCCATGGAGCAATACGCAGAAAACTACTGCTGGATCCAGAACACATACTGGGTGCCGTTCAGTGATCTGATACCGAATCGATGGGAGGACAGGGAACGAAGGCAGATCGGATATTATCAGTGGGTACCTTTCATCCTGATCCTGGAAGCATTATTATTCTACATTCCTGCATTGGTCTGGCGATTACTCAACACCCAGTCAGGTGAGTCGTTGCTGAGACGCAACGAGCTGCTCAGAGGAAGCTTCGGCCGTTCTTGTCACCAGAGGTCGATCAATATCAGGATCTCCTGTCTCACACTTCCTGTCACTTCTTAAAACCGGCACGTGAGTGTAGTCATGAAGAAGTATCCACCAGCGTGCACTTCAGCTACAGTATGTATACTTGCAGCCAAGGATTCCCATCAGATCATATCGTCTGGCACCGTCTTTTCTGTTTAGGCATCAACACAGTGGGAATACTGCAAATGGCCAGTGGTGAACACAACATGGAACCCGAGAATCGTGTTCGTACTGTGCACATACTATCTCGTCACCTGGACGATGCTCTTCGATATCAACGCGATTTTGGCACAAAGAACAAATCCATTTATTTATGGGCTTTTGTAAAATTAGGCAAATTCTACGGGGCTTATGTCTCGATGCTGTACATGTTTGTCAAGTTCCTCTACTTCGCCAATGTGCTCGGTCAGTTCTTCCTGCTGAATCGATTCTTAGAAACTTCCGATTACCCATTTTTCGGCGCGCATGTTCTGAAGGATCTGTTGAGTGTAAGTGGGATTTCGGCAACAGCCGGCACTAATCTTTTCGTCCTGCAGGCTCCATTACTTCTCATTTTTGTGGTACACACACACACAATATACTGTAGATGCGGGGCAGTGAAGAAAGTATGGGCGAAAGTCAACTTCATCTACATCATCTTCATCATGTGTGTAGAACGCGAATGAGCAGTAGAAATGGGTCTGAACACAGGTGGCCACATAAAGTCCTGCCCGTGATCGTGCATTTTAGGCTGGCTCAAACTGCTTTTCACTGCCATTTTAGGGCACCGACTGGCAGCATTCTGGCAAATTTCCCCGCGTGACTTTGTGCGATTTCGACATACGAGTTGTGGGTAACATTCATCGGCACACGGTGCAGTGCGTCTTGGTCATCAACATGTTTACAGAGAAGATATTCATATGCCTTTGGCTGTGGCTACTGTTCCTCTGTTTCACCGATTTGTTCGGATTACTCTTCTGGTCCATAGCAACCGTTGTGCCCACTTTGCGTATCAACTTCGTCTTGAAACACTTGGATCTCTGCGACGCGCCACCCGACCACGCCAAGGACGCGGCACATATTCGCCAATTTGTTCTGCACTTTTTAAGACCCGATGGAGTGCTTATGCTACGGCTGATAGCTAACCACGGCGGTAGCATCCTATGCTCAGAACTGGTCTACTCCCTGTGGCTCAGATACAGGGAGAGGTATAAATTGAGTGTGGACGTATGCGAGGACGACCTGGACGATGATGTCGATGGCACTTCGTCGGCGGCCGCATCGCATCCTGAGAAACCAAGTATGATGACAGGCCTGCCCACTGCCAGCGACAACCTTGCAGATAAAGTGCTGCATGACGACTCGCCTCTGGCATCGGCTGCTGCAACCGCAGCTCAGTTGGAAGCTGAGTTGGAGCCGTGGGCTCGACCCCCTCCTCCCATGCCTGCCTTCGTGGGCAATCACAGGTCGCCCATGGCTGGTGGCTACTTCGCAAGGGGGCGATTCATACCCGAGCGATCGAATCACGTTGGCTCGGCTGGGACAAGAGGATCATCGGGACCTTTTGAAAGGTTTCAAAGTCCTGCTACTAAAATGGAAATAGGTTCTGATAAATTAGGTAGCGCGTATGTTTAAACTTTAGTTTACTGTATGGTGCACACTGCCGTTTAATGGTGCTTTTTTTAACGACTGTTCCGATGCTAAGAAAACGGGCAACTTGTAGGCTGGCCGCTGAAATACACGTCGCCCTCCTCGTGTGATCTACGTATATTTGTAGCACAGAACTTGCAGTACAGTTGCACAAACAAAAAAAAATATGGCATATTCCTGCCCTGTCGTACGGCAAAGCCAATTTGCCTTATTGCTTTCAGAGAAAGTGCACTATTCCTGTTTCGTTTGGAGTATCACTGGAAACTCTGTTGGTATGCAGAAATATGATTTCGAAAAGTAAAGCAATTTAGCAATAAATCTGCGAATCTGCATACGTCCAAGATACATTTCTTGAATGAATCCGAAACTAGATTGTACCCGGACAGTGTGCGCACTAAATTTCTGGCGTGGGTCCGCCGTTTTCAAACGCGAATTGTTGCCTCTGGCGTCCTTTCGATTCGGTCGGTTCCAAAGGTGTCTCTTGGCTTTGTTTTTTATTGTATCAGTCAAACCTGTTTTAGCTTTTTTGCTCTTCTTATTGTTGTAATTTGAAGAAAGTATTGACCGAGATGGTAAGCAAAACGTTTTATGGCATCTCCTGGTTAAAAAAGACATGATTTTGTTTTTTAGGCTGGAGGCAAAGCTGGTAAAGATTCTGGAAAGGCGAAAGCCAAAGCGATTTCACGAAGTGCCCGCGCCGGTCTTCAATTTCCCGTCGGTCGTATTCATCGTTTTTTGAAAAGTCGTACAACCAGCCACGGACGCGTTGGGGCGACGGCGGCTGTTTACTCAGCGGCCATCTTGGAGTATTTGACGGCTGAGGTATGTAAAAATTCCTTCTGCTTAGTCGCATTCTGTATTTTTTAAATCGAGAAGAGAGTTGCTTCTAATAATAGCTACCTGTAGGCCCACTGATTTTATTTTGCCTATTGCGTGGCGTTTTCAGAATTGTTTAGGCCATCATGTTTTGTTAAGGCCTACCGCCAACATGCCTAAGATATAATGTACTTCTCTCTCGGCAGTAGAGCTTGACAATTTTTAGTGGCTGTCTAAGATTCAACAATGCTGGAATATCTAATTTTTTAGGTGCTGGAGTTGGCTGGAAACGCGTCGAAAGATTTGAAAGTTAAGCGTATTACTCCGCGTCACTTGCATTTGGCTATTCGTGGCGACGAGGAATTGGACACTTTGATCAAGGCCACCATTGCCGGCGGAGGTAAGTTTACTATTATAACTGCTGTACATTATCCGCACTTGCTACATTTTTACGCTCCTATTGTAGGTGTCATTCCACATATTCATCGCTCATTAATGGGAAAGAAAGGTCAAGAAACGAAGAAACAATGAAGAAATCGTAGCAACAGGTTCGAAAAACACCTCGTAATCCACGTTTGTTTTTTTACTTTCGCAAGTATCTCATGTGCGTACGAATTTATAATATTCGGTTAATTTGTTTTTCCATTTTTCTGGCGGGCGACTTTACACATTTCCATTGGATATGGGAGCCATGTATGTAGCTATGAATGCTTTGCGATTTAAGACTTCTCTCAAGAACGGATAATGTCAGTTGTCTTTTCCATAATGGCGAAAATAATTGTCACGCAATCTCCTGTCCAGTTCGCAATGTTTCATTCTCAGTGTGTAGACCAAAATGGCAAGAATGAAGACGAATGTAAACAGTAGGATCTGAGGGTATAGTGTCTTCTCGACCACCGTGTTCGGTTCGTCATCCTGAACACTCTTGCCTCGCTTTTCGTACGTCCCAAACGCGAGGTCCCTGGTAGTAGATTTCCTTTGGTTCAGGTAAGCCTGTTGTTCATAAATGATTCTTTGGTCCACTAAAGGGGAGGCGGGTTGGGCAGGAATACTGTCCCGTCTCAACTTGCTTCTGAGTGACACTGTGGATGACCTTCGCATGGCGAATCGTTCACGTAAATTGGCGATCGATGTAGTTCGGACATTGAGGTAGGGACGGGGTGGAGCGTTGGCGGGCACCCGAGACACTGAACGAAGACCGTCTTGAGCCATAGTCCCTGACGACTGGTCCGGATGGTCGACTTGATCCGATTGACTGCCGAGAATGTTATGGCAGGAATGGGGGTTGAGCCAGAAAAAGCACAGCAATCCTTGATTTGTCAGATAATTGCCCAAGTACCCACTGGGAAAAGGACTGGGAGTACTTCCTATTATTTTGTAGGTATAGGAAAATAAGTAGATGGCACCAGGAGGTCTATCACTCGGCAGGCAGCGACTCAACACTGATCATTGGCCTTGGATTACGAACGGGCTGGGGTAGTCGCGAACTCGATGCATTGCGTGGATGCCATGTCAGTGGTGTTCGCAGGGGCCTAATAAGGCCAGGATGGACTAATTTATTGCACCTGTACCGAGTGCACACACTGGCCATATCCTGGTAGAGCAGTGATAACTTTATGAGCCGGTTTCAGGAAATAGGGCGAGTGCTCCATCAAATGGCACGCACGATCTGATTATTCGTGGCACTGATCGATTTTGCCCTTGAATCTAGTCGAGGGAAAAATCCTTTCGTGACTTCTTCCCAGCTTTCCATGGTCGACTGGCAAACGACCATTGAGCGCTGTAAAACATCGCTTGTATACTTCAGTATGATCGCCTCCGGTAATATGAAACCAGGACCAAAATAACCACATTTTCAGGTCGTTAGTGAAGACCGAGGGGCACTTTTGAACATTGCACAAGTGAGTCAGCGTGCAAGGAGCGCAAATGAGGCGCAGGTTGGCCCTGGTTAGGCCAGTTCTGTCTGTTCTGGCTCCAAACCCTTGTCTTGACTCAGTACGGTCTGGTTTAGTTCGGCCGGCTTGGTTCAAACTACCCCTTACAGAACGAAACCCCTCACTTATAACCCCGGGATATAAAGCCGCCGTGCAGGCTTGAGAGAATATGATGTTTGTCTCAATTTCTCATACTCCCCAGATGAGCCACGTATCCACAGTGCTGTACTTATATCCGGCCACCAGTGAGTCCCTATTGTAAGCATGGCCGTGTGGGGACAAACAACACGACGCGGCAGCTTCCCTCCAAATGAGGGCATCCTGGATGGGACAATAGCTTCCTTAGACAATGGCGGAAAGGCTTTGAATGTGCAGACGTGCTTGGTCAGGGGAAGAGTGAATGTCCTCACTTGTGTTCCCCCTCTCACCCACTCGGACCCCCTTTGCAATCCTAAAGACATGTGCTGACGCGAAGATTCTCGAATTTGCTGAAAGGCTCCGTAAGTGCTTTGACTTCCAAACACAGAGCAGTGGATTGGTGTGCCTGCATAGTGTGGCAGTGGTCTGTAATAAGTACCGCTGTATATTGGTAGGCTGTGGTGACCTCCTGTGACGGTCCTCTGTAGCATGTATGGGCATAGGGGAGCAGTGTAACCAGCGCACCCAGGCGGCGGGAGAATGTCGAGACCGAAGTATCTAGGCAAAAAACTCCGACTGGTGGAAGGTATACCTGCCCTACAGTATACCTGCCCTAGAAACATCAACCGGAGAGGTTGACGTCCCAGCCAGGGGAGCGGATTGATTACTCCCAACCGCCAGGGATGCTGGTTACAGGAGTAATCCCTTGGGCTTGTTCGGCTAAAAGCTGTCAAACTGTCAACCCTTACCCCTGGGAGCTAAGGAAAACCCCCATCCTGGAAGTCTGATAACAGCGCTTGTTCGTCCCTAACCCAACACCGAAGATGATGGATTTAGAAGAAAACTCTGGAATAACGCCCTATGGTGCTAATATCCACGTTTTTTTGTCGAAAACCAGCTAGAAATTTCTTTTTTTCGGTCAGAGCACAGGCCAAATCATGCCTCTTCAGGGGTTTGCATTTGCAGCTTTTTGGGCTACTCATGACAAGGACTGACCAAATTTAACTAAAAATACTGTAATTGAGGTTGAGTGCAAAATGCCGTACAGACACTGGAAGTATGATATCGAAGCACAACAGAGTATGATGCGATGTACAGAATCTTATCTTCAGTTCTTCGAGGTAGAATTCTTTGACGGTGACTGAAGAACATGGAATTCGCCGTACATGCGCTAGAATGACAGAAGCCAGAATGAGAGAGGTCTTACGGTAGAGACCACACTGGTGATATCAGACTAAACTGATAAAACCAGAACGAACTGATCGTGAGAAAGGCACATTACCAGCTCCTTATCCGAGAATACACGGGACAAGTAGTCCAGGACTTCCGAATTCGGAATGTAACCTTTCTTTTTCCGAAATCGTTTCGTGAATTTATTGATTCCTAAAGTATTGGCAACGTGCAGTTGGCTATGCTGTAGCTTCTAGTTAGGACGCAGGAACATGTTTAGCTTCTAGAATTGGGGCAAGCTGCAGAACAGACTCGAGCTAATTCGGAATCATTGTAAACACGATTTTAGTCGTCAAAGAGGGCTCCAGCAAGGAAAACCCACACGAGAGATACCATCACAGCTGCAATATGAACTGTCCCACTTGTAGCTCACGTGCCCCCCCCCCCATACGGGACTTCCAGCCCGTTTTGCCTCTAGCCGGGCAGCAGTCATGATATGAGAAGCGAGAGATGTGACCAGTTCTCACGGCAGCTACCCTCTTTGTGTCTCCACTAGGAGCACATCCACACGAGGGCATCCTGTGCCAGCATCAGCGTCCCAAGACGATACTGGGCGAGAAGGGGGACCTTCCCGGCCAGTGTTCGAGAACCAGTTTCCTGATTCTTGTTCGGCATATGCCATTTGACGGTGCCAGGTGAGTCGCCCAGAGGCCTTGGCCAGGGGTAAAGATGGGCGACGACCGAGCCTGCCTGATGGACAGGCACGACTTCTCAAGCAGTCAGTGGTTTTTGGACTCATCGCCGTTGGCGCGTTGTGAAAACCTGAACATGGACACTAAGCGCGCAGTGTACTTACCATAAGCCATTATAAGGTACCGTAGCGGAATGAAATATAGCAGTAGTGTGAACACGGTGAGTATGATCACGGCGAGGAAGGACAAAAATGGTTGCGAGAAGGTGAAAATACTGAAAGGGTAGCATTTATGGGTACGAAAGGGGCCATCAATCGATCCTACTTTCTGAATCTCTCAATCGACGAAGCAATAAAATCCAGCACGTTTTGTAATTCTAATAGCTTGTCTTGTAGACCACGTAATGAACTCAGGCCGACTGAAAAATTTTTATCTGGGTCGTTGGGGCTTTCTTCTTCGTCGGTATCTTCTTCGGAATCTACATACTCCTGAGAAAGCAGATTCAGCCATGGCCAGTGTGAAAATTGAGCAGGGGTACATTCAAAATATCTCGTACCTTTTCCCATTCGTACTGTTCCCTCGGCCCTAAAAGACCGCTTTTAGCCACGTATGACATGGCGAATACTGCCAATATGGTCAACGGAAGCATGTACATTTGCCAGTAATAAGTGACCAAGACAAACATCTGAAAACATGAAGTTTACACTGGCTCACATTAGCGGTTAATCCGACGTACAAGAAAGGCTAGGAATGACCTGGGAGGCGATTCCCAAGTGAAGCAAGACTGCACGTAAGCTGCCCCGTCTCTCATAGGAGCAACATAATACTTGAGCCGATTCAGATTAGCCAAGAAGGCTTTGCGATTGAATCGAGCGATGCCTCCCATGTATTTGGGCTCTTTCGGAGTAAAGGTGCGAATTGCGGCACGAACCTAAAAAATTAGGTATCAATTTTGGAATGCACGAGTGAGGAAATTAATCTTACAGGATTCCACATCAGCTTCATTTCCAGCAGAATCTGGCCTTTTGCTCTTCTATGCAAATGTTGGTCTTTCAGCGCGTACCACCGCTTTTGGCCATCGCGTATGTTTAGGAGAGGTATACCAACCTTGCCCAGGAACTCGGGCTCGCTATTCTGATCTTCGTCGAACACAGTTACTTCCAGAATTGAATGAATATCTTTGACAGGACTGAAAACAAGATGTAATGGAGGAGCGAAAGAAAAAAGGATTGGCACAACTTACAACGTGAAATACTGATTCCACTCGGGCGACAATGATTTGTAGATAGTGGATGTCTGCGATCGGTCATTGACCAACTCCAAAACGCAAAATGGATCACTTTTGCCAGCTGAAATTGAGCCTTGTCGGGCCATGTACTGTTGTTGAAAAAGATGACTTACTGCCAATGTCAGCCGATGCCAATCCGACAGCCTTGTATACTACAAGTTGAACCATTGCAGTGCAAGGCAACATAAATGAACTTCACATCGATTTACCTTTCACAACCAAAAATCCAATATCTTTGAGGTTTTGTAGCGTTTTGACTGGTTTCTGAGAACGGAAGTTCGTGCTTGGAAATCGAATAATAATTGTAACTTAATGGCAACACTTACATATTTATCAGCCACAGCTGCAATATCTTCACTGGTCTTGGTCTCGAATGACTGTTCGTCGTGAGACTGACTCTTGATAGGTGATAATGTGATAAGGACCAACACTTCGCCAGCACCGTTCTCCAGCTTGTACCAATTCTGGTTAGTGAGGCCCTGGGGAAGTTTGCCCAAGTCGATTATGCACCTGCAGGACAAATGACCAGTGTAATAGGCTGAATGGCCCTACTGTATATTAGAGAAGATACCGCAGAGAATGGTCTCAAAAACCCTCCAGGCAGGCCTCCTAGTCGTAGCAGGAGGTAGAGACATCAACCCGACGGGTTTCTCTCGCGCCATGAGGTGCATATACTGTAGATGGCCAACGAAGGCAACTAATACGAAGTATGCGGAGGCCAGTCAAGGCAACCACATACGCTGACTTCTCCACAGGCAAAACACACCATACACCAGGACATATTGCCGCGCAGTATCATGGGCTCTTTAATACGTCGGGCCTACTACGGAAGGGAGTGACTGGTGGGCCAAAAACCCACGGTAGCCAACCAAGTCTTCCGGCCTAGTCCGTGGCTGAAACACTGTCCGTCAGGGTGACGTGCCGCCGGGCCCATTCAAAGGATCGAGCCAGACTCTGCACTTACTTCCCAATCAGGTCATCCCTTCTCCTATCGATTACATCCAATTCCATTTGCAAATCCGAGTGGCAATAGGATTTGAATTCAAAGTGCTCCAACCACTTTGGTGAATATGTCTTGGAAACGGTCTTGCTCCTGAATTTCGCGGAGCCGATCTTTAATTTTATGTACGGATCCGGAGGTGACTTTTGCGATCTATGCAAGCCTGGCATCGTGAGATCACGACCTTCGGCCAACACAATGTTCACTTGGATAACGGGTACGTGAGCACCTGAATCAACCATTCTCTTGCAGCCTTAATTTAAGAATCAGCATTTTCACTCACCTTTCTTGAATCGTTTTAGCGATATGGTACTATCAGATTTGTTGGACTCCGTTTTTGAAGCCTTTGATTTCTGCCGAAACTAAAACAGCTTCCGAATAAGCAAACGCAGAGAAAAATTGTATAGAAAATACCTACTTGAGTTTCCTCTTCAGGAGTCATAGGAGTAAGGGACATATTGACGAAAATGTACCCCATGTACTTGTTCACGCGTGCCCCTTTATCTTTGAGCATGAGCTTGAATTCCTGAACTCTAAAATCATAAGGGGAAAATGGTGACTTTACACTGTGTATCAGAGCCCCATCAGACTGCGTGCTTGACTGATTTCTAGACATTCTGCAGTGCGGGTAGTGTGGTGAGCAGTCAGTCGGTTCCAACGGATAATAAAGATGTCGCATTCGACCACTGAAAGTTATGATACGAGTCAGCTTGATATTGATCAAACTTCAACAATGATATTGACGAGCACAAATGCGACAAGGACGTCAGAATCGAGCTCGAGGACGACGATAGTGCCTCAGCCTTTGACTTCAGCGACTTCGGATAAGACGAGTGCTGATACGCTCGTTTCGACAACTGAACAAGATTTGCCGGATTGGGCAGTTGCTCTGTTCATCCTGATCGGACTGATGTTGCTGCTCGGTATCGTAGGCATCGTGTTGTGCGTGATATACTTACGAAAAAGAAAATCCGGTACAATCGTCACCACGGCACGATCGCTTACTGAAGCGGAGAAGCTGAGAAACAAGTATCGACCGCCAGTCACGTCGCCCGGATTGTCGAAATCACTGGTCAGCAAGACTTCTTCACCAAAAAGCCCACGATTGGGTTCTGCTGCCGGACAAGTTGCGGCTGGTAAAGGGAGCGTCTTGAAGAAAGATCGTCTGAGCAAGCAAGTCGACGCGAAAAAGAAGAAACTCGGTGTCTCTTCGTTGCTCAATAAAAAGAAGTTCAGCGTATCTGGAAGAATGTTGTGGCCGCCCAAAGATCTCGCCGCTGCTGCCACATCGGATCGTACGCACTCTTCGGACTCGCACTCGAAAAGCGATCAAGCAGAGCCGAAAACATCTTCCGGTCGATTGAGAACTGTACACAATTTCGTAATCGGCAAACAGAAGAAGGACAAAGACGACAAGAAGTCAAAAAAAAGCAAAGACAAACCAAAGAAGGCAAAATCAACGAAAAGTGGCAAAGGGCCGGAGACCGATTCGACTGCGCACAAGGATCTCAAACCCTCATCGTCTAAAGAATCGCCGAATCAGTCCGAGTCTTCAGCTTCGTCCAAATCTACGAGCCACGATCTCGCATACAAGCACGTCGATTCTACATCTACTGCCACTCAATCTCTTTCGATGGGACGGTCCCCCAAGAGCGATTTGAAAGCCAGAAAAACTTCGAACGCCTGAGTGCAACGAAGAACAATGAAAGCTCTTTTTCTAGGGTTTATCCGTATGCTGCTGTGCCCACGTTAGAGAATCGCTGTATCTGTACTAGAATCTCCTCATCGTGTCTCTAATGACAGTTACGAATGCTTACTGGTTTTCTTGAATGTTACGTAATGAGGCCACGGCGGCCCCCATATAGTCATCTTTCCCAATCACGTCATAATCGAAGACCTGTAGAAACAATGCAATTTTGAAACGCGCAAGCCCTTCTCTGATACACTCACCTCAAAAATAAGTTCCATCCCCAAGTCATCCACAGGACATTCAAAATGCTCATTCCAGATTGGATTTAAATTTTGCATAATTTTGCGCGTTTTATACAAAACCTTGTCGTTAACTTTTATGCGCACATACGGATCGCTTTTGCCTAGAAAGAAAGTGCAAACTAGATCCATGCGGAGGGAAAAGATCGCGTTTTCTAACCTGATGAATCCTTGGCCGCTAGCTCGCAGCCTTTTACGATATGGATATGGAGCATATGAGAATGGCAAGAGTGGTGTGGTGGAGGTGAGACACTATCGCTGTTGCTGTCCTAAAAACAAAGTTTGCTGCAATTCCTACAAAACAATATTGTTTGTCGCATGCTGATCAAAGTGACACTCACCATCCGTCCGGGCAAATAGAATTCTCGAAAGCAGTCCGGGAAAGCTAAGGGGCAGCTAACGAGTTCTCCCCTTTTTACAAATAATGAAACTATGTAGACTGCCTCACTCAACTTGGCCTAATGCCAGGCAGATTAACAGTGCTAATTACGAATAGATGTTTGCCGGATGGGGCACTGGATACAGTACTCGGCCAAGCAGTGCTAGCCAGTACCCAACGTTGCGACCTGGGGTATCTCAAAAGGCTTACTAATGATGATGGCCTGGAATTGGTCCACTCTTGTGACTTGACGCCGTTCATTGCTTTCTTTTTTCGAAGCTAACAGACACTGACGTCAATTAGTTTCCCGTTCAAGCCAATCAATGAGTAGGACAGTTCGTCGAGAGCCTTCAATATGTTTCTGCAGTCGGAACACTCAGACCTCAGAGATGCCCTATCGAGGGCAATAATGCTCGCACTGCCCCTGCCGCCGACAACCCGTAAGGTTGGCTTCCGCACGTTACTAACCAAGCGAATAGAGACGCCAAGTGGCATGCATATGCGGGTCGTATTTGGCCAACGCGTCAACACACTTCTTTCCACAAAAGGCCATACGCAATAAAAGCAGAGACTGGTTTCGTCGGCCTTGTCGTGAGAGGAATTGAATAGGGACGCTTGATAAAAAAGTTCAACGCGCAAGTGTGCGAAAAGAAGGGGTGGAATTGGACGTTTCACCACAGCCTACTTTGATGGAAGGCAGTAGTACGTAGCTGCTATGAGAAATTAGTAGTGCGTCTGGTGTTTCCGTCCGTGGACAGAAAAAGAGGAATGCAAAGACGTGCATGCTTAGAAGATAGAAACCTTTTAACGCCTGGCTTTCCCAGTCGCAGCTTTAGTTTTATGGCTGGCAAGATATTGATCATGACCATACAGCATTTGTATCATCCGACATGCACCCAGGTTGAAAATACGTTGACCAGTTTTAGGGTTTTACAGACAACAAAGCGAAGGAGTAAAGTTGGCATAACCAGAAAGAACTTTTTTCGCTGCAGCATAAAAACTTGCTGATATTATTCTTGGTTGTGCGAAGAATTTGTAAATATTTGTGGTTGATCTCGATAAAGGGGGGAGATTACAAGCGTCAGCGCCGCCCTGACAGTCCAGATTGCATACATACCTGTGAGTGCTCAAAAAATAAAATACTGATGTTTAGAAAGGCGATTGACACGAACGAGTTTCTCGACGAGGATAAAATGCAACATTCGTGTGACTCCCTATCGCTTAGCACAAAATGCAATGGGTGAGTCTAAAATATAATTTTCGCACTGTACCTGTTGTTTTTCGAAATCTGAAACCATTAGCTAAAGCAAGCCTGCTTTGCACCTGGTATAATTGACAGTGAATCCAATAGGGTAAAAGTTGACCAGTGCAAATTAGAGACTACCCTTACGATCCGGCATGCAATTTTTATTGCATTAGTGCATTAGGCCAGTTAGTTCATGCATATCCACTCATCACGGATACACCCGCCCCCTCGTCTTTACCATTCAGCTCATTGGTCTCGTTATCGTGATGAATGGGTGAGCCAAGCTAAGACATCTCGCACCATTCCTTCTCAAAACGTTGTTTACCCAGCAAATCCTTTTTAAAGCGCATTATAAATCGCGTTGGCACTTATCTAGCAACGACAAAAGGTCTGGTGATTCAAAGGCTGGTGCCCTAAGTAAACGCAAGTGGAAGTCTGTGCGGCGGGTCACCTTGCGCGAGGTTTGACTTACAATCAGCACCAGCAGCGTCGCATCAGACATGAAACATTGGTGAGCAGGCGAGGCACATAATGTCGATGAATTCATTGGTTTGACATTGCACCCGGTATTGTGGGACATCAGCAAACAGATTAGGGTGGTGCCCAAATGAATTCTGGATAGTTTCGACTTTTTACATGCCCATGTTCATGCTTTACTGTTGCTAAACTTTCGTGACTACGGGGCCATGGGTCACAAACCATGCCACGGGTCGAGCCACTTTTAAGGAGGGAACGCGATAAATAATGCCTGCTCACGATTAGAAGCAGTCGACAGTATGTTCGCATGTGACCCTGTGGGACTTCTTGGTTTCACCCCAGTCTGAAAGGGGCTTATTCTAGGAGGACAAGGATCCTCGAAGTCTTTTGACATGGCATAATTCTTGTATGCTTGCAACTCGCAAGACTGCTCATATCATATTACATCATAGACCTCATAGATACATTACAAAAAGAGAGCTCGCCAGAAATCTTGCTATCTTCTCAGTGGAGCATTCGACGTGCGTGGAGCACTTATTGCTTGAATCCCATCCTTGCATTGAAACTTCCGATTTCTAGCGTGCATGCTGACAATGAGTCCCCTGCTCTTGTCCTTTTTTGCGGCCCTTCATAAGTGCCATAGCATGACTTCACCAGCACTTGATACTTCCTGAGAAAAAGAAAAAAATTTGTCAATGATGACATTTCGCCTTGAACCCGCGGAATACTTGCCCCTCGAACTTATTTGCCCTTAAGTACAGTATTCGGTCCCCCAATCACATTCTAAGGATTTAAAGTGTCAAAAGCAGGCCGTCAAAGTAGCTATTCAAAGCAGGCCAAGTGTCCAGCAGTGTACTCTTGGGCTTTGCCCCCTCCCGTGTAGTGTAAAGTCGTCGCTGGCTAAAAAGCAGGAGCAGGAACTCATTTGTGCGTCTTTTCAACTCGGTGGTTGGTCGGTAGTTTGCTTGGCCTCGCTTGGCAGCATGTCTGTGGCTGATCTGTTGTTGGTGCCGAAGGAGAAGATCGTCTTCAATGCCCCGTTCATCGCCGACCAGTACTCGTGCGTGCGACTGACCAACAGCGACACGGCCAACCGAGTGGGCTACCGTATCAAGTGCGAGGACACGATGCGCCTGGGTGCCAAGCCCGAGAAGGGCTTGCTCAATCCGGGAGAACACAAGGACGTGCGCGTCGACTACCGAAAGTTCATGTGGGACCCGGAGCAGAAAATCGAGGATCGCCTCATCATCGAATGGGCCAAGGTTCCGGACGGCGTCAACGAGTTCAACGACACCTGGTTCAACGCCAGCGACATGACCCGCCGTGCCTACCTCAAAGTGGCCCACAACGTCTGAGACCAAATCCAACTTGGTCAGTGATCGCTCTGTGATGAAGTCGTCTCTTGATCGTGTGTTTCAGCTTGTTCGTGATCGATTCTGTGTGTTGAGTGGTAAACTGGTCATTGGCTCGATAAGTGGTTCGTGAGCTGCTACACTACAGTATCGCCAGTGTTGTGAAGCCTAAACGCACCAGCGACTACGCCTCTGGCTCACGCAAATCCTCGGTCATGACATGATATGCTGTCCTCGCAGCTGGGACGTATAGCAACATGCGGCGGCGTATAGCAACAGTAGTAAAATGGAGCCACTGAAAGTCAGAAAGGGTAGGTTAGGAAGGTCTTTCTCGGCTTACTGGATCTTCTATACTTGTATCAGCTTTCTGCTGCTCAAACGAGGAGCCGATAGGTCTATACTGGGGTCAACAACGATTAATGAGTACCTACATTATTGCTCCATTTTAGTTCCCGCGTCAACTTGCGGTACAATTAGACTAACTATTTTAGTTTTCCTCCATAAAACATTTGCTTCGATAAAGCCATTTATAAAAACTGCAGGTTCAACAATATCAGGACATATCAGGAGTCGGCCGCCAGGGCAAGCATGCACACTTTGGGCACTACTGTGCACGTAGCCGTCCTGGACAAGGGCGTTACTTACCACGGAACCTTAAGCATTGTCGATGACCATGATCTCTCCTGCCATGCCTCCATTGGCCCAAAAAGTTACAATGGATTTTACGCTTTACAATCGACCGTCACTTTTCTTCGGCACGGCATCAAATGCCAGTCATTTTCTGCTCATCCGCCAATTTTCTTCCCCAGTAATATCACTTGGTCGTCAATCATTATACTATACTGTGCTGTGCGGTAGATGATGTGTGAAAAGACTTATTTCAAGCCTTTTGTTGTATCATTTTATTTATGTGCGTATCACATACTGCTGTGTGGGCCAGTTGAACACACAACACTCCAAGTTGCTAGAACGTACTAAGAAACCGGGCGGAAAGAGACAAATTGGACGACCTATTGATGCTACAAGGACAAACGTACCGCTCGAGCGGTCCACAAAGCGTCACGGGCAAAACCAATGGAAAGGATTCGTTGGAAGGATCTATCTAGTCTCTAGCTCATTCGCTTTCGTTCTCACTCACACACACACCAGATCGCCGACGAGGAAAGGAAGAACCTCTAACACAACGATGTTATAGCTATGGGATATAGCGCTATAATGCTGCCAGTGGCCTTGCGCCTACGACAGCAAATACACAGTATATTAGTTTGTATTTTGTTCCAGAAAAGACACAATACTACAGGGGTAACTAATACGCTCACAAGTGGATGCCAACGAGTTCGCTCAGACCACGAATGGTGGAGACCAGGGCTACTGCTCTAAGCGGCCACCCGCACGGTTGAGTCAAACTAGCTACCTGTGCTCTATCGCTAACGCCAGCTGGGAGGCCGTGTCGTAGGAAAAAGGGCTGTTCTCGCTCCTATGGAATGCCTGCTAAAGGGGTTCTGCTTGCCTGCTCTCCTGCTCTCCTGCTCTTCCCGGGCTCTCTGCTTGGGGGTACTGCTAAGACTGACTTGGGCTGCTGCGATGCCAGCTCACATAGTCTCTGAGGCAGCGCTCGCTAGGTGCTGCTGCGTTCGCAGCCGTCTAGAAAGCTAGCTGACTGGGGAGCGCTCTCGCCGCTAGCGTAAAGTGCTAGGGTGCTGCTGGCCTCGCTTTGCGACTAGATAGTTTGCAACACTTGTTGAGGGGACTTATTTGGGGGACATGGCTTAGGTGGAGTCCTGACATCGGCCACTCTCACAAAGACTCTCTGGCTGTTTGAATTGCTCGAGGAGTTGTAGTCTTAGATGCTACTGCATATGCCGCTCTCTCAACATAAAAAGGATCAGGAACAGCAGAGATCACGAATGCACAATGCCTGCTAGTATTTTTATGCCCGTGCCCCCGCATAAGATCCTGCCAGATTAATAATCCTGCAAATTTGCGACACACGAGAGTACAACAGTTCAGCCTTGCGGCCATCAAACGCAGTGCTTCAGTAAGCCACGCATGACATGTACCTATCCCCGCCCACGTCCCTTAGATCTTACGCTAATAAACAAATCATCGTCATCACCATTGGCACCAGTATTAGCATTCCCATTATTGCTTCCTCCTGGACCAATTGGAATACTTACATCGATTTCACCCGCTAACTTCTGCTCCTTGATAATGGCGTTGGCTCTGTCCACATCAACAGCCACTGACTCTTCTTTACCCCCTTCTTTTAATAGTTTGATGTCGGACGGCTGAAATATGCAGACACAAATTGCTATCAGTCATATAGCCAAGACACTTACTGTAAGTCTCCCACAATGGACGTGTGTGAGAGCGAGAATGAAGATGACGAGTAAGTACAGCGACGGAGCAGTCCTCATGATCCGCACTTCGGATTAGCTGTGCGCTGAGGGTGTTTTTATAATGGATGTGATCATATTGGCAAAGCAGATATAGCTATAGTACGACGACAAAGTCCATGTGAATAATGTTGACACATGCCAGGTGCAGGAATATGTTAAGCTGATGGGTAGACTCAATGTGAGTAGACATAAAAGGAGATCTGGTCGCACTAGAAGACGTCTATTTTTAGCACGCGCAATGCATTGGTCCTATGCTGAAATACTGTGACTTTGTCCCTGATAACAGCGCTCTCTAAACGCATAATACCATATGCCACCATACCTCACTGTAGAAGTGGTCTGGTCTGGCCAGCACAGGTCGGAGACACATGCTGCTCATAAAATCAGCGAAAAATTTTTTGCAGACAGGGAATGACAGACCGAGCCAAGTGAGCATATTTGGTCGTGAAATTCGTCGCTTTGTTTTCTTTAATGCAGGTAAATGAGTTGAAAACTGGCCATCGTCGCGCATTCACGGCGTCAAATTTGAATTCCCGCCGAGACAGGTAAGCGGTGACGCCCTGCGGAGCAGGCCAGCAGACAACAAGCAACGTGCAACGTGCAACGTGCAACGTGGCCTTAAGCATTTTAGTTTAGATTACACTGCTCGGCTGGATTATTTCTATTCTTCAGTATTTTACCTCACGAATCATTTCAAATCAAAGACTGAACCGTGAGCGGATGCAACGCCCTAATAGCAGAGGTAGGTTCGCGATTGTTTTGGTAAGGTAAATTTATTCTGATTTTATCGTAGGAGCGATGGCTGCCAATAACTCGGCTGCCAGTTCGTCATATTTGGAACACGAAAACGATCGGATGGTAGAAAACCTGCGAGCGAAGGCGACAGCGTTAAAATCAGTAAGCCAGTGATAAGGGATTCTGAAACAAATTTTTTTGAGAGAAGACATCTGGAGGCGGGACCTCAACCTCGATACCATTACATGGTATTGAAAACTTCGGTCTTATGCTCTTCTGGTTCTGAAGTTCGATTTGTCCCAGTATCGATTAGTCTGGCCGAGCCGATCCGCCGATACAAGGGTTGCATCGGTCCGATATCGGTAACTCAATATTTTCGCACATTATCAGCTATAAATTATGTGTGGCATACTAGAATGAGGGGGGCCCATTTTTCACCAAAATCCTTAGAAAATGCCGCTTTAAGCGCTTGTCGATTCTCCTGTATCCCTTTAAAGCGAAGAAATGAAACAGTTTGGGAGGACGTGGTGCCAGTTACGTCATCGAAGTTCAAATTATTTTATAAATCAGATCGGGATCCAGGCCGGATCGGTCGAAGCTGGTTTATAACCCAGCCGTGCTAAAATGAACCACACTTCCCTGAGTTCTTGCTCCCTTCATGCCTCCATGGAGTTTACTCCTGGGAGCAGGTCCATAAGTTTGGGACAAAGCCTAAAGTTTTGAAATAAACAAGAACTCTTGAGGCTTTCGTATTCATGTGTTACCACATCACCAAACGCTTATGCGCACTCGAGGATGAAGGAACCCATTTTACACGAGTTGATATGCCGGACCGCGAGTCGAACACTCGCCCGTAACTGCGCACCTGGACTGAAAGGCAGACGCCTAACCCGCTAGGCCACGAGTCCCTTTCGATTCCTTATGCTTGGAGAAAAGTTCACCTGTACAGTACTGTACAGGGAACAGTCATCAACTCCCTTGTCTTTATCTGGATCTCCTTGAAATTCAATTGTATCAAATACACTGCCTATCGTTTTAGCTGACCATCGACATTGGGAATGAAGTCCGTCAACAGAATAAACAGATAGACGAGATGGACGCGGGATTCGATTCGGGCTCTGGTCTGCTCGGTTCAACGATGCGACGATTGGGGCTGATTTCGAAATCGGGCGGGCATCGATTCACTTGTTATCTAGCTCTGTTCGCGTTCGCGGTCTTCGTCGTTATATGGTACATGGTAAAATAAATGGGATTAGGGTTCTTACTCATCGTTTCTGATGATGCCAGGGTTCTTATTGTGGTTTGTATGGCTAAGGTTGGTCTTGTCGGGGTAAAGGTGTACTACGTTTTGGATGAGCATGTTGATTCTTTACCCTGGGCAGGTATGATTTGAACAGTGTTTTATATCACCAGGTTATCACAATACCTCTATTCTGATATCACCGAGTACCCCAGAATCTAGCCATTCTAAATCACCTCAATAAGCGCTTCAGAAAGCGAAGAATAAGGCCATAAGGAGAACAATAAACGCCCCCAAAGTAGCAAAAATAATTCCTTTATATTCCTTGACCACGCAATCGATTCCGTGCTTTCTGCCACTCCCACAAATATGACCGGGTGCTTTCCTCGTTTTTGTAGCCCCGGCCACGCGATCCCACACGGTCACGATGGCATCCCGGGCCCCTTTCCAAGGGTGCGGGCCCCGCAGACGGAATTCGTAGGACAAGCAGGGCCCGATAGCCAAGGCCCAGGCCAGTTTGGGATCGCCTTTCAGTAGATAAATCAAAGGCGAAAGTGGTCTGGCGTCGATCAAGTCTGCCAATTCGTTGATGTAGGGGACGTACTGGACTTGGATCGTGTGGCGGTTGCTCTCGACGTAGAGTTCTTTCATTTGTTGAACTTTCAAGCGCATGTCATCGAACATGCTATCTCGGCTAGGCAAGGCCCGTTTGCGTTGTAGATAGTCGCAGAAAACACGAGACTGCATTTCGGCCAGCGGGAATATGGCACCGACGGGTTGCACAAGTCCAATGACCGCCAGCGATTCGGGATGCGATAGTGTCGGCACGTACATGTACCTGCAAACGAACAGGTATCGACTGGAGATGGGCTGCCTGTGCGTCAGTTCAACAGAACAAGACGCATAATTCAATCAAAAACCCGAACTGTGAAAGGGAGTCGAACCCACCCCCCCCCCTGATTACTGGTGCAGATGATACTAGTCCAACTACGCCTCGTCGACCACGTCCTGCGACAAGTGAGAGCGGAAAATGTTCGCTGCGGAAGGTATGAAATTTGAATAGTAAAAAGTCCGTGGTCTAAAAAGAGTACACCAGAAATCCTAGAGGCGTGGGTTCGATTCCCGCTCGAGGCTTAAGTTTTAGCACACTGTATCTTGACGAACTTACTTGAACAAGTCCACGTGATTACTTCGAACGGTGATTAGTCCAGGTTCCAAATACGGGAAGCCAAACTTGTATCCAGTACACAGGACCACAGCGTCGATGTCATCCACCTCGGTGCCATCTTCGAACCGACAGCGTTTGGGGCCAGTGAACCGTTCGATGTTCGGTTTGACGATGACCGACCCACTGAGGATACGATTGGGCAGGTCGTCACTGACGGTTGGGTGCTGTTGGAAGAGATGGTGGGCTGGCATCAGACCGTACGTTTCCAAGTCGCATCGTTTCAGTAATTTGTGTTCGGTTAGGGCTTGAGTGAGACGAGGAGCAAATCTGATCAGATAGTCGTAATAGTGCGAGTTGAGGGTCATATCCATGGGCAAGCCATTATCGAACACGCGGTTCCAGACCCAGGTGCCTCGTCGGGTCACCAGGTACACCTAAAAAGTGGCCGCTGGACAAGTGCATGTTGGAGTGTGGCAGACTGTACCTGTCTCGCAGTGCGACTCAACTCGACTGTGACGTCGGCACCAGAGTTCCCAATGCCCACCACCAGCACGTTCTTGTCCTCGAACCCGCGATCGTCCTTGTACGAGTGGCTGTGCAGCACTTGGCCCTTGAATGTGCCATCACGGAGACCAGGGAAGTCTGCCTCGGATGGTTCAACGTGATGACCACTGCACAGGAGCACACCATCGAACGTCTCCGTCTCCGTTTTTCCAGTCCTGCAAACGATGAGCGATGAGCGAGTGTGCAACTGGCTGGATGGCCGTACATTGGAGGCCTCCCAGCCGTAGGAGCCAGAGACATCAACCCGACGGGTTTCTGCCCCGCATGGAGAGAGTGTATCGAGCGGCCAACGAAGGCGAGCCAATACACAACCTTCCCCCACAGGCCAAGCACGCCTATGACAGTCGGGAAAGTCAGATACCCGACCAGCACATGCCAGAATGACATACACTGGTGAGGTCAGGCCCTCAATTGTGCCTGTCTCCTCGAGCGTGAGCACTTGAAGGTCCTGGCCCTCTGACTCACCCCAGATCCTTGACTGTGACCAGCCACCTCCCCGTCGTCTCGTAGTCGTCGGCCCTCTTGATCAGTTGCACAGCCGTCCTGTATCTGATGTGCTGTGGCACGCCGAAATGCTCAGCGTACGATCGGAAATAGCTGAGCATTTGCCGATTATGCATGTAGTTAGCATACTCGCGTGGTGGAGGGTAGTCACTGAATGCGCACATTTCCTTGCTCGTATTGATAATGGTCGATTTCATGACCGATGCTTCTCCGTCGCACTCCTGCGGCTTGTATCGCCACAGGCCCCCCATGTCGTGCGTCTTCTCGTAGCACACCACCTCGTAGCCATACTCGAGACACGTCTTCACTGCCGTGATGCCACTCGATCCAGCCCCGATCACTGCCACGCGGACCATTCCTGCAAGCAATCAAACCTCGTCCGACCGCCTCATAAACAAGACTGGAGCGAGACAAACACCCCGAGTATGATAGACCGAAGTGCAAGTGCATCGGTGCGCCGACTAGTTTCTGTGTCAATGACGAAAAGGCCCAAGCAGTGATGGAAGAGGGCAGAAAACGATACAGGTATGGACAGGACCCATCGCACGCGGACAACATCTGCCAGCCGTCTGTCCATTGCACCATATGCTGCTTTCCCCACTTCGCCTCCGCGTCGTTCAATTCGTCACGAATGTCGAAGTGGGTGCAGGCATTCCAAAAAGACGGCCTATAAACTTGACGAAGAAACTGGCTTCACTCAAAAGGAAGTCAAAAACGATTTCCTATGCTATAGCAAGGTGTCCACCACACGCATTTATCGGCTGGCACTTCACGTCAGAAATCCAAACCTCGAAAGCGACAAGTACTTAAATCAATGAATTCTACTCAATTCTTCTACAATTTTCACCAAGTCATCCACAGTGGCCTCCTTCTTCAATCCTCGTCCAAACGTGGCTGTTCCCCCCGGCGATGCCACCGATGCATTTTCATCGATCTGCAATCCCTGCACCACTTCCAACATTTTCTCTCTCGGTAAATCCAAAAAGCTTTCGATCAAATCCCCGTCGATGAAGCCACACGGCAATTCGGTACGGCGTTCCGTGCAAAAACTACGCCACGCCTGGTGATCGATCTTTCCAACACTGCGTACCGCTTTCGCCAGGCGGGCTTCCAGCTGATGCAAGAACTTGTAGAAATCCTCTGGTACCTGGCACACCATACCGATAGCCCCTTGCACTGTCCCGAACAGAATTGGGTTCGATATCGGTGCTTCCGTTTCTCCCGGATGAGTCATAACCAACGACCCGTGCCGGAACACGTTGACGCTCTCGCCCAAATGAAACAAGCCTGTTTCCTGAAAAACAACAATTAGTCAGTTTATGCTAATGCAAACCGCGCACACAAACCAGCAGAAATCCAATCCAAAAACATTCCTAGGACGTGACTTCACTTAAAAGGAAAACCTTCAGACCATACCCGACCACGAATTGAAGGCTCCAGAATTTTCAGCAGCGCAGCGGCTTCAAACCTTGTGTAATAGCTGGATAGCCCTCTACTGGAGACGATACCGCGGAGGGTATATGGCTAAAAACCACTCCAGGCAGGCCCCCAGTCGTAGGAGCCAGAGACATTAACCCGACGGGTTCCTGCCTCCCCTGAAGGAAAGTATCGATGACCGACGAAGGCAACCCATACACTACCTTCTCCAAAAGCCAAACACTGCTCGCTTATCTACTCGACTCACCTGCAATCGCTGACGGTCATCATCGGTCGTAGCAGCGCTGTCCTTCTGACACGTGAATAAATTGAAACCGTTTTCAGCTCCGAGAAAGGTATCGTCATCAAGAATTTCAATCGCCGTCACCCAATTGGGTTGAAAATCTCGAGCAATTTCCTCGATCGATGATTCAGCTTGTTTATAAGCCAGTACAATCACAGACCGCATAAGATCGCCCGTCAATACAAAGTCGCCTTTTACCTAAAACAAACAAAGATATACAAAACAACTATTGTCATTTTTAGCACGTCAGTGATTCTCCCTGCTGCTTTCGCCAACCCTGATTTGGAAGCCGCGGTCCTATTCCGACTGGGAAAATCAGTTAAAATCCGTCGCTGGCTCTGGCTGACTCACCCAGTTCTGTCCAGGGGCTGGAGCCTAATGAGTCCACAGAAAACTGGTCTTTTGAACAATTCTTTACCCGCTAACAATCCAGATCACTTCTGTCGGTACGGTACGCCACGTCGATTGAAGGTGTCACTTCACCGCCCCTACTTTCTTAAGGCCGGGGCACATGTAATTCTTAGTTTAACGCAAAATGGCGAAGTACAAGTCGTGAAGAATAAAAATCTCTACGCACTGTAGTTCGATTTTTTGCTTACGCTGCTCACCTAATCGTTAGTTGCCCCATCAAATTTTTAGAAACCGCCACTGCACACACTAAAGGATATCCTTAGCGCGTCGGCCGTATTGCGCGCGCGAGCTAGGACTCGAAACCTTCGTGACGCGAGATGCCCTTCGTGGAGACGACAAGGACAAGATGCCAGAGTTTGGGACCTCGCAGTCCCGATCATAACTAGACAAAACTAGTAGGGGGCATTAGGCACGGATAAAATTAAGTCGACTTGACTTACTTTGAGATAAAGCGCCATAATATAATTGAAATATGAACATTCCAATCGCAGTTCCTTCTCACCCGAACTCCATTCGAATAACCGTATTGAGCTGTTGACAGCGGCCAATAACTTCCCGTTGAACTCAGCTAAACTGTACGGAGCGCCTTTTAATTCCTTCTCTGCTACCAACTGCAATTTTCCACCAGCCGAGTGATCCGGACCGCCAGTCACATACTGGAACACGATCAGCCGACCCATCTTCGATTCGGACTCTTCCGGATACACCATAGCCGTGCCGACGATGTAGTACGAAGTAGAATCATCGCCCAGGCGACACGAAATCAACGAACATGCTTGCTCACTCGGACCGAATTGATGCGCATGCAGAACTTCGAACGTGTTCTGATCGAGTACAAGGAAGTTATTGACTTCGATCTGAAACTGAAATCTCAATACGACCTCCATTTATACACGGAAGCTACGACCCACCTCTTCACCGTCTTGCTGCGACTGCCACGCACTCGACGACCCACTCGCGGACGACGCATTCGTTGCAGCAGTCGTACTCGATTTCTGAACGGTGGCGCTTTGAGTCGTTGTCTGAGCCATCAAGCTGGCCGAAGGTTTTGAGATCAATGGCTGTCCATTCGCATCGACAACTTCTTGACGAAACGTCAGCACGCCGAAAGTTTGCGTTTGTTCTTGATAAGCAATTCGACGAGCCGTCTCGCCCAACGGTACCGTTCGAATATGCAATTTTTGGATCTCGTCAACGCGTCCAATTATCAAAGTTTGATCATCGGCCATGGCCAAACTGTCGGTATAAATATCGGTGTTCAACGGGCACATGTGATTGACCACTCGTAAGTTGACATTGCTAAATACCAGTTTCTGATTCGACGAGTAAATCACCGTCGGTCGATCAGAGCAAGCGAACACATTCGTCACGCCCCTGAAAAACCTTCCCTAGCTAAAATATATCTCGAGCTAAATAGAAGATTGACTGACCTCGACTGAAATGTTCTCAGAATGGTCGGTTGAGTTCCCAAAGTAACCTTCTTCTTGTCCAACATTTCTCCAGTAGCTGCATCCAGCCGAAAGTACAACAGCGTGCCATCGCCCAGTGCAACCAGTAAGTACAACACGCCTTCGAATTTGCACATAAGTACTGAGCGTGGTATAACGTCGCCACCCAAACTTTCCATCGACACTTGTTTCATTGTGGCCAGATGCAATAGCCGGACGCTAAAATCGGTCCATAATCCAACCGCACATATTTCAGCCGAGTCCGATGCTAAAATTCAATAGTAAGCTTGGTACTGGGAATTTAAAATCTGCTGGTACGAACGACCAGGTCCTTCACGGATACCGTGGTTGCACCCTTCAGATATGGGTACAAACTGACCAGGTTGGCCAGCGGATAGTTTTCATACCCTTACAAGAACTGTACACCCAAACTCTTGCTTCAGCTAAGTAATAAGAAGGCGGTTTTTTACCCACCCTAGTCGGCCCAGGAGGATCAATTTTTGGCCCTTTACCCGCGGGCTAGGGGGCTTGTTGATCCTATCTTGCCATTGACTAGGGTCAATCTGGGAAAGAGTTGGTGTTACCTGCTACCCCGCGATGTCGGCGGTTATTCCGTGGGGTAATATACCAGCCCGTGCCCCGTGAGGGGACCCGGATTCGAGAGCCTCGCACCCCATAAGGCCTCTCCTTTATCGACCCCGAAGGGATGCAGGGTAAATCACCCACCGCCAGGCGCGCAAGGCGCAGAGAGAACTTCACCAAGTTCTCAGACGGCCAGCGTTGAACTCAGGGCCAACCGGTTTCCAGCTTCGCCCAACAAACTGTGACAGACACCTTTCAGCGCTACACCACCGAGGCGGCAGTAATAAGCAGGCGTGCGAGAACCACATCTGACCAGTCCACCTCCCCAAATCATGAACTCACCTCCGATAGGACTAATGTCCAAACACGCAGCCTCAAATTCCAGAGTTGCGTGTCCTTCCTCTTTCAATTTCAGCTTGCCTCCTTGATCATGTACGACCAAATAGAATAAGTCGCGTCCACAAGCCACAACCAACTGACGACCAGCCGGGTTACAAGAAACCACGCCAATGCGTCGAGGCTTGCCCTGAGCATCGACCGGTGGTTTATATTCCTCCAACATTCCTTCTCCAGATTTCGTATTCGCATCCAATAATCGAACCGAGACGGCCGTTACTTGAATAATGATCTTGGTAGTAATGTTGGCGGCGAAGAAAGTCTGCTCGCCATGATCGAATCCCGGCACTTCAGTTTCTTCCACTTCTTCGCCAGTCAAGGACAGCGCTCTCGTTTGACCGACCAAAGATACGATAAGCATGTTGTGCAACAGCGAACTATTCTCGGCATTGATTGACAAAGCCCACAGGCCTTTCACGTCAGCCAAATCAATACTAGCGTGCTCTTGAATACCGATTCCGTTTCGGATTATGCGCAAACTTCCTTCCTAAAATCAACGAAGCGTCAATAAGGAACACAGCCACCCCCAATTTCAATATACCTTGAACGCTCCGGAGCACGTCACCAATTGACCCTGACCTTGGCGCTCCAAATCGACGACCACCATATCGGAAATAGGAGCTAGATTTGTGTATGTGTCCAGAACCGAAACAAATGAGGGGCCTTGAGAGAACGCATTCGGTTGCTCGACTGGCTCTGAACTTAATGCTATCAACTGGGAATCGCCCAATCGCGATCCGACAAACACCACGCCATTGTCTAGATACGCAAAACACTCGGGGATGGTCGTTTCTCCAAGATATTCCACCTGAAACAGACGGACGTTCTGTACCTGTGTCCCCAGACATGCCTGCGACGGGGAAAGATCTGCCCCTCGTGCGGGGTTATGCATCAGATGCACAGTGCTGTCGCGTAACCGCAATTCGGATATGACCACTTTCAACAACGGATGGAAGCGCCCCCTTCCAAACAAAAACCTACCTTCAAATCCCGAACGCTCATCGTGCCGTCCATCCTTTCCTCGACATCCAATAGCAGCATGTAGAGTCGACCACTTAGATCGCCCAGCAGATATCGGCGCCCATCCTTGTCTATCTTTCCGTAGGTGATTAACGTGCCCTGTTTAATAACGGGTGGTGCCACGGCAATGTACAGATTCTCGCCACGATGATACGTGATTGACTCTTGGCCGATCACAAGCGCACCCCCGATGGGCTCGGGTACGGCAACTATCATGGTAGCTTCATTCTCCACATTGTCCTGCTTCCATGGACCTGAAAAGGATCAGTCATTTTGACAAAACGAAAGATCAATGCAAAAAATCTGTATTTACCTTTCGTAAATTCTTTTTCCCTCAAACTGATCTCGCAGGTTTTTAAATGACGACCATTCTGATCTTGATGAATGAAGGCCAACGTGGGATGCGCGTACCCGTACAAGAACGCGATATCGAGCACGTTCAGTTCCTCAAAGCGGATATTGAAAGCTTTTAGTTCACGGCTATCGCGTTGGAATTGAATAATCTGAAGTAAGACACAACCTGGATTCTAGGTCGATTTATGGATTGCCAACCACATTTCTTACTTTAAATAACCCGTCGTAAAGCCTGAGCCCAATCAATTGACATTCTGGATCGATAACAGCGATCATACCAGTTTCTGATGGTTTTCCAATTCGATCTTGCACGTTGCCGTGAGCCCGCGTTATCAAATGCCCGCTCCTACTATCGCTAGATACACCAGATGATTCATCTTGTTTCCATTCCAAAATGGCAGCATTATATTTGCTGGTCAAAAGGAATAGCAGATCTTTCGGTTCGCCTAAAAGAGCCGAAAGAGAACATCACTATGTAACATTATATCACGGTAGTGTTCAAACAAGCGTTGCATCTCCCCAATTCTGGTCCTATATCGTTAGACAATCAGCGCGGACACGTCTTTGTGTGATACACAAGTCGCAAGCAAATTTTTCAAAGTGCTCTGAAAAAATAGTTCGAAATGGTTATGCCGCGGAAAAGACAGAATCTGCATCACAAGCCTCCCAAACCTTGTCAGCACCCCATCGCTTGCGCAAGCCCTTGGTACTGCAACCTAGATATACCTATATTATTAATGATAAGTCGTAAGAGAGGGTTTCTGAGAGACTCGACCCATATGAAATATACCTGACCAGTCGATCTTTTTGACCCCCCTTTTTTATTTGCTCTATCGAAAGTACGTTGATTTCCGGGTCAGAATCCGTTGATTTTCACCCTAGATATTAAACGAAAACTAAAATTCGGACTAAAGCGCGGGAAATTCAAATTTGCGAGTTTTGCGACTTTACGTGAAAAGGCGTGTTTTTAGAACGATTTCGCCTAAAAGCAAAAGACCTCGAATCGACTCTCATGAGTGTATAGTTCGAACACCGATTTTTCTTGGCACCAGATCTCCATGCGGGGGCAATGTGCAGAAATTGCCTGAGCTCGAGAGAGAAGTAGTTCCGCATGCGCAAGGATTTGGCGCTGGAAATTTAGCGGAACTGCTGCTTCTTCGAAGTGGAGTTTTTGGAGAAGTCAACAACAGGAACACCTACATATGTCATAAGCATCGCAATGAGTTCCGGACTGATTGGGTTCGGACTAGACCAATGACAAGTCTTGACCAACGAGTACCACGTTGCGCCATGCCAGTGTTACCCAGCTTGCCTCATCTACATGCGCCAACCCACAGTCCCTCAGTGGTGGCGCAACCGAAGCTACAAAAAGACGGATCCTTGACCTTGTGGAAGAAGCTGTATGAATTCGTACCACTGGGCACAGACAGATAAGATTACTTTTTGAAATAATAAAAGAGACAATGCAGATGCTGTTTCTGCTTTGGTTGTAGCCATGTGCAGAAAACACTACCGCTTTGTGAAAGTGCTCCAAGTTCAGCCGTGGCCTCACTCACGATCAGCCGGCCGACTGACTGCGCAGATTTTAACTACACCAGCAAGGACACCCAGGCCAGTCTTTTAGCAAGATCATCGAACAATCTAACAATACTCGCAGAACTGATGCCAAAATTTTCTTGTCACACTCTTATCCTTATTATTCCCAACACTCTCGCAGCAGGCAGTCTAATATAAATACATTCATGTGTGTTATTGGGTGAGCAAATGCTTATAAATATCAATCTCTTGTCTTTATTGAGCATTCGGAATCCTGCACAAGCGAAATCGTTCTAAAAATACGCCGTTTCGCGAAAAGTCGCAAAACTCGCAAATTTGAATTTCCCGCGCTTTAGTCCGAATTTTAGTTTTCGTTCAATATCTAGGGTGAAAATCAACGGATTCTGACCCGGAAAAACTGTTCGAAAGCTTTTTCCAGGGGCTACAAGATAGGCTATTACTGATCAGCGATACTAATAGCGAACAGCTAAGATTATCGACCAGTTTTGGCTAAAACTGCCTGAATGGGGTTCAGTTATCTCACATGTACACAATAATCTATGGTCGTAGGGTGAAATTTTGAGCTCTTTTGTGATTTAGTGGCCCTAGGCTACTACATCAGTGAAAAAAACAGGGTTGGACTGTTTTAATAATTTGCCCATAATCGATTATGTGAGTGATCATGCCTGATCACGTGTGGTTTTTGTTAAATATCTCATGAATGGTGATAGGCAGGCTAATTTTAAAAAAAGATTCGGATTCCTCAGAATGTAGCGGTCTTTTCTTTTTTTTTAAAATTGACGCAAAAGTAAGCAAGTTATGATTTTTTGACCAAAAGTGACCACTTTTTACCTGTAATGTGCTTTAATTCCATATATAGGCACATTAGGAAAATTTGACTTCGGCGAAGACAATCAGTTTTGCGAGTACTTTAGCTAGAGCAAATAAAAAAGGGGGTCAAAAAAGTCGACTGGCCAGACCCGGGTCGAATCTCTCAGAAAGCTTTTCTTAACACGTTTATAAACAGCTCTTCACGCTGTTGATTGAGGATCGCAATAAAAAGCAGAGGCGAGTCCCTACTGTACCTTGCGGACGGAATAGCCTCACCAGAGCGATTCGACCATAAATACCCACATCGCGATACAATTTCAAGCCTTCTGGTGTGACAAGATAAATTTCAAATCTTGTGTTTTTCACGACAATCAAATTCAAATCGTCAGCTGCCGTGAAATTTCCCACAGCAACACCATTGACAGCCGTTGCACGTTGAGCAGTTACCACATAATTTGAAGACATTTTGAAATTTTGCGAATTTGAAAAAATGATCAATCAAATTTGCGCTAACACCAGAGTCAAAGTTACCGCCGGCGCGAAAAATCAAAATCCAAAAACACCAGCCGAAAGCCAAAATAGGAACAAAGTGTAAATTTGCGTCGCTCCAACACCACAAGATGTGATATAAGCTACAGTATCTGTGTGATGCTCAGGTACAAGAGCACTTTAGCGAACTTGGCGCGTAAAGCATGTTTTTAACGGTGCAATTGCGCAAAGAATTTGCTGATTAAAACCGAAGTCATTGCCATGGTGATTGGGAATAGCTTGCGTAAAGCTGACGCAAATTGCACACAAAAAATGATGGCTCATACTAACATCACTGCGCAGTGGACGCTAACAACTCACAACTGCTGGTTGTAGGTAGGGTACGTCCATGTATGGATCTTCTACTCGCGGTCTTCCCCGCTATAAATATGCTTGCAGCTAATCCGTGCAGACGTGTGCTATCGAGGATGAAAAACCCCGTGTCGTAAGATGCCCACTTTAGCGAACTAATCTGGTCTACAGGGCATAAACCAGTAAAAAAACGGGCAGTAAAGATAAAGACAGTCCAATCAGCAACAGAGGCTTTTTGGCACCTTCCAGCCCAGGGTCGACCGTACCGGCTTTTTTGACCGTACCCGTACCGAGGGCCTGGTACGGCCGTACCGGTCCGTACCGTACCGTACCAGACGTGCCGTACCGTACCGTACCAGACGTGCCGTACCGTACCGTACCGTACTCAAAATTTTACTTTAATTGCATATGAATAAGAAACTTTCTTAGCTGGTTATGCTTTGATTTCAAAAGCGGACAGTTCAGCAAAAGTACTTCATTAGCTTGTTTGAATCTGGCGTCACACATCCGTATTAGACTAATTTGAACGTATTGGATATAACTGCTGGCAGATTACATTTCACAAAAGGAAGCATTCGGGTATTTTTTGGCATAATACTTCGTTACCCCCGCATACATTCTTGGCCACCAAAAATACGGTTTCTCAGCTTTCCAGCACCTGATTTCCTGCGATGGAACTCAGAGTGAGATGAGGGGCCGCCTCTCGAGATCTTTGTCTTACAGACCTTGCAAATTGCGTGTAATTCGTCGTTGTCGTCGATGTAGTAATAATCGTAAGCTTTAGAAGACATTTGCTGATAAGACCTAACTGGCTGTCCCAACAGACCAGCTACGATATTCAATTCACACCAGCAAGTCCTGCAGCTACGGTACAGTGCAACAATTTTCTTGATTTCACACTTTCTTGATTTCAAATCAAAGTGCAACAATCTTCTTGATTTCACACTTTCTCGAATACCTACTCAAAAACAGCTGTTTTGAAGTAAGCTGCATGCACCTGCGAGTCACTGAAGCGCGAAAAATTTAAAAATGACATAACCCTGGAGGTACGGCCGTACCAGCCTGTTTTCACTGCCGTACCCGTACCGTACCGTACCACCCCCGGTACGGGGGTTCGGTACGGCCGGTACGGTAGTACGGTCGACCCTGGCTTCCAGCTCATTTTTCCCACAGCCAGTTAGCAGTCATATAATAAGATAAGCAGGCCGCGAGGCGACCATCTCTCACGGCTAGACTCCGGATCGGATGAGGTACTTTCGGGTCAGGTCACTTTTTTGAAAGATCGGGTCAAACGGGTCAAAAATACAAGAATCTCCCAAGTTACTACTATTAGCAGCTACATACACCTTTTCATATCGGTTCAACTCGAGAATTCGCAGAATTTGTTCGTGCATGTACGCATAAAGTCTTACATCCCACGTTTTGTGTTGCGTAACTTCCAATGTCAGACAAATTGTAGATAGGACAATCACCAAATTTTCCGAATAATTTCTGCATAAGGAAGGGTCCATATGTGAGAGCTCTCCTTAAATTTCTCAGCAACTCCGACGAATGGGTGGGACTAGCAATAGTCTGAGAAGGACCTAATAATTTTAGCAGGTCGCAGGAGCATCTACAATACGTAGGGGTTTTATTCGTGAATATGGCAAGTGATTGGGTCTACCTGGCTCGGAAAGCTTGCTTTTTAGTCTGTGCCGAAGCACCAAATCTCGACCATCCATGTTACATTGCAAAACAGTTAACTGTTCAAAAGTCACAGGTACCCTCTCATTCCTCAATCAGTAGCGAAGTTTCTGACTGGAGCTAGTGTCCAGCAAATATGATTTTTGTGAAGACTATACGCATACTCTAACGATATATTCAAGTATTTCTTAGTACAGCCTGTGTCTGACTCCAAAGGTTATGCAATATATCTTTATTATTAGGATTGATTAAATCTTGCTAAAGACTAGCGGACAGACCGTAGTCGCTTTAAGACCTACAAAAGTTTTTTAAAAATTATTCGGCTATTATTGTGGGAAATATGAAGGAATGCTGTTTTTATTTACCAAGGATTACTAGGGAATAATGACAGATGAAAATTAGGGTACGTGGCATCACCCGATATAATGAGATGTTTCCATCGAAATATTTTCAGTCACCTTTCAGCAACGTCAGCACGTTCTGAAGATTTGTGCGTGGTTTTTATCGCGAGGATCGCGGGTCAGGTACCCGACCCGATCTGGTGTCTACTCACGACGGGTTCCCTCCGGCGCCTCCACTAGGAGCACCTCCGCCAGGGGCATCCTGTGCCAGCACCAGCGTCCAGGATGGTCTTTGAGGGCCATTCTCCTGATCCTCTTCTGCTTTGGCGTCGGCCACATGATGGTACTGGGTGAGTCGCCCACGTCCACGTTGACCTTGGCATCAGATGTGGGTCCAGCCGCGGACAGAACTGAAGGTCCGCAGAACTTGACTACACTTGAGCGCAGAGTGCAAAACTCCTGTTTCAGTGTGGTCTTTGAGTATTTGACGACGAATGGAGAAGAGAAGAGAAGTTGGACCTCGTGATAAATATATCCAAGATTAGATTCAGATCGGGATTGCTTATTTATTTTCATTTGATCAACCCATTGATCATTACAATTATGGGCTAATTCCTCAATCAGGTCTCTATTCCCCCGATCAGACCACAAAGGTCGCCTGAGAGGGCCTGAGCAGAAGGCCCTGAGGAGAAGCAGACCCTAACCGGTTCAAAAAGTTCCCGTGATTTTCAGCCGTTATGAATGGTCGGGGCTGAGAGCAAGTGATCCACTGATATTACACACGCTAGTCCGCTAATATGCCCCATACCATCCAGGAGCACGAATGTCCTGAGGAATATGAGATGACTCACTCCGCGGAGAGGGTATAAAAGGATATGCTTATTCACTTAGTTCAATGCACTTCAAGGATGGCCACGTTGATTGTTGAAAAACCCCCTATTTTCGGTAGTAGTAGGATCCCAATATGTGCTAGAAATTTAACTTTCTCTCAAATATTTCCTTGCCTTGAATCTTGAAAACTTGAAGTAATTTTCCCCAATTATTATTTAAATATTTAAGTAATGTATGACTGACAAGGAGCTTTTGATATCTGCCTGAACTGCCTATGCCGGCACCCACTCCCGCCGTGTAGGCTCATCAGGTCACGCTGTTCACAGAGTTCTTTGAAAACCTGACAAGTTGCTTTGGGAAGCACAATAGGAGAGGAATAAAATATAAGATGGGAGAAAAGATAGGGTAACTATGTACATTGTGCCAGATGACTCTGATAGTCTCTCGTTCGATGTGTCTTTGCAGGAAAGCATTAGGTAAAATTAGAAATAAAGAATGCATTGACGTTGGATGTACTACCTAGGTGTGAGCCGGAGATGCTACTGTACCTACGCAATGGTACAGTCTTTCTTTCCAAACATCAGCTCAAACGATAAGTATTCGTCCCCTTTCCCACGTCACGTGGCCAACATCTCAACTGATCGCACACTTATAAGATAAATAAAATTCATCTATTATAAATGGAGCTGTCACATTCTGAACTAGAATAAAATCTTATACCATTTTCAAAGTGTCACTCTCTCACCACCCCACCCATACCCGTACATCGTCAACACTCGAGTGACTACTCCCTATTTAGCATTGGGCAGCTCGAGCAACTGACAAAACGACGACTGAGTTGCATGGAGTCAGTCAACTCACTAACTGTTCACCAATCCGGTTTTCTTATCCGCGAGGCATATTCATTTCAAGAGTCGAACCAATGCGAGCAACGGCAGTCACAGTTACATGGTTGGCCCTCTTCACATTTACGGTACATCCCATTCCATGTGCCAGAGATGTTCCTGGTAAAAGTGACCAGGCCAATCCATTTGTGCATACACTCAACTCCTTCCCTTCATTTTAGTGCAATTCATGGTATTTAAAGAGGCAGCATAAGAAAACACAAAACGCCATCGGCTCGACCGTGACAGGCCGAAATGTGGTTCGGAGTAAAGTAAAGCGCGAGACACAACCGAAGGTAAGTCTAACGAAGGTCGCGAGATTGAACTTTGCGTTAGTGATTTCAAATTACTTCGTTTCTTCGCAGGCTTTTCAAAAAGCGGCTCTTGAAATGCAACAAGCTGAGCTGGATGTGGCTCAGTCGGAATCGGCTTGGAAGTCAGTAGTCAACAAAGGCCTGCCTGAAAGTCCCTCTGCGTCAACAACGCAATCATACTATTCTGTGAATATTGAACCTAAAAAAGGTAAATAGGGAGTACACCTGTGTAAAGACGAATTGACGTTCATATCGAGTAAGCATCACGTAGATGTACGGCGGTGATGACGGCTCTGAATTTTTATGAGATGATATAGCGTATTAACAGCTGGAATGAGCGAAGAGGGATGACTTTCGGGGCACGCTGTGGACTAAGGACGTGTGCTCTTATTGCATCAATTTTCTGCTTTGTCGCTAATCTATTATCGATTTATATCTAGATCAAAAATCTGACCCGAAGTCAGAGAAAATTGAAGATATCAGGCTGAAAACGCTGAAAGTTCATCATCTTCAATTATCACCGCGTGACTATCTGCTAGTTCAAGAATTACGTACAAGAAGACGTTTGTCCGATTTCACTCACGATCGTTATCATTTGACTAATTGGCTGAGTTCGAGACAGGAAGAAAACAAGTAAGGCGCACTGGCTGGTTGAGGAGTGCTGGTACTAAGGATCAGTCCTGTCCTTACTTTCAGCGCTATGAAAGTGGAGCATCGTCAGTCGAGTTCCCCAAGCTTATTTCTGTCGCCTAGTCTCGCCTCGGACGATTCTGATGCGAGCCCTACCATGACCAAGAAGACATCCTCAGTCGACTCCAAGAAGATGCCCGATCTGAACCCAGTTTCAATATCGAGCCCGAATCCAAGCAACGATCAACTGAACACACCTTCGTGGTTTCAAGATTTGCGTGAGCAATCGTCTATTCGAGTTTCTAGAAAAAAGAAAGAGAGCACTTACAATTGGGCTGCTGCACAAATCGCTCAAATGCATTACGAAATTCGCGAGTCGCATGGCAAACGATTCCATTCGAATTGGTTCGAGACTTATGACTGGGCTGAATGAGGGTTGAGCGTGTTCTCTATACTAGGCTTCATCGTGTTGTACATAATAGTGGTGCTTCACATTGGAACATTCACACCGCATATAAATGTGCGCCTTGTATCCGAGTGATTTTAATCAACAGCATGTTTTTTGTGTATCCATCAGATGGCAAGTTGGGAAAAGTGGCAGGATACCAAGAAGGGCGCATAGAAGGAAGCGATAGTGGCAGCTACTGTACACCGACTTAACAGTCAACTGATCCGCATAATAAATCAATCAAGAAGTCAGGAATGGATCGCTAAAATTCAATTTTTGACCCAGTGCAGCACGAACTTCTTCTTGAGCTTGTCGAAGAGTCATTGCAGCCCAGTCGTTTTCTTGAGGTGGCTCATTCCATGACGATTTGGACTGATATTGAACGGACGATTTCCTTGATGCAAATAATTCTTTATTCTGCTGCTTCAAGGCAGCATACCAAATACGGATGTCATCAGGCAAATGATTGAACGGTGATTGGTCTCAAGAATCGATAATTTTGGATCTGGAAGCAGAAAAATCTCATCTTTCCAAAATTCGAGCGATGTCAGCTTACGCTGAAGCTTTTCTGTCCGCATGGCAGCAGACCTGAAGGTTCGCCCCTTCCTGTTTTCTAATCTCCTCCTGATCATCACCGCGTTGCTGATCACTAGATATCATTATCAGACTGCAATGTGTCAGAACTCCATCAAATTCTGTTCTGACATTTACTTACAGTAATAAAGGACCGCCGCCAACCTTCTTTTATTACTTTTCGGTCAGATGCACAAACAAGACAGTCAACACCTGCAGCGAATCTAACTTGTTCAGTATCACATGCAATAGACACCCTGCCTGGCACGAACAGTGGTCTGTGATGTGAGACCTTGCCAAACGGGATACAGAGCAAATGATGAATTGTGTAATCATCTTAAAACGGTGGGCCGACAGGTCTCCCAGGCAATTGGTATGGCTCGCATTGACTACAGAGGAGTCAACAAGGCAACTGTGTTCGAGTTACCTGAGCAATAACATTGATTCCATTTGTTTATTCCAGCACACTGAACAAAGCACAACATCGCTTACGCAAAACATACTCCATCATTTAATATTGTATTGAGCATCTCGCTAAGCAAAATATTTCGGGTAACGACAAAATAACAAAGGCGAGAATGATATCTGCATTCTGAACCATCTTCAAAGTACGTTAATACAGTAGGTTCTGGCTGGCAGTGGGGTGACCCGGCAGTGTATAAGCATATCCTTATACAGTTCACAGTTTAGAGAAAGGTTAAAGGTTAAGGTTTTTGGAGTTTACTGGTAAAACCCATTTTGGGGGTACCTGAGAATTTTTTCAGAGGAAGCTTTGAATCTTCGATTGCTGGCCGTATAATGCATTGAAAGAGACATTTATTGCTACCGTTGAAAGAAAGCAATCATGGATCCTCTTTGTTAATGTCAGTCATTCATGTTTTACCACATCACCAGACGCTTATGCACTCGAGGGCGGAGGGACACAATGCGCACAAATCGACGCCTAGCCGCGAGTCGATCACTCGCCAGTAACTGCGCAACGGCGTGAGAGACAGACGCGTTAGCCCACCAGGCACGGGCCGATCTGTTCTCTGCGTCACTGTATGATCTGAATTTCAACCTGAATGGTCTCGACTCTCGATTTGCTTTGCTGCCGTACAACCAGCTGAACTTTGTTTTAAAAAGATCTCTCACATTTGCCCAACGCTAGTCGGATACAGCAGTACGTACAGTACAACATTAGTTGCTGTTAGAGCTTGCTTATGCCATTCTTCAGTGGACACTTGCGTGCACTACGTCGAATGTAAATGGGGTCATTCTGCGCCTTGCGTCACCAAAGCTCCGTTCTCTGTCTTTTACACACGAGCTTCGCAACTGCCCATGAAAGGTGTGTGTGTCTTTTCTTCGTAATGAGTCTGCTTATTTTCGTTAATCTACAACATCCTGTGCATGAAATCCCTTCATCTCCTCGACTAGCAACATGGCCAACCTCTATCCTCCATGTGTCCGACCCATTTGGCAGACCTGTGGTTGTTGTAGGAATCGGCGTTTTAGTGATCGATACTGCAGGAGTAAGCCTTTCTACCACGCTCGGGCCATAGAGGACCTTAGAAGACTATGGAAGACTATAGAAGACCTTGGACCGCCCGCTTGTAAGACCAGCCCTCGGTCACGTGAGCGTAGAATATCGTGAGCGTCGTACGTCGCAACTCGCAACAACATACACAGTTTTTTAGGAATCGGCTGAACACTTAGAGCAAGCTGTGTCATCAGAGTCGATACTGTCTGCCAGGTTCAGACAGCCCCGGTGAGACTGGGTGCTCCACACTTGGTGTCCGCGCTAAACAACTTGAGCAGTTGTTTGATTGAACTCATAAAATACAGTATTCGCACAAAATAAACGCGCGTTTCACGCAATACATTCTAAAGGAAGAATCCCGCGCGAATACGTGGGACGAAAAAGCGAAAACACAAGGATTAGAGTTGGCGTCGTCTGATGACAGAGCTTATCAATTTCGAGGTGCAAAGGTTGCAGAAATGTGGGGTTTTGCGCTACTCTTGGTTTGTGGAAGTTGTCCCCCTCAATTCAGGCCTCTTTACTGCCCCTTATCGTTAGGGGTGTCAGCAATAGTGAATGTTTGTTCATACTCTTTCGATAACTTTCCAAAGTCGTAGTCGTGCCGACACCCCAGCCTCGAGGTCTATGAATGGTAAGGACTCGTATACTGTACCAACTGTTTTAGGCAGAATGCACAGCCAGTGTTCGACACACTGCACATATTCGGGCTTTCATAAAATTTAAAAAGGCCAGCGCATAAACTACAACTACAGCATGAGTGCTCACATAGCAATAATCTTTAGATTCATCTGTCTAAGGAAGTGGAGCGAAGGGGCTTGTTTCACCAGGAGCCAGGCAAAAGGTCGGACTATCTTGCTTGTATCCAGGTTTGCATTGACACGTGCCTTTTGCTGAAAATTAAGGAAAGGTTTGAAGGAAATGGACATTTTCATAAAAGCAATGTTCTTGGAAAAAACCTAAAACTTGTTTTTGAGACACACTGGAAACTGTGGACACGAAGAGAAATGTGAGGCTTGGACTAAAATGATTGCTAAATAGGACGAGTGCAATCATTGATTAATTGCATTTAATGTCCTCCCAAAGCACTGTGGAGTAAGGGTACATGCAAATCGATTCCCATAACTATCGGGGAGGACGTTCCTGTTTTGCATAATGCATAGCATTTGTTCCAGCATTTGTTCCATGAGCATTTGTTCCATAGCATTTGTTCCATGAGTTTCAACAGGCATGTCATTAAGTTGAGTTCACAAAAGGATTTCAACAACACGGTCCCGGCTAACTTGTAAGAACGAGGCCCATGGAGAGATAGAAAAGACCCCAAATTAGAAGTAAACTGAAACGACCTGGCTGAAAATGTGGTCTAGAGAAAGCTGCCAAGGGAGATTTTTCAGTCCTCAGAATCAGCTGCTTTCCTTGTACCACACCTCGCTAATTGCCAGAAGGTGAACTGCACTTACTGCACAAAGCTCCAGGTAGGCACTGAGCATTAATCTTGCACGGCTGCTCGAGGATGGCGTATTCGTAGCACAGTCCATCCACGTTAAAATGCGAGTTGGACGAGCGGCAGGCCAAGGGACAACAAAGGCCGTGGAAACAGTCGTAAGTGGCAAATGGACACAACGGACCAACGTCCTCTGGTAACGGTGCATCAGCCGGGAACTGAGTCAGATCGAGGCACTTGCCAGTTTTGTGTTCGACTCCAACTGGACATGCGGCTGTAATATTCTTATCGGACTTTGGTTTGGGACAACAGTGGCCAGGAATGCTGCCATCAGCAGTGCGCGAGTCTTGCCATTGGAAGCAGAAATGAGTAGACGGGCATGTATCATTTTGAGTATCACCAGTGTCTGACTTGACGTTGAAGCTGCATTGAACAACCTGGCCTTTTTCTTCAAGTGGTTTCTCGTTATTCAAACATTTGTATTCTGAAAAAGGCAAAACGTTATTTCAGGCTTCAGAATTCGCAAAACAGGATTTGTCGGAGGGCGATTCTATTTTCGGATTCTCTTCCCTCGCCCAGATGTCGTTTTGTCTCAATGCCGCACTGATACACAGGCCAGGTTACTTCACTCGTACAAAATGTCGTTCCAGTTTAGCTCTCTGGGCTGCGAATGCTATTCACGTGGCTCGCCTTCGAGACCTTTTCATTTCTTTCGTAAACTCATAAGCAGAACAGACGGATGGAACGACGTTAAAGGATGCTTCCGGATTATCTAAACCGGCATTAAGTTTCTGACTTTCTTGGTCCTGTTTTGCCTTTTGTTATAAGGCCTACATATATATGCGCAGAGAAAATCATACCCGTCGGAGTGCATAGTTCTCCTTTTTTGTCCGGTTTGAACCCTTCGATACAAGTGCATTTACCATCTTGACATGCAGTGAACGCCGCTGTACAGTCGCCGTCTCTTTCACATGCGGCGCCAACTTTTCGCTCTGGAAGGGAAAAAGAAGCACTTCAGGCCAGCATTCATCTTGCCTGGTTGAACAGGTTGATCCACATTCCTAAGCAGGCATAGAAAAGTCACGCCTACCTGCAGCCTTGCAAGTAGTATTTGTATCAGGCTCGTATCCCGCTCTACACTGGCACACTGTGCCGTTCTCAGGACACGAGATATCGACACCAAAACCAGAGCAGTACAGCTCCAATGTGTCGTGACGACAAGGATCACCGAGTGATGGTGCTGAAATAATAGTATACATTCCAAGTGACCTCGTGACCTCTATGATGCACTGCTTACATTTGAAACAGGTGTCGTTTCCAGCCGGGGAATAGCCTTCGTCACACAAGCAGTGGCCATCAATGCACTTACTGTTCGGGTCTGGACATGGTTTCTTCTCACTGCACGAGTCTGCAGTTGGTGCTGAGGACAAAGTATCGTCTAGAGTCCAGTCTCAGGGATGCATATTGCAATGCAACCACTTACCTCCTGGTGGCAATAAGCCGATGTCAAGAGGTTCATTTGTTCCGGGAGGAGGGGGACCAGTGGTTGGTGGTGGAGTAGTTGGAGGGTGGGTCTTCGGAGAAGGCGGTGCAGTGGTGGCGCCTAAAAAAGAACATCGTATTGCCATACATTTGCAAAGCATGTTCCTTGCACTCACCACTGGCAGTCCTTTGACCAACGGCCAATATGGCAAGTATAGCTAAGAATAAATTAGTGTGCATTTTGAATTTGCAAAGTGCACCCAACCGAGCAGCCTACAAACGATTATTGGAGTCCTGGCGCAAAAAGCGAAGGAATGGTATCAGAGTAGTTCCAACTGATTTATATAAGCGCTATGTCGCTGTCCACAACCTACACAATAGTGGAAACTAGTTTTCACTTCTTCAACACGACCTCGACTGTCGTCTTGTTTTCTAAATTCCCGTCCTGTAGCTCGTATCCTGAATCTGTCTCAGTCAAGACCTACATATAATGGCCACTACTGTTCAACTAACTGCACGCATCACGCTCAAATGTCTGTCAGATAAGTGTTGTTATTCTCAAAAACACTTCAGAAAGGGCTGCACATGATTTAGGTGCCGAGAATAAATTGATGCTGGATCAGATGTCATGTGCACGAGGCAACGTGCACTTCGCCTCGGGGTATTCGTGGCCAAAATAAGGTGCCTGAAGCAACACACGCCTCCCTAATCAGATGAGAGCCCAACGACCGAGCGTCAAACGTAATCGGTCACGCGTTTATGTTGTTTTCTCATAAACTTATGAAAGGACAGGCACGTGATAAGAAAAACTCTTATTTACTTTCATCTTATAAAAAGCTCACTTTTATTTCACAGTACAGTAGTTACCGATGTCTGCATCTCTTTTGAACTTCTTGCCAACTCAATAGCGGTTTTGTTGGTCTTGCGGATGCGGTGGTGCAGTGAGCGGTTCAGCATTCGTCAACCTATATTGCTTAGTAGCGACTGGCCGGACTCGTCCCGGGTTCGATCCCCAGTGAGGGAGGTCGGTCTGATAAACCATAAACCCTCGCTGACCTTGCAAGCCAGGCCGTGGGTGACTTAATCGGTACCGTCGCGGTGGCCTGAGTGGAGAGACGGAAGCCAGAGGAGTTGACAGTCTCAGTCAGCTGACTGACAAGGCTTACAGCCCAGTCGCCACTGTCTGTCTCTGTATATTTGCAGCCAAAGACAACCCGTCCCTACTAGAGCGCAGCACAAAACATGAATAAAAGTCTAAAAGTCGCTGTTAATTAAAACAAAGATTGGGAACGAATAGTTTGAAAGTGTTATATTGACTATTCACTATGTCATATGGTAGATCATTCCAGAGGTATATATACAGTAGTATGGTGCGTCCAGCAGGGGCTTCAAGATGGTGAGGAGCCGTTGCGCGCTCACTGATCCTACAACCAGACATGTCGACATGGATTAGCCGTTGATGTGATGTATAGGCAGGCAGCCCGTGATAAATCTAATGGAAATACTCGTACGTTAGTTTCAGTTGATTTCTACGATTTTCCAAACGAGCAAATTTAGGGAAGCCAGCTACTCGTGTCAACATATCAATGGTTCTGTATGCAGCAAACTGCTAATTTTTGAACCTTTTCCAGGTCGATGATTGATTTCTTTTGTATCGGTGCTCAAATTGCGGATGCATTCTCCCTCGAGTCGAGGGAGAATGCATTGCGAATAAACGGTCTTCAAAACGTTTGAAAACTGATTTTTCACACTTGCGGCGGAATGAACCGATCATTCGCCTACAAGACGAAGCGAGCTGACGACAGCCCTCAGTTTTATCAACGTTAAATTCGAGGCCGATATTGTTCACTTTCTCCTTCATACAGTCAATCCAGTCTGAGGAAGTCGGTGTCTGGTCTAGGGTGCCCCCGCGTGAAGGCGCAAAGAGGGAACCTGCCGTGAGAGCTGGCTGGTCGCTTTTCGGCCTTGCTTATCATATCATGACTATATATGCAGGCAAAACGGGGCAGAAGTCACATGGGGGGGAGGGGGAACTGAGGCAACGTGGGGCCCGCCCACAAAAATTAAACTTTCTTTCAAAAAAAGGGTGGGAAATGCAAACTTCGTGTAGCAGAAAAGCATGCACTAAAATCCATATCACTGCTTTATTTCAGGTTCCGAGGACAGAATCTCCTGCCTCCAAGAATCACCATGCGATCAGAATGCAGAAATGAAGTTCTGCGTGGCCCACAAGCACGTCGATAACACTTGCTCGAAAGTAACCAATCGGGATTGGTGCGTTGCTGAAGAGCTCAGACCGAGAAATCGATTTTGTCCAGTCAATTAGAAAAGTTTGTGTTCAGCTGTCTTCCAAAGCTATCATCAACAGCTATCAAAAAGTCTGGTTCAGGATGCACTACGTAGGGCCCCCTATAAAGGTACGATTTTGATTGTGCTTGTATTTCAAAGCGGTTACAGCGGCGTCACCTGTGTAACCAGAGCGCCAAAGCGGGGTCTCGTTCGTCGGGCTCGTGGCCTGGCGGGTTAGGCGTCTGGCTCCCACGCAAGGCGCACAGTTACCAATGGGTGTTCGACTCGCCCAGTAAATCAATTCTTGTGTTTTGCGTCCCTTCCCCCCCGCCCCCCATGGATCGTCTGACAAGTACTACTTTAGTAATCAAACCATTAATCCAATATGCGGGTATCCAGCAGACAAGACCATAGTGAGCTCGTGAAAAGGAGGTGGACCATTCCTCAATCAGTCTTCTTTACTATTAGCCAGCTCCGCTCAACTAAAGTATGCATACATTTAGCTAACTTGACATTCAGGGAGGCACTGCTTGGTGAACTCCAAGTATCTGATCCTATTTCCCAGTATCACCATCACATGACGTATCTAATAATAACGGATAAGAAAAGCGAAAGAAAGCTCACTAGCACCATTTTCGTCAACAAGCGACGACGGAAGTGCACTTTCCTCGCCACAGCCACACTTGATGGAAGCTCTTTAAAAATGTGCCTCCTCACCCCAGAGTGGTAATCTTTTAAATAGGTCTCCCAATCAATTTGTTTGACATCGATGCAGAATGACTTGCGATCATTATCGGACAATCGATTGTTCAACGACACAATTCCCGTCGATTCAAAATCCCACTCGTGACTGTAGAAGTACTCTAAGGTGCCGAGTGCTTTATTGATTTTCTCGTACATGCGTACCATGAATGCCTTTCGGCCTGTCAAGTTGCAAATTAGATCGATCGCGTAAGCAGGCACGAGATGATCGAAGAACAAACGAAGGCGATGTTCCAGATAATTAGTTGTGGTTCGTCCACCGGGAATACGGTACAGATCGGCCAGTGGCATCTCGTGTGTGAAAAAGTTAATGGTGGTATCAACCAAAGCGTTCCAATACACCGGATTTAACATGCCCGTTGCGCAGTGGATGACCGGCATCGGTGCATCTTTGTCCGAAGCGCGATGCCACGCCGCCAAGATCAAAGTATTGGCCACCACGTCTACTGGCACCAAATCGGCACGCACTCGCTTCATATCGCCGTAAATCGATCGAAGAAGACCCTTGGCACCCACAGCAATTAATCCAGTGGCACCATTCACGTTATCGATCCAGCCGGGTATCGGATCGCGCCAGATTGCGGTTACGATAGATGGACGCACGATGACAATCGGCAAGTGCTTGTTGGCTTCTCCGTCATCGACGATCATGGACTCGGCTACCTGAAAATGGCGAAAACACTATTTAGTCGCACCCTCTGTGAAAAGTCAGCGCTTGCAACCGTGGTCTTTCTACTGGTTTAATATTTACCAAGAAAGAGTGTCTTATTTGCTTAAGTCTGTAGCCTCTCCCCACAGGTCTCGTCCCAACACGCGGAATTAGGAAAAAAGGCCCCCCCCCCCCCAAATTCGCCACCACACAACTCGGCCCCATGCGATTCGGGGGCCCCCCCCCCCCCCCCAACAGCTCGCCCCTGAACCAAATCATTTTGGACCAACAGATGACCTGAGGTCAGCGTTTGTGTGGAGTATCAAAGAGGCTATATGGGAGATCTTGGCAACTGCCAATTTTGGTTTACCGCACAGCACTTACCGCTTTTGTGAACGTATATGTATTTGGTCTGACTCCGAGCAAGAGTGGCGTCAGCTGATCGAACATCTCGTCGCTCAACCACTCCACGCCCTCCGCCAATCGACGCCATGGCACGGGCGACGGATAGACACTCTCGATAACGTGACTTCGATCGCAGTTGCAATAGGCCGTACTTGCATGCACGAACGCATCCAAGCGTTTCATGCGATCGCACAGCCGCAACAGACGATGGGTGCCTTCCACATTCATCTGGATTGCCAATCGCATTCTTTCGTCGAATCGGACAGTAGCAGCGCAATGAAAAACCACTGATACGCTATCGCAGATGAGTTCGCAATCGTCGATGTTCAAGCCCAAATCGCACTCCGTGATATCACCGCTCAATGGCACCACTTTGTCCAGCAGGTTGGTCAATACGACCGTCTCGCTCCCATCCGGGTTCTCTTTGACCACCTTGGTATTCTGAATCGATTCGAATAGCTCGCACTTTTCTGCCAAGGCTCGCCAGCGTTGTTTGGCATCCACGCCTTTGCGGGAACGGATGAGCAAGTAGATGGTCTGCAGTCGTGGAACAGAACGAAGCAGTTTCTCGACGAGCACTTTCCCCAAGAAGCCTGTTCCACCCGTAATTAGCACGCTACGGCCCGCGAAGAAGTCTGCGACCTCGGAAGCGGTAGACATGACTAAGCGTCAAATAGCCCTGAAAAGAGTTGTAGTTATAGCAATGCAATCGTACGACCCAACTGGCCAGGCATAACTAAAGTAGCTAAAGATAAATGCGGCATGTCCGGATTTCTTGAAGAAAATCCAGCTCAACTGATTTCGACCGAACCTGACGCGCCATAAAAGGACTGCCTGCGTGAATTCAGAGATTCTTTCAGGTACCCGCTGGGTCGAGGAAGAATACCAGACTAGTTTGGCAAAACTACACCAAGGACGCAAGGTAAAAGGAACTTGCTCCGTAATTCACCAAGCCAAGGGAACTATTGGAATTTGGATTAAACTGATGGCCAAACAGGGTGGGGTATTCTACAATCATCGATGAATTTACCATTGCAATTCGAATAAAGATACATGCAAATCGATTCTTAGTATGATCGAGGAAGGTCGTTTCTGCAGCGCATAATGAAAAGCATTTTCTCTGTCAGGAAATTAGAGATTTTGATTATACTCGGATCAGGTTCAACAGCTCACAGAAGGACTTCAGCAAGAACCCGTCTAGAATGAGGCCCATGGAGAGAGAGAGACCCCGACTCGACCCCAAATTAGAAAGTAAACCAGTCAAAGAGACGAACTGTATGAAAATATAGCCTAGAATGAGCAAGAGAGAGAGCAAGATTTCTTTCAGCCCTTCTCAGAATAAGCTGCTTCCCTTGTGCATATTTCACTAATTGCCGGCAGGTGGTTCCTCGCACTAATACCACTTACTGCACATAGCTCCAGGAGGCAGTGATTTTGAGCACACGGCTGCTCGAGGATTGCTTATTCGCAGCACAGTTCATATGCGTTATATGAGAATTGGACGAGTGACAACCCAAGGGAGATCAAAGGCCATGGAAACAGTGCGAAGTGGCAAATCGACGCAACGGACCAACAGTCCTCTGATAGCTGTTCTTGATGGTGTCTTGCCTTTTTTGGGGCCTATGTATGCGCACAAAAATCATACCTGTCTGATTGTGAGTGCACACTGTAGTTCTTTTTTGTCCGGTTTGAACCGTCGATACTAGCATATTTAACACCTTGGCATGCAGTGAGCGCCGCCTTACAGTCGCCGCCCCTTTTACATGGGGCGTTAACTTTTCGCACAAGGAAAGAAGAAGTAATAAGAATTTCAGACCTGATCATCCATCTTGATTAGTTGAACAGGTTAATCCACATTCCTAGGAAGGCACAAACATCAAACCTACCTGCCGCCTTGCACGTAGTATTTGTACTAGGCTCTTATCCTGACTTATATTGGCAAACTCGGGGTCTTCGGGTCTGGACATGGTTTCTCCTCACCGCACGTGTCTGCAGCAGGTGCCAAAGACAAAAGTGTATTGTCTATAGTCTGGTCTAGGGAGGATTATGCATATTGCGCTACAACCGCCTAACTCCTGGCGGCAGTGAGCCGATATCCAGGGGCGAACGGCAGGGGGAAAGAGGCGGCTGGTGGTGGAGAAGTTGGAGGGTGGACCTTAGAAGAAGGCGGTGCAGCAGAGGCTGGTAAAAAAGATCATCATTGTACCACTTGTCTGCAAAGCATGTTTGTCTTCTACTCACCACTAGCAGTCCTTTGACCGACGGTCAAAAGGTAAAGTATAGCCAAGTTTCCGCACAAAGAAAGAAGAAGTAATAAGAATTTCAGACCTGATCATCCATCTTAAATTTAAAACTTGAACCAAATCGAGCAGCGTACTGGAGTCCTGGCAAACAAAGCGAAAGAATTATCAGAGTCGTCTTAACTGATCTTAACTGATTTATATAAGTGCTATGTCGTTGTCGGCGACCAACGCCATAGTGTAAACTAGTTTTCACTTCTTCAACAGGGCCGTGTAATAAGTCTTTTCGGCCTGAAGAAAAGACGGTGTATTTGGCTGCCTCAAGACGAAGTGCACTGTAGAATCGATGTCGGAATGTTGAAAAAAAGAGTTTGATTGATGATGCAGTTTCAGCACTCCCGTTGTAGTGGGCAGCCAAAATTCTGAAACTCCAGCATGTATGTATAAAAAGTCGGAATTTATGATTGCAAAGGGGGCCATTAAGAAATGGGAATTTTATTTTTTATAATTGAGAGAGGAGTTCAAGCTTCTGGCTATCGCCACTAAAACGCGAGTGCTGAATCTAAATATCACACTCTTTTTCAATATTCCGACATCGATTCTACAGTACACTTGGTCTTGATGGCAGCAAATTACACGGAGCAGTATGCGGTTGCCTTGATTGACTGCCGCATACAGCTTATCAGTTGCCTTCGTTGGCCATCAATACGCCCCTGCAGGCGAGGCAGAAACCCGTCGGGTGGATGTCTCCGGCTCCTACGACTAGGAGGCTGTCTGGAGGTTTTTCCATACCGTCTGTTCCCCGCGGAATCTTCTTAAATGTACGACTATCCAGCATTTTACGTACAACGTCGGCTGTCATCTTGTTTTTCTAAACTCCGGTCCAGTAGCTCATCTGTCTCAGTCAAGACCTATAATGGTCACTACTGTTCAAATAACTGCTCGCATCACGCTCAAATGTCTGGCAGAAAAGGGGTTGTCATTCTCAAAAACCCTTCAAAAAGGGGCTGCACACGATTCAGGTGTCGAGAATGAATTGATGCTGGATCAGATGTCATGTGCACGAGGCAACGTGCAATTGGCCTCGGGGTATTCGTGGCCAAAATAAGGTGCCTGAAGCAACATACGCCCCCCTTATCGGATGAGAGCACAGAGGCCGAGCTTCAAGCGTGGCATGCGTAAATATCTACTCTCTTTGAGCGCGGTAGAACGAGAGGCACGTGATAAGGAAAACTTTATCTTTCATCTTCCAAAAAATCTCATTTTACTTGAGTTGGCGATGCCTACATTGGTTTCAAACTTCCCGCCAAAAACTCAAAAGCAAGTTTTATTGGTCAAACATTCTTAAACATTTTTCGCGTCTTGCATTCTGCATGAGAATGTCCAAACTTCATCTCAGTCTCATCTCCACCCACGCATTTCCATCAACTTGGACGCTATTTTGATTCTTGGTTGTGATTGAGTAAGCTTTGAGATGTCTATTTGTTTGAGAAAGACCAGCCTTGCCGCGTTCTGGATGCTGAGTCTGGTTTGGCCAGCGGATATCCTCGCGGGGACTCCGAAAAATTCGAATCTCCAGGAAAACCATTAAATGATTCGCCCAGCGCATCAAAGCTAGGCATTCTAGCGCTAGCATATTGATCCGCCTTGAAGCCCTGTAGAAATGTGCCAATTTTTCACTAGGTCCTTGACTATGTAGCTGCCTTTCGGTCGTTCTTCAAGCCTGACTGCTTTTTTTCGACTTAAAAGCAACGATTATTTGCCTCGTTTTGGTTACTTTGTTTATCATGAACTCTCGGGAATGTCAGTTACTTTTTTGGGCCTTTTGGCTCTCGGGTACGAGGGGATCCGCTCCAGGTAGGTACAATATATGATGTGCAGATGTCTTAAGTACCCGTAAATGAGTACTTTCCATTCTGATAAGCCCGAGCTGCGTTTAACGGTTGGAAATCCTGCTATGCTCAGTGTATGAGATCCTATCCAGGGCCTCAAGGACTGCATCCTGCAGGAGGCTTCCCACAGCTCTTTCTGCTAAAAGCGTACTAATTCAAGCAAACAAGTAGAGGCCAATGTCATGCAAAGCAGCGTTCTCATTTCAGACTTGAACATCGTATGGCCGGAAATCATAAAGGAGGATGGACTGAGTATCAACGTCACATGTCGCTTGTCCCAGCGAGATCAATGTTTGTCTGGCACTTGGTTCGACCTCTATGACAGTCGCACAACGTTCATTCTCGCCAGAAAGCCATGCCAGGCTGAAGACATAAGAGGCACTTCATTCACAGTCAATCTCAAGGAAAGTACTCCTTTTGGCCAGTTCAAGTGTCGATATCGTGGACAAGAGTCCTCAATAAATTCGCTAGACATCAATTATCGTTTTTGTGAGTCCGTGATGTCCTGGTTCTTGTGAGCAAGGGCGGGAAATTCACACTACGTGTAACATATTAGCAAGTACTAATATCCTTAGCACTGGTTTATTCCAGGTTCCGAGGACAGCATCTCCTGTATCCAAGACTCGCCATGTGATCAGGATGCAGAAATGAAGTTCTGCTTGGCCCACAAGCACGGCGATAACACTTGCTCCAAAGTAACCAATCGGGACTGGTGCATTGCTGAGGAGCTCAGACCGAGATATCGATTTTGTCCAATCAATCAGAAAAGTTTGTGTTCAGCAATCTTCCACAGCTATCAAAAAGTCTGGTTCAGGATGTACTACGTGGAAGGGAATTGCCCCTATGGAGGTACGATTTTGATTATGCTGGTTTCTTAAGCGGACGTAACAACTTGACATGTGTAGCGTGCGTGCAACCAACGCACGTGCGGCATACAGATGAGAGAGATGCGGTGGTGTAATATCCTGGAAAGACTGCGTAACAGCAGGCCGAGTGATCGGATGTCTTCCTCTTGGGGAGGGTATCGATCTCCCGACCACTCAGGAATATGTTACACCTTGATCGCTTAACACGTCCCACTTTAGTGGTCAAACCAATAATCCAATATGCGGGTATTGATCGCTTGTACGACGAGCCCTTCGTAGTCAAGCCGGCAGACAAGACCATAGCGGTCTCGTGCATTGAAGGCGGACCATTCTTTAACCAGAAAGTCTACTTTACCGTTGGCCAGTTTCACTCAACCAAAGTGTGCATACATTCAGCTAACTTTACACTCAACGACGCACTGTTCACTAATGGTACTGGAGTCTATGATTTGCAAGTGGTCATCTCTCGATACTACTTCTCCAATCGTCTTGTCATATTTGGTAAGAGCTACATATTAGTGTCAGATGTATCCGTACCTGAAACCCAGGCGGTAGTCAGGGACTATAATGAATTCTTCGTTCCAGGCAGCCAGTTGAACTTGAGTCTTGACGACTCTGGTCACGCTCGCTGTGAACTAGCCAGCCGAGTTGGTGAGCATTTCCGTGTGCTTCAGTGGTGGAAAAAGAAATCCAATACTTCCGCGCGATTCGAGGAAAATTTACTAAAAGGCCCTCTACTAGCAGGCGTAAGTCTTGCACTAATCTGACATCGATCTCTTGATCAACCTGCTCCTTTCAGCACTCATGGATCCTCAAATCTGAGACCCCGGACGAATACGAATGCCATGCTGTCATAACGTACAAAACTTGCACTCCCCACCGAAAGTTTGATCAGTCTCTGACTAGTGACAGCATCTTTGTGAACAAGAGTGCGCGACTCACGGGTAACTAGCATCCCAGGATCGCTCCTGACACAAAAAGGAATCTTTCAAATTTCAGGCAATAATCGAGTTATGCTATCGATGCTTCTTGCTGCTTGGTCATCATTACGACTACTGCGATCGTGAAACACTGTGAGAAAATAAACGATCGCTTTGTGATTTATTGTGCACCTGTGCTATTGTTGCTTGTGGTCTGTGTCGCTGTGTCTGTGTCAAACTTTTTACCAAATTAAACTCATGAAATCGAGTAAGCATAAATACGCACAAAATTAGTTAGCACAGGAATGTAGACACTTTTATTTTACAAAAAGTCGAAAATTCAAACTTTGCGCTGCCGCTCAATTAAAACGTAGTTACCAAACGTCGAAGGACTTTAAAGCGCTCACGCTTTTGCAATAGGATGTCGCGTGGCTAAAACATGATTACTGTAAATCCTTGCTTGCCGTGATTCAGGAAAACACGCGTGGGGATTCTAGGAGGCACTGTATATCAATGCTCGAAACTGCTGTTGGTAAAAACACTCAATTCGAATGCGTATGTATATTGTGTACAAATACACACAAACTTCTACATTGTACATGGCTGTGGCATGTTGTACAGAACCACATTTTGAGTTTTTTCATTACTGTTTATTTTGCTCTGTACTAAATAACGAAAAAATAATTGAAATAAGCAAAGGCTCCACGACGAATGTAACGATAGAGCAAAAAAACTTTTTACAGTCTCAGTCATAAAGGCAAAAACTTTTAAAATATAAAAAATAAGACGAAACATTCACTGACTGAGCTCTTGTGCGAGCGTTTTCAATGATCAAATGATTATGCATGTTCTTTATTTTCCGTTTAATAATCGCGTAGACCTTTTTTCGCAAAAAAGCTACACAACTTTCGCACCAACTGAAGATCATGTTCACATCGGTATAAAAAAAAATATCAGACAGGAATGTAACGTGATGATGATCTGCGTCGAAATAGCAACAGTTTATTGTCAGGTATTGTGAAGTCTTAAGAGTAATCTTGTCCGGCATTTGGGGCATGCTATTTATAATCGGTGGCAACTCTAGAGGCCCTGGACGACTCTGGTATCCGACATTCGACATCCGACAACGTAGGCTTCATGACGCAGGTCTGGTAACCTTCGTTTAGCATTTCATTAACTAGGATTTTTCATTGTATTTTACGTTCGTATTGTCTGGTTTCGAAATATCTTCAATGAGTGCATGGGCTAGAAAATGGCATACTGAATTTATATATTGCTGCGCGTTTGTTGAAATGTGCCGCGACATTTGTTTTCGAATCGTGATGCAAATGAGGTCGCTATAATGAGGTCGCTGTATAAGCAATTGTATGTTTGGGTTTGGTGTCGGATGCCTTATAAGTAAATGGTGAGTAGAACTCGGAAGTCGTCGCTTTAGTAGCGCTGTTACAGGAATTTATGCAGCAGAAGTGAATTGATCGAAATCCGGAATTCCTTTATCAAGAAGTCGCATGCGTCCTGCTTCATTCGGACTGGGTGGGGACTTGGCCATCGACTGCTTCCGACATTCGTCGCGAACCTTTATCCAGAAACGCTCAAGGCACAGCGACTTTGTCTCGTCGGGCACAGACTGTTGACTGTTGACAGGCACCGTCTCGCATTTGTGGCACGTTGGAGGACATTTTTCGTGGCACTGTTTTCCCAGCCTGCTATTCTCGATCAGTTGCGAGCAAGCTGAGAGGATTAGCGTCAGAATGTGAAAAACTAGGCAGCACATTAAATGATGACTTACGCTTGCAATGAATAAAAACTCGCATCGTCTGACGATTTTTCGTCTGGCCTACAACGACAGCGGACGCTCGGAGGTTCTGGCGTCTCAAACAAGATCAGCCTATCAGCTGTCATAACTGTATGGGCGATAAAACTGAAAAAGTCTATAGCTGGTGTTGAACATTATAAAATATGTTTAAATATGAGATAAGGAGCCTGATATATGGACACCGTCCACATTTTATACAGTGTAGCGAAAATTCTGGACCCTCAGCACCTATGTAAGAAAAGTTGTGCCAAAATGTAGTGAAAGAAAGTAAATTGTAAATGAAATCTTGGTGAAAAAATCAAGCTCCTGGCTCTGCGTGCAGGAGTCTGGGGGAAATTTCACTGTCAGTTTAGGATGCGTCCTGAATCCTAAGACATGTCCTGAATTCTACAGCAGTCCTAATCGTAAGTCATATCACAATCAGCTTGGTGTCCTTGGGTGGGACACCAAGCTGTCGTAAGGTTAGGACGACCTCGACCATATCCTGACACTTTCTGGTGTCTTTATCTCCCAGCAGCGCTGCAATGCTGTCACAGCTTTGAGGGCAGGATTTGTGGGCAGTAGCCCGTCTAGGGCAATCGTAGGGTGCCTTGAGATTGTGGCACTTTGGTTTAGGTCTCTCGAACTGCAATCACAGTTCTTTTTCAGCCGAACTAAAATTCTGTCGTCCTTTTCCAGCCATCGAGGCCGGAAAGGGGAAGACAGAATTCCGCCATTATCATTTTACTCCTTACACAAGCAAATACATGCGCTTGACGGGAGGGAGACCCACAAAATTAGTTAAAACTTATACGCGTGGTAACGTTATCATCAAGAATTATTCCACGGTACAGAATCCCGCAAACTAGTCGCAAAAAAAAAACAAACTTCGTTTGTAGGACTCAAAAAAACCAGATTTAGCACGTTTACGGCGCTCATATGAAGAAGTGGACCAGCCTGCCTTATCGTTAGCCAAGGCGTCCTCGTGAGACATGATATTAATTATTCATATACAATTGCACAGCATACTTCGATTAGTAGTGGGTGCTCGGCTTACACGTACAGTATGTACATATTTTCGCGTTAAATTTTGTAGTCTGCTAACATGTGTAAAGTCATCCTTTTTTACTGTGAAGCAAGATGTGACATTTCTCAGGACGCGCCTGAATCTACGGATAAGGCATCTCTAGGACAGCTATTGTGACTCGTATTCGTCCTAAAATTAGTATCGCACAGTGAAACTGGCACCCGCTGATTGTGAGTCTTCCCAGATTCCTCTTCCACGCGTTTCCAGGATGGGTCTATATGTAGCCATGTGGAATTCAAATTTCTACGCTATGCACGTGGATGCACAACCGTACACGTGGATTCCACATGGAACCACGAAGTCAACGTGGGACCGATCTCGACTTTGTAAGGGTTCCACATGGAACTTGCCATGGATTCAGAGTGGACACCAAGGTGGAAATTTTTTGGTTGATTCCAGAAGAAGTCATGCAGTCCACATGGAACCACTCTGGATTTTGCACTGCTTCAAGTGGAACTGACCCTGGATCCAGAGCCTATACCAGGCTGGAAATTTCTTATAGATTCTAGCATACTGTCAATGACCAACAGCTCAAGTGCCCTGAACCCTCGATATTGCCATTTGCTGAAATCGCACTGTGCACTGTGAAACTGGTCCCTGCTGATAGTCTTGTGCTATCGCAGTTATCTTACTCGCACAGTGCCCTGCCAGCCTAGCTGCATAGACTACTGTGTGCCAGCGTAGTGCTTGATTGCGTATTCCATACACACATCCATGGCATAGCCACTCTCTCTCCCCATTTGTAATTTGTTCATATCCAAACTTGGCTTCATGGGCGCAAGACACGTATTCTGGCACAAGCCGCTTACAGCGTGGTAGAGTTCCTCTTCTAGCAGGCCAGCATTGCGATTGTTCCGAAGCTGTAAGAGTATTTTTGATTTTTAATGGGTGTGAAGTTTTTTGTTTTCCCCAAAGCCGTCAAAGACAGCTTTTTAAAAATTCAACTTGCATGTGAAACTTTACATAATGCAACGCAGGAAACTGTCACCTGTACTAAATTTTATTGGTGAACAGGCAAACGCGGTGAAGATTTGTTGCTGGTGCCAAATGATCAATGTCAAAGTAAGAGCCAGAAAATTTACAATTCCTCGCCAAGGTCAATTGTCGGATCAGAAAATTTTTTTGGGGCTGTCAAGGTCAGGGTTTGGCCAGAAAATTTTTTGAAGGGTCGGTCAAGGTCAGGGTCAGGTCAGAAATCCTGAAAAGCTACCTGTCTGCCTCAATCGAGACCCGTGACCGGTTTTTTAAGCGCAGGCAAGCAATCGCTGTGGACCTGGATGGTCAGCAAGCAGTAGCCGCCCCGAGTAAGAAGCTGCCCAAGATCGATTTGAAGAGATGTTCTGGTGACGTCATGCAGTGGCATGACTTTTGGGACCCCTTTGAGACGGCCATTCATAACAACACCACATTGTCTGATGATGACAAATTTAACTATTTACGTGGCCAGCTGTCTGGGGAAGCCAAGTCGGCCATTACAGGCCTATCCTTTACGAACGAAAATAATGAGCATGCGGTCGAAATTTTGAACAAGCGATATGGCGATAAACAGGTGGACGGTCAATTCGCACTATACGGCTCTCTCGACTCTGCAGGCGCCACCAGATCAGACGCCTAAAATCCGTTTTGTGTGGGACAAAGTAGAAAAGCATCTTCGTTCGTTGGAAGCCCTAGGCGAAGAGATCGAGCGCGTACATGTGGTGTCAGAGATTTTTTTGAAACTACGCGTAATTTTTCGTAATTTTGCGTCTGGAAGAAAATCATGGAAATTCTTCTAAACCCTACTTTTCAACGACTGCACCTGACTTGCAACGTTCCCCGTTCCAGACATACGCAGTGTGGATGCAACGATCCACCCGACTTGCAACGACCGCACCCGACTTGCAACGGCAACAGAGCCAACCGTTCGCAAGAGAGTGCACTGTAGACTGGAACGCTGATCGAGAATGTGCGTTGCCTTCGTGCAGTGTAAACAGCTTCACAATGCGTCAACAATGTTGCTGGTTCGCTGATTGTTTCGACCTCAATTTTAATGCCAGGCTAGTTACTTACACAATATTTACACGGACATAAACACCTTTGGACAAAAATTATCATGTAAAAACGAATTCAATGCAATGACGTGTGCTGAGTTGAACGAGTTCATTTCTCAACGACTGTTTAGTGGGCAGAATTATCTAGAAAAGGTCAAGAAGCGACTGAGCTGAAGAACGCAAGCTGAGCTGGCCGAGCTGATTGTCCCAAAAAAGAACACGGAGCTCAGCTGGCTCAGCTCGCAGCTGGCTTTCAGCTGGGAGCAAGGGGTAAGTGAGCTGTCTGAGTGAGTTCGGTCTTTGTTCCAGCCAGAAAAGTTTGTGAGTGCAGTGCAGGAGCGCCGCAAGCCACAAAGCAAACCATCCGCAAACTGAGCTAACCGCACCCTGAGCTGGCTGAGCTGTTAGTCGCGATGTGAACGATCCCTCAGCTGTATAAGCTCGCGATCACTTGGCCCGCCTGGCGGTTGGCACAGGATTAGCTTGGCTCGCTCTGCAGCGGGTGAGCAATGTCGACAGCCCTATTAAACTGCCCTGGCCCCTCCCTACCAAACCGACTGCCCCTAGCTACACAGCCAGTTTCATAATCGTGCAGGAACTGTTCTGCAAACTTGGTAGACAGCTTTTTACCAACGGCAGGTCATGTTCACATCAGTTGGGACAAGATATCAGACAGGAATGAAGGTATGCAGCGACACACAAACGTCAAATTATCACATCGCACAAACACATTTCACCATCCGCACACTGGTACAATTGTCAGAAGTCGCTTGCAGTATCCTTCATTCGGATGGGATTGGAGCTTTGGCCTGCTTCTGACGTCCGTCGCGAACCTCGATTTAGAAGCATTCGAGGCACAGTGGCTTTGACCCGTCGGCCACGTACAGGTTGTTCTCTGGCACCGTCCTGCATTTGCGGCACATTGTAGGGCATTTTTCATGGTACCTGCACCATTTCCCCTGCAGTTTCAACACATGGCTATGCTCGATCAGTTTCGAACAGCCTGAGCGGATAGGTGTCAGAATTGGTGAAAAACTAGCCAGTACATTTAAAATCAAACGACTTAGGTTCGCAATGTACGCAAACACGCTTCGTCAGTCCATTTTTCTTCTGGCCACCAACGACGGCTTTCGTTTCCGACATGGCGCTGATTCGATGACACGCTTTTATGATCGACTCGAACCGACCACCTTCGCAAAAGACCCATTCTCCAGCCAAGTGAGACTCTAAAATGCTGAACAATAACAGGCTTGTCTTCGAGCACAAGTAACCGTCGATTTGACGATCGACTAACTGGTGATCTTCGCGCAGGTCCGACCACTCTCCAGCCGAATGAGAGACTGGAATGCTGACACGATAATGTGCTTTGTCTTCGTGCAAACAGCTTTACAGTTCGCCAACGATGTTGCTGGACCCTTCGCTGATTGTTTCGCCTGTTATTTTAAGGTCAACGGGCCTGCACGGGTACATATATCAGATTCAAAGAGCAGCGATTTTATATGCCAGTTGCAAGAACTTTTTGGACTCCCCTGTAGATGATGTGCATAAGAGATGCGACATGGTTACCTCCACTGCAACATACATAATTTGTTGCTCTTATTAATCAGCTCGTGATTAAAAAATCTAGTTTTTTGTTGTGTGAGCAGGGCAGTGCCTTTTATGGGTGAGTCACTTTTTGACCAACGATAAGATAACAAACATTTTCCATTTTTCTTATTACCATGATTAAAAAACTGGACACATGCAGGTGTCGACTTACAATGCGTTTACTGATGCCATGAAATGTTATCTAGGATAGCGAAATCACAGGCACACCCATGCATTAGTGAGGGGCGTAAGATATGAGCACATGATGATGGTACATCACATTCCTAGTTCTAGTTTGCCTCTGCCATGCCGCCTTTAATGCCTAAGCTGGCACTAGAAAACGTCCCGTACCCACACACTCTTCGAATTTTCCCCCAGCTGATGCCACTTGCCTCAAAGCTCGCACAATGCCCTCGAAAATGCCTTGCACTTCGGCGCAATAGACCAAAAATTCGTGCGAAATCCTGTTGGCCAAGAAAAAGGCCACCGTTCCGATGGTGACGTAGAGCCATTGAGCCACGTACGATGCTGTCTACAACTGCCCTAATAAAATTAGTCATGCTGACTCCTACTTGGCGAGCGAACTCGATGATCCGCTCCCTTAGATAAGTGAAAATCACTCGAGCTCTATCGATGATCGACAACTTCGTTCAAATTCTGCCAGATGGTTCGCAATCGGTCAACCATGTAGCCCATCAAATCGAGTGCAGAGGTGGCCATTTCTCGATAGACACCGGACGATATATAGACCATGACTGAATGACCAGGCAGTTTGAGGGCTGTTACTGGAATGTACAGCCAACATCGCGAGGCCACAATATCCACCGCTTCGGCCCAAAAACGTTCCTTCTGGTCAGGGTCATTGCAGGAGTTGTACGTTCTGACCGTTCCTCGCAGGCCGTGACCAGCCTCGAATGCTACCGCAGCAGCAGTCACACCCAAAGATACGGCCAGCATTCTAACTTATGCTGGTCTAGCGGAGACACCTTGTGTCGTCTGACACTATGGGATAGGCAGACTGCTTTCCTCAGTCGTGATATTTTCAAGCCAAGTGCTTCATACATACGACGCAAATCTTTGCCCTTGAGTACTAGTGTACACTTGTAACATAAGCCAGTGCCAGCATCGCCAAGAACACAATCGCAAGCGTAGCCGGCTGATTTTATCTAATTAAACTACATACAACATCCGTCTCTATGCGAGAAGCTCTTCACAGAGTTGCGTTGTCAAGACACCTGACATCAGTCTGACAAGTCACAGGCAATTTACTGTACGACGAAATAAGTAGGTACAGTATTCTATGAAATGATAGCTTACTGTAAAGCTGGAAGTATAGTTCGATGCGATGCGTCAAATAAGCTTGCGATGCGACGTTTACACTCCACACCGCATCGAACTATACTTCCAGCTTTAGGCACCTTTTTACATTGTCAGTTGACCCAAAAGTGTCGCATCGGACGCTTATTTGACGCATCGCATCGAACTATACTTCGGGCTTAAGAATTGTCAATTTCACATTGCTCCATTGACCAAAGTGTGCAATCAGGTGCAGCTATGCACGTTTGAAACCTGCCAATATGAGGCTTACTTCATTGAGAGAATATCTATTCGAGGTACAGTTGGATGTGCAATGTTCAAATTCTTACTCGCATGCAATATGAATCATGAATTTGTACTGAATTGCAAAACTTGCACAAATATGGGCAATTGCTTTTGGGGGAATCTTGGCACAAATATGGCTCTGATCTCCTTGTAATACATGAGTGTCCGTTTTATTTGAGGGAAGGACTGGTAGATTTTATACTACCCCCCCCCCCCCCAAAAATCCCAGTGCAGCCAAATCAAGTCTTCTGGTCTGGTCCGTTGCTGAAATATCACCCAATAGGTGACGCTCCGAGCTGCTGGCTCCATGCGTATGATCGATTGTGCAGACGAGCCTCTACTCGTATATCGTTCCACGAAACAGGAGCACAGTTTAGAGGCAGGCGGGTATTATTCCTGGATGGATCTGTTTTTCACGGTGTCCATCTGATAAAATGCGTCTCCCTCCGTCCTCCATATATCGGCCCCTGGATCTTGTTAGTTGTAGAGCTTTTCTGTGCTGTTGGTTCGAGAGGCCTTTTTGCGTGAGCTAGGGGATGAATGGTTATACCCTACCTTTGTACATATATAGCGAGGTATTGTATGTATACATACTTGATTGCAAACCGGTCCATCAGGGCACCAGGCCTTGAAGAATTTCGAACAAGGTTTTCATTTTGTTTCTGTACATCGACCATTTGACCTGGGTCAACAACCTGTATGCAGCACAGCTGCCACAGTTTCAGCACCCTACTCCTTTACTATTTCTGTGTACTGGCCGTTTTACCCGCAGGATATGCGAACTGCTTTTAATAGATTTTAAAAGCCAGGGCTACTGCGAGACCGGGAACATATAGGAGGGAGAATGGGCAGGATGTTCATGTACTATCATTGTACTCCTGCCCGAATTGGCACCTTGGCTAAATCGCACGGCCCAAAGAGTAACATAAGAGGGCTGGTCTCTACGCAAGTATGTACAAGGAGGCGTCCTGCACCAACATATTCCTCCAGCATCTCCCTAAAAGCAGGCAGGTTTTGCAAGGCTCGTATGACGCCCTCATAAATCCCCTGCACTACTGCCGTGAACCAAAAATTCGAAATAAATATGTCGGCACACAGGCAAGCCACAATTCCAATAAAACTGTATTTCCACTGCGCTATGCAGTCCAGATGTTCTCTGGCATCACTGACACAGAGGACGATGGCGAGTCCCCCTGGTCGAACAAACTCCTCGATCCGCAAGATCCTTCGTGCTCTGTGATACCGCCAACATTACCCAGCCACTATTTCAACAGCCTCTGCCCGCGCAAACTGATTCTGCAGGCTATCTTATCAGGTGGCCACTCCTCGCATGCCGTGAAATGCTTCGAAAAGGAACGCCGTACTGAAACAATTAGGTTCTCAGGCAGTAACCCTGAACCAACTGTGCTGTGGTGTTAAGGTTTGAATCAAGCCACGCAGCCCACCAGTACAACGAGTATCGTTTACTGTCGCCACCACGCCGTACCAGTAGGGGACTCACGCAGGACCAAGAGAGCCGGCTACAAACGTCGGGTCGTCGAGAAGTCGTCTAATCGACCTGATCTGGACTGAACTCGCCAGGCAGGGAGGAGCAGGGCCTTTATATAGGCGATGCTCGGCCCAGGAACTAGTCTTATCAATCCCTCGCATGTTAGGAAAACCAGTCAGCTCGGCCTCTCGGCCTCGCTCGGCCCTGACCAGGGAGGAAGACAAATAGTCTGCGCATCTTGGTGCACACTAGATGTTCTATGCTAACAGAGTACACTGAGGCACCTATTACAGTACCGGTCGCACCAAATGACACAGCAGCGATCGCGAGCATGCTCAGCTGTTACACCAGCCTGACTGTGAACTCGCTAGCGTCATTGCCAATGAAACCTGACGTTATTTCTGCGCACAGCACGAGCCTGTGACAACAGACTTCAATCGAATGCCCATCTCTGTGCCAACATGAGCTCCCCACATACATAGGCGTCGGCTGCCTTTCAGGGCCTTTCGTCTTTTACCTGCAATACTTACTAATGTACTGTATTGAAAATCTAGCCCGCTTGCGACTATGAATCAAGAAGACAATAGCACCATACAGCCAGCTGGGGTACACTCTACTCTACTATTCCACGATGCGATTCATCCACTTATTCCAATGACTTGAGCGTGAATACACGGCACGTAAAAAAGCTATTCAGGCACCCAATCGGTTCTGACCTGTAAAAATTAACAAATACTGAAATCCCACAGCTTTACAGTCTTATCGTACGAGCCTGACACGATTCGCAAATCATTGAATTTCAGACAGGTAACTCCATCCGTATGGCTAGTCAAGGTTATAATACGTTGGCCCGTATGCAAATTCCACATCTAAAAACGACAGCCTGCTCATCTACGGCATTTTTCTAACACTCGCCACTTACTTTCAACGTTTTATCATCCGCCGCGCTGACTATCCGCCAACTGTCTGCTTGCAAGCATCGAATGACCCCCGTGTGCCCCTCGTGCTGCATCCAATCCAACGTATTTAATCGACGACCAGTTCGCAGATCCCAAAACTTGATGGTGCAATCTAGCGAGCCAGAAACTATCCGGCTGTCATCGAATTGAAGACACGTTACGGCGTTCTGATGAGCATTGTGCAAGGTCATAATGCAATGGCCACTGACGAGATCCCAAACCTGCAAGACACGCCATGTGTACAAGAACGAACGCTAGCAACAATAAGCAAGCAGCTCACCTTGATGGTATTATCAGCAGATCCAGAAACGATCTTCCTCTCGTCATACTGCAAACACAACACTGCTTCTTCGTGGCCCCTAAACAAGATCAGATAGACTTAAAGCTACAGTCATCAACTGCATTAGGCTAACCTCAATGTATGAGCACATTGTCCGCCATTGCCGAGGTCCCATACTTTTAACGTACGATCGTAAGACCCGCTTACAATCTTTTGTGAATCCATCTGCAAATAGGAATAACTCGTATCGTGCGAAATCAGTAACCAAAACACCGATCTACCTGCAAGCAGCGAACGCTGTTCGTATGGCCAACCATAGTAGCTCTGCATGCGATACTCGACCAATTTGTGTTCATCGACAGATCCCATACCTACAACAAAATTCATTCGTCGCCCAAAAGAAAGCAACCGCAATTGAAGCTGCTTACTTTTATTGTAAAATCGTTAGATCCGGAAGCCAGTCGATGCCCATCCAGCTGCAAACACCCTGCAGTCGTACACGAGTATGAGACCAAAGAAAGGACGAGCGCACAGCACTGTACTTACGAACGGTAGCCGAATGTCCAGTTAGCGTCATGACAGCCCATCGATTATTTGTCCGTACATCCCATAACTGCACCAAAGAAAAAGTTGGTGAGCGGTCAAGGGCAACAAAGTGAATTAATCTTACCTTTATTGTATTGTCCGACGACCCACTGACGATGTGATCATCATCGAACTGGACACAGGAAATGCCTGAAAATTTATTACCATAGGTTCAATAAGAATAACAGGACTGCATTTACCTTGCGTGTGCCCCTCGAATGTGCGCACAACACAACGTCCGCGCATCCAGTTCCTCCACAGTCTGTACCGTTCTGCGAAGACATCCTTCCACTGAAACAGCTTAGAATAGACAACCATGAACAGACCCACAAATAGATGGCCTACCTTAACCGATCCGTCAGATTTAGTGAATTTGTCCACATGCCTTTGTTCAATTTGACGAGAAGAGAGGCGATATTCACGAGGTTGATGGCACAAAGATTTCCAAAGGAATTGTTCGTCGCCCAGTTTTCGCCAAAGTCGGCATACTTTTGCACATTTACATAAGCTCACTAGAACGTATCAACCACTGTTTCACAAAGCTTGGTGCAAATCCGAAAGCTTCTTACCTGGATCTAAATATGACAATATTTTCAGGACGACTAGTGGCGGCAGACTGATGAATGGATCCTGGCAATTCGGCCTAAAGAGCGGAGTCAAATAGCATGAAATGACAACGTCCAGAACGACGCTTACTGGCAATACTGATGCAGACGTGGCTCTAGCAATGACGATAGGACGTGAATTTGAGACGAACCACACTGGTTCTGAAAAGAAATCAAAAAATAGTGTAACCTGCGCAAAACTGAATTTACGATACTGTATTTGCACAAGGATAGACTATCATACCAAAAGTTCTTTCAAGTAAACGTTTTTTTCGTCGTCATCAAATTCACTGAACCATTTTCGAAGAACCTAAAATCAAATCCGTCACTCACACACAAGGTATAGGTACTATCACTGTTTCAGGTCAGCACAATTGGGCCTAGTTGAAAGTACTGCAGCTCCTGTAGTCATTTAAAAACAAAACTAGGCCTAATGGGTTCTGAAATGCCCAATCAACGTGAAATTCAAAGAGTTCAAACAAAAAACTTACGGTCAACTTTCTTTGAAACTCTTGCGGCCGTCGGAGCAGTTTATGAACACCGTTTTTGTTGGGAGAGAGCTCCCCATTCTCCAAACCACCACTTGCCATCAGTTCTGCTTCATCAAGCTCGTCCATCATAAAATTATTAGTAAAACTAACTAACAACGAAAAAGAAAAAAGTGCATGGCCACTCAATTTTATTTTATTTTATTTTTTATAGGCAGAGGGAAGATGCATATTTTATTTCATTTCATTTTATTCTATTCCAAATTAGGGCTTACCGTAACGCGCAAACTTTTTCTTTGCTTAAAATTTTCAGGTAAACCCGCACCACGCGGGAAATTTAAAAGTGTGTAAATAAACGAGGCCATTGCTAAAACAGGATTTGGGATGCCAGATTGACTGGTTTTATGTCAAATACAACCATACGCTCACACAAATGCACAGCAGGCTTTATCTTTCAGTCTTCGCTGAAATACACCTCGGCTCCCTCGGATACCCGATGGTGTACCTGAGCACTAATTCTTCCTCGTGGCCACCTTTCAGCTGCAGTCTCCATTGCACGTGGCCGAGTTCCTTCTCAATGTTCACGTTCTGATTGGGTTCTGGTTCTATCAGTTCGATCTGAACCATATCACAGTTACATTAGAAGTACACGAGGCCGTCACTGCTTACCATCACTTTTTCATCCGTACTTAAGGGAAAGCCATCAGTAACAGTGATCTTGGCCGGGTCCATGCCTGTGTTCTTGACTCGTATCTTCTTTTCGTGAGTTATCAGCGAGGTCTTGGACTCGCTGACCATCTTCCCCCTGGTCGTCTTGGCTGTCTTGTACCGTACCGTGATCGAGGGATCGACACCCAGCGAGCACCCAATTTCGTCCTGTGGGCAAACATATTTCAGCTCGGTATTGCCCAAGAACGTATTGCTGCTGTAAATTGAGCTCGGGCCAGCCAACAGCGGGTATTCGCTGTTATTCGTGGCTCGACAGACCAAGTAAGCCCGTGGTTTCTTCGATGGCACTGTGACGTGCTCAAAATCTGCATCCAAATCGATTTCGGAAATCAGAATCTAAAAGGCACTGGGTTTGAGTGGTCTTTTTTTGGAAGCACCTCTCACTGAAGGCGAATGGATGGAGTGCCGATCATTACCCACTCCCACGCCCGTCCTGTCCTAGCAACCAACCTGATTTACCTTCCGCGGCACACGATCAGCCAAGATCGTGACAGGACGAGAAATTTTGAAGACACCGCCAATGACACCTTTCTCTGGCTGAAAACAACACAAGTCTCTTTCTGGAATAGCAAGCAAAGAAGGGGCATAAACCTCGACTTCCAGCATTTTCGATTCAGATATCGATTCGACATCAGACGAGGAAGCAGGGTGGCGAGGGGCACCAGCCGAGCGGCTCAATTCCGGCTCACAATCAGTCATCGACTTGAAAGTTTGGCTGGAGAACTTCTGTGCATTGGCGGCAATCAACAACCTCCAACGAAAAAGACAAAATCACCCGGATTTCAATCGATCATTACGAGACGTCACTTACGTCTCGTAACACCTTATGATGGTCCGTGGAGCTTCTCACATGCCCACCCCTCAAGCACCTACTTCTGACTGTTTTCGCTACCACTCTCTGTGTTTCGCGTTCGTACTTTCTGCACGCCCAGTTTAGGAACCTGCCTCGAGCCGCTTGCGTCAGTGGTGCTCATAGCAATCGAAGCGTCCTTCCACGTCTCGCTCGCGTCCTGAATGACGATCCCGTAATAGCACAGTCTCATCTTGCGATCAGATGTGTTGACGCGAAGAGTGTAGCTCGGCTTCCACGACACATCCGACACCATGTACGTCAAATGCAGTTCCATCCCGCCATCCTCTTTTGCGTCCACGAAAATCGACACTGCCCTAAACACTGTCCGCCCAATGCCCACACTCGAAACTCACTTATCAGCGCACTCACCCTGCACAAGGCGAGGATTTGGATTCTACCTTCTTCTGCTGCGCATTCAGCTCATCGATTTCGTCGTCCAAATCCAGACACTGTTCTTCGACCGCCACCAACTGCACACCCAGTTCCAACCATCGCTTTCTGTAGTATTCGAGAAAGCGATCAAGGTCTCTGAGGCATTCGCCAGGTGTCATAGTCTGAGCAGTGTGGCCGATCGGACGAGCAATCTTGTCAGCCACTCCTTCCAATATATCCCGCTGTTTTCGCAGGCATTTCGCTTGCTCGTAAACTTTCTTGCGATTCGTTCGTAGCTGACTCAGTTGCTCCAACAGTTCTTGCTCGGCATCCGTGCTTTGATCTTCCTGCAGAAGGAAGCCACATCACGAAATCAGTCCATCTATGTACAGTTGGCTGTGTGATATAAGTACCAGTGATCTGTAGTGCTTACAGCTCATTGGCTAAGGAGCCCGATGCATTTCACGCCAGTGACCAGCATTCCAGGCGATCGGGAGATCGATCATTCCCCCTGGTTCGGTCGGAGGTGTCAACCACTCCAGATGGAGATTCAGCGACAGGTGCAGTAGACTTATCTTCCTCCACTCGAAGGCCCTAGAGACTTCAGTGCTCACATCTGCGCCGCCTGGGTGCGCTGGTTACACTTGTAGACCGAGTACTGCAGTACTCGGTCTACATAGTGTAACCAGCACCTGCAACCTTCAACCATCATGGAGCCTGCGCAGGCTCCATGATGGTTAAAATTCACACAGGCTGCACTTCGCATAGGCCAGGGCGTGTCACAGAAATCGGGAGGAAGGCCTAACCTGGCTGTTATTGAGAGACTTCCCATTCATGGTGCCTCCAAGCAAGGCTCATCGGCCAGTCCATTTCAACATCCTCGACCAGCTCACCTTCGACGCACCATTTTCTTCATACCGCACGTCGATGACGCTCGCGTTGTCTTGTGCCTCCACTCGAATCGACTCGGGTTTGATCGAGGCAGACATCTTCTTGATCACCATCACATTCTCGCCCACTTTTACTTCTTCCAATTTCAAAGAACGCCTCACTTCGGCTCGATCAGCGAACACAGTCACCGACGAGACTTGCCAGTTGGCGATATCGAATACGAACGTATTCTCTGAGCTGGTTGACATTGCCACGAAGGGAGCAGGGGAGGGTCTACACTGGGCAACCCAGCCACAAGCGGATGCTGCGACCTACTTCACACTCATTATCAATACAGAAACCCCGCAGCAGTTATTTACATTATAATAGACATGATGGTGACTGAACTTGAGACAAGTGTTATGCACAATCACTACTCATAAAGAATATACCCCTAGAAAGGTTGTTGCTAATGGACAAATCCTTATTCGTTAAAAACATTAAGAGTACGTTAGAAAACGAAAATGAAACAATTCTAAACCGATCCATGAATCAGGATGTCAATACTGTCATCACACTTTAGTTGGCTGGAGCTAATTTGATGGCCAAACGTGATTTCGGTCTCGTAGCTGTCCCTCCAGCCTGTTTTTGACGCGCTTTGGCTTCCCCAGCGTTCGTCTGGTCCTTATGTTCTGTTCCCGATGCACTGCCACCCACACCCGATCCACGATCCGCATGGGTAAGTCTGAAACCAACAATCGATCCGCTTCATAGTCCAACAGACATCTGACTAACTGACAAATTATATCAGCCACAGTAACTGTCCCAACAGAGATTCCTATCCACTGTAAGTAACTGAACCAGCACTTACTCCCTGTTTTCCACGCTCGCATGGAGGTCAACAATCTTCTCCGTTTCGCCCACCTCCGTGGCCGCAATGTTCTTCACGTACGCAGGAGGTGGTTGCTTCTTCGTTACCTAAAAATATCCTTCAGAGTCCAAGCCCTCGATTCCTTAAGAAAGCTCTACTCACTTGCATGGGGACGAATTGCTCATGACCACCTTTGCCGGCTGATGTTCGTCGTCGACGTCCCTGCTGACCACCTGCCACATTATCGCGGAAATGCTGCTGTTGCTGCACTGGTTGGCCCCTCTGCTGCTGATAATGATATTGCTGGTGCGGCATTGGCATTTGTTGGGGAAACACTTGCTGTTGCTGTAGAATTTGTTGAGTCCGAATACTTTGGAGATGTTGCTGTTGGATTTGCTGCAAGTACTGCAACCTTTGCTGGTGCATTTGTTGCAAATTCAGTTGCTGTTGCTGTTGTCCGAGCGAGACGGCCGGATTTGGCAATACGATCTGATTAAACGGCATGCCAGACGGAGCCATCAATGGAGGCGGATGGCCAACGTGATGAGGCACACTCGCCTGCGGGATCGGGGCGACCACTGGCATTGGCAATGTCGGTGGCCGGACATCGTGAGGATACCCAAATAACTGCGTGGACGTAGTTGGCGGGGCCGCATGCAGTTGCAACAAGTTCATGGGCAGTTGCAGCGGGTGTTGTTGCGTAGCAGCTGGTTTCGTCTCCGATTGCACCTGTTCTTGCGCTTGCGAAGGCGGCACCAGAGCAACGGGCGAATTTTCGGGCGAAAAGTGCGGAATAAACGGTGGTGGTTGAGGCTGACGAGCCGTAAATGGCACTCGAGGCCCTTCCTGAGACATCTTGGCTCCTGATCGAGGAGTTTGCTGTCGTTGTTCGTCTTGAGGCTTTGAGCCTTTACCGCGTGTCTCCGTTCCTTTCTTGGTCTCGCTTTCTATCGGTTCACCAACCCGCAATAGAGAACGCAGCGCACGGCTGCTCTCTTCGATATCGCTCTGTTTCTTTTCCTGAAACGGACATAAAATAATTTTAGCATGTCAAAAATGCCAACTTGAAACGTGTACCTTTTTCACGCTGCTGTTCACGAAAACCATTTCTCCTGGTTTTGACTCCTCTGGAATACGATTTGGAAACAGTTCATTCATGATACTTTTTCCACCTTTAAGCGCCTTGCTGTAAGAAACTTTCTGACTTTCCGACATGCTCTTTTGCAAAGTCGGTCTCGACGACTGCTGATCAGCGCGTGCAGCTGCGATGCCTCCGTGCTAAAACCACAATATTTTATACCGATCCTGTAACAATCACGAAATGATATAAAATCTGCCATACCTGTGCACCATGGAAGGTCGACTGATTAGCCTTCGACAGTACTGCTACTGGTCCAGCGGGCGACTGAGGCGGTGCATTTTGCAAAGCCACTGGTCGTCGAGCATTCACTTTCTTCTCCTCCTGTTGTTCCGGTAAGAAATGTCCATACGCGTAGCCCATCGACTGCGGTAGTTGACCTTGTTGCTTCTGTTGAGCACGAGATTCTCCTTGTTTCTCTTTCTTGCTTTCATTCAGGCGCACCCCGTAACTAAGATTTATCAAGGCCGAGGCCGCGATATGATATCCACTGCACTTGCTACTCCTTAAATTTACGCCACCAATGAACTCGTCGTCGAATATGACGCTCAGCTTCGAGTCGCCCTCTTGCCGACCAGGATGAATACTGATCACTGTGCCACGTAAGCCAACGGGAACCGTGTAACCTTCCCGAGCGCATACTACACGATCAAACAATTGGAAGTCAGCTCGTGGATCAGGCGGTGCACCTCCCTCGCTCAAACACGACTAAATAAGAAAACATCCGAGCGGTGCCTCTCCATCTCAGACCTTCCATATACTGTACTTACCCTAAACAACGCATTCGGTCGAATACCAAGCAACTTCTGCTCCCTCTTTCGCAAAGCCTGAAATCAATACACGCTTACACCTGATCACAATCTCATTTTTACCCATCGCACCTTCGTTTTATCAACAGCCGATTCGATGGCACGGATAACTCGTTCATCAACGCACTCGGTCCCAGCCACTTGGTGCTGCGCTCCGTGCGAAGGCAATGCCTTCAACCATTCCACAAGTTCCGCCAGTTTTTGGTTTCTATAAAGACAAAACTCAATCACCAAGCCCAACGTTACATTTACCAAACCCTACCCTTCTGCTGGTCCCCAAAAATCTTCTGCGCTGTACACATCCTTTCCTCCATCGTGACTGTGCAAGTAATCACACACATCAGGGAACCTAAAATATAAGGATTCCATCTATACAATCTCTTTATCACCAAATATATGCTTACTTTTGAATATACTCTCCCACGATCTTCAATACTTTCGACGAATACAACCACACTCCATCGGCGTCCCGTTTCGTATAATCAGGCACCTCTTCGTTCTTCTTACTGAACTTCAGATTCAATCCGATATTGAAGCGATTGCTCGATGACGCATTCGATGCTGACGCAGAAGCAGAAGCCGGGCCATCACTAACGTACACCGTACCCGTAATTCGACTTAGGAAATGACCGCTAACCTCGAGCTTCTGAGCCGCTTGCCAACCAGGATACCAGTACAAACCGATACGCTAAGACGAGACCACAAACGTTACCACATGAGCCGTGCAGTCCAGACCATATGAACCATCTTACTTCTTGATTGGCGATCAAACGAGAGAAATCCGGTTCTGCTTTCACCGTTACTTCCACACTAAAACGCCCCTTCGATTGGTCATACGCCTTGACAATGGTTCCTTGGCAACCATAAAACGGATTCGATACAAGGAACACTTTGACACCAACTGGGAAAAGATCGTTTAGAGTTGAGAATTTTCCAGACAGACCAGTTTCGCGGATATGAACATCCTGAAAAACATGTTTGAATGAATCATTGGCAGGCAACACGAGTATCCACGAATCAGATCTCCCATCACTGACTCACCTCAACGACTGTCTGCAAAGCGTAAGCCATCGAAGTATCGCTCCATTGTTTCTCTAAGGATACTTCACCATGCGCGCTACATAAATACCTACAAGATAAATTCATGCGCTAAATTAATCACAGCAACCTCAAAACCCCTTACTTTTTGCCGATCAACCGATTCACATACAACAATACCGAAACTTCGCCAATGAGGACAGCTCGATGCCCATCATACCTACAAAAGTTCCATCAAATACAGGCTCGACAATAAAAGATACTAAACTCACTTCTTCTGAATCTCTTCAGCGCACTCATTCCACACTCGCATCTCTTTCGTTGTTAGAAACGAATGCTCCAAACTTCCGCCTTCCTTCGCGCTCATGTACCTGAAAGATCACGACTAAAAATAATATCTGCTAACATGACAACCCAACACACTTACTTTTCTTCGCACGAGGACACGCCCGTCACCAGCCCAACCGTCAAGTGCGGCCAATTAACGAACACTTCTTTCCCAACAAGCCGTTTCGCCAAGTCCGCTAATTGCTGAAAAACCGCATGAAATGAATCAAATGTTCCCAGACAAGCCACCAAAGCCAACATCTGATTCTCCTCAGACGAAAGATGGTGAATGATATTCACTTCATGTTCTCTCCGACTTTTATATGCTTGCATCATACTACGCCCCTCAAATCAGCCAACCTCTCAACATCCGTTACCTGATGCCACCTTTCTTCGTCCGACAACTTTATCACGATGCTCTCGTTTTTGCTGTTCTGCTCAAACACCTTGACGCCGACGTGAGACAACTCGCCCTGAAAGACGTCAGAAGTAGTAGACCTCATACGGCCATCATAATACTTCGCTTACCACGTATGGAAGATGTTTCAAAGTAGAGAACCCCAAATAATACTCATCCAACCGAACTCCAGGCAACAACCCCTTTCGAATCCTCGACGGACTCATCCGGAACACCACTGGATCCAACTCTGTACACCTAAAGCAAAACGAATTAAAAACAAGAAATGACCCCACGATATAGCTCTTACATGGCCTTGTTGTGTTCCAAATCTGGAAAGATACCCATCAGCGGCGTCCTGTAAAAGCCTTGATCCTGAGCAGCAGTCGTATAGAGCAAATGCTTTCCAGGTCGATTCCTCGTTTTCTCTTCATCCGTCAACAACGTATTCATCGGAATCATCGCTTTCAACAAACGCCCCTGCAACAAAAATTTGACTTCGCTATACTGCAACATAGAAACAGCAAGGATCCTTTTAGCACCGACCGACTCGGGGTGTGTGCGGCAGGCCAGGCTTTTTCTCAATCGGATATTAGAATAAGCATCAAAGCAAGGCCCCAACAAGGCCCTCAATAATTTAAACTTATGTTGCAGCCCCAAGTCTTGACATGACAGTACTTAGCATGCTATGACAGAATCCCCGAGGCGTGGATTTGGATCTCGCTCAAGGCTAAAGCTTTTCAGGTATTTACGTACCTCCTCAATGAAGGGGATCAATATGACAGCTTCCCAATCGTTCTTTTTCCCATTCAAATCCGTGCTGAATTTCGACGGATAAAAATCGATCAAAGGTGACTCCGAATCTGTCATTAGAGCCTAAAAACCAGATGTGTAACGCCAAAAGAAATAAACGTCAAATCACAATCAATGGTCCACCATTTCAGACGAAAGATGGTATAACCTTCAAATATATTTCCGATATGCAAATTTCGCATCATATACTACCAATGCCCTCCACGACTGAAGACCCGATATTCGCACTCACCTGATAAGCCGTTGGCAATAACTTCTTGCTCGCTCCAGGCAAAACGGCCAACAACTGTTGAAAAGGCAAGAATGGTTCTCCTAGGTCGAATTTGATATCCAAGTTAGAGAAGCCTTTGACGTCCGACAAGTATGGTGCGTAATGGTGCGGATAGAACCTAAAAGTAATCGCCCACTTTTCACCCACGTCACTCGTCATGACAGAGCACTACATCCGAAGTCTCAGGGAAGGATAACCCGAAAGTTTAATCACAAATTCGTAGTCTGGGGCCCAAGATTCAGAACCTCCAGCCGTAACCGTAAAGACAGCTTCAGAGCCTCCAGCCTTAAGGAAACCTAGCAAAATGCGCTCAACATTTTTTGGACGAATGTAGAAGCTGATCATATAATAGTGCTCGGCCGAGGTTGGCCACCCTCGACCTCGAGGAAAAACGGCCGAGGATCGAGGTTCACAAGCGAGATGCAACCAATAAGCTGTTTCTCAGTTTGGACACAAGGCGCACAAGTGTGCCTGCTCCTTGCACATAGAAAATTGCGCGATTTTTCTTCTAGCGTATTATTGAATCACTGTGTGGGCCTGCTTCGTCCAGATAGCTTGCCTTTTTATTCCTGAGGGTGATTTGTCCCTTGAAAATACAGTCAGAAAAGCATGGAAATAGACTTAAACTTGTCGAACACATCACAAAATAAGTAATAAGTTGGAAACTGTTAGCAAAAACCTCGACCTCGACCTCGGGTCGAAAAAGTTGAGCCTTGACCTCGATCCCGACAAAAGTCATCCTCGGCCGAACACTACCATATAACACATTCCGGAAAGTTTAAAAGCATCGTCTGACCAACTATTCAGCCATGGCGAGCGACCAGAGACTAAATTCTACATGATACAGATGGCGACCGTCTTTCGAGGAAATAACGTATGACTAAAGCTTGCCACATTGTATAGACAGCTATTACTGATCGTGTGGCCTGATACTGCTCAAACTTTCTAAAGAGCATTCTATGGTCAGCCCGAAATTTTAACGCTCGTCCTCTATATCAAATTCATATGGACCAGGGCATTCATACACCTTTTCCTGCTACTTACCAACTCCACGAACAAATCCCGTTGTAATAGTAATGCAAATTCCACTGGATCGCGCGCACATATTGAACAGCTTGATCATGCAGAACCTCCCTACAACAAAAAACAAACCGTTCATAAAAGCTCAAAATACCATTGAAATTAGACATACGGCGTGATATGGTCGAATCGCATCTTGCTCATATAATAATCGCTTTTGAACTGCTTGAATTTCTTTTCCATATCCGGCGACCACGTATCGCTGTCCTCATCGTCCTGACACTCGTAGTCGACGACGGCAGCACATTTCACATCCTCCTTGTCATCTTCATCTCCGCTCGTATCGCTATTTTTGATACCAGCATTCGAACGCCGAATCAAATCTTGCAGTTCGTCGGGCATACGCAAAATATCATCGCTGTCCGTCGACCCAGTTCGTTCTTTCGGCTGCGTCACTGCGCCACTAGACGACGCCAACTCCTCACCGTTTGAACATTGCAGTTCCGACTCGCTATCAGTGTACGGAACCAGCTCCTTCGGTCGACATCCACCGACAACTATTCTTTGCACATTGTTTCGAATATCCTGCCAAATATAATCAGCATAGCAAGCAAAATCTCAATAAGGTCCCTCCCTACAGTCGAAGACGCGCCGATCAGATATATCGGTGTGGTGTATGCGGTTTTTCCACAGCAAATTTCAGCGTGGTGCATTTTATCATCATTTAGCGATCCCATAAAAGTCCTACCTCAACCATCACCACCATTCTTACCCTGGATGGAAAATTCGGTTTCGAACTTCTCGATTCCAGCCATTTATAATCTTCGTATTCGTCTTCAAAGAATTCTCGGTCGAACTGCGATAAAATCGTCAGAAATTTTTCGAACCTCGCCAAATTCAGATACCCCTTCTCGTTAATATACCCTAAAAAACCGTGCACTTAAACCTGAACTTTTGAAAAAGCGTGTATTTTCTTACCGCCCAATTCAGGCAGCGCCTTTTTATACGCTTTGTACAAAGTTGGCAACGCGTTTGCATGAATATGCAAGTTCGGTAAATGCGGAATAAAATCATTCCCAACTAAGAAGCCCATCAAAACCCAATCGTCAATTATACTTTCCAAATCGAATTCAAACGGGAGATTTTCCTTAAAAAAATTGATTTCAATCCAGCAGTCCCTCAAAAGGTGTAGTGGCATTGCAGCCAGTTTGTGATAGCCTCAGTTATTAGATGGTGTTGATCCGCAAGAAATCTCGGCGTGGTGCATTGTATCCTCACTGGCCTCATAACCCTACACTTCGCCGATGAATCCACACCCTTACCTTTGCACTACCAAATTCTATTCCAATGTAATCGCGTAACAGCGACAAGTGAAGCAAATGAAACGTCGTCTGTTCCGCGTTGGAAGTGCTGCAAAATTAGAAGCTTTATTTTTGTTTGAGAATAACTTCCTGCCCTAGTTACCGCTGGCTATTCTTCTTTGAAGGCCGAACAAATTTAACTTCCTCACGCAATAAAGCAAAATAAGGCTCGTGCGAACATAAGCCAAGCATTATCTAAAAATGGGGTATGAACAAAATTAGGACAGTAACCAAGACCACAACTAGACGAGCCTTACCAAATCGGCGTCCAAACCGTACAGACAATGGCGGGTATAACAATCGTAGCCTGGTTGAGAACGTTCGTAGCGAATGAAATCCATGATCTTATGCTCGCCTTCGCCAGGTACCTGAAAAAATGAAAAATGCGTGGTTATCTTCAGTAGACGATAAAAATTTTCATCTCACATCGTGACCGGACAAATAAATTCTGATTCCTTGCCACATATCGTCGGTCGTAATCTTCATGTTTACAAAGTATTTCAATTGCTCATGGAGCTTCGCCATGAAAGCTGTCCCTGAAATCTCGCAATTGCTCAAGATAATGCTTCGGCATTAAACACAAAGACCAAACCTGGCGTGATACAATTCGAATCGAAACGTTCTTCGCTTGGTAATGTTTCACCTTTCTTTTTGGCTTGTTCGATTAGTTCCTGCGCAGTTCGAGCAGACCTAAAATGATAAGGTTCCGTTCATAAGAAATCACAGGATCAGTGTTCCAGGCGAAAATTTTTTGGGCACTCAGACGAAAGATGGTATTGGTCACCCACAGAGAACATTCGAGCGACGGGTTTTTCTCATCATTAAGGCAAAATGGATAGAAAATATTCGTGAAAACCCACAACTTACATAAAACGACGACCGCGTTGTTGATTCATTTTAGCTCTCGGAGCCACACCGTCAACGGCCATGAAGAACACCTTGCGCGGGCGGATGATGCGGAATAAAACCTGAAAAATGCGTTGGTAACAAAAATTTCAAAGGCGGGATCAAGTCTGACTTCTCTCAGATTTATTTACCTCGATGTATCGAAAAATATCACGGAAAATTTGTTCTTCAGTAATTCGAAAATGCGGATCATCGTCGTTCGGATGAGAGCACGTGTGAATGATTCCATTCATGTCCAGATACAGATTGTCAAACTCGGGTATCTGAAAAATATTAGGTTTATTAGAAGGGAGGGAAATTTCTGACGGTATTATCGCATTTCGACCAAGAGGTCTTTGAAATCGAATACGAAGATTAGAAGTGGCTGGCATTGAGAAGTTCCGAACCGAATTTTCGATCCAGGGTACGCATGGTTTTCTTCAGTCTTTCGAATATCCCAGATTTCTGACTAATAAGTCTCCCAGCAGCCCGATTATAGACCACTGGCACTTCTAACAGTAAGGGAGGGAAAGGACTTATACAGACAGGCCTCCTAGCCATAGGAGCCAGAGACATCAACCCGACGAGTTTCTGTCTCGCCTGGAGGCGCGTATCAATTGACCAACCAGATATTACCTTCTCACAGACGAAACATACTTACAGATAGAGCACCCAACTCCGAACATAAGATCTCTACAGCTCAAGAACCGCCAACCCTCTTCATAAGATGGCTACTCGTTAGTCAATACCCATCCGTTTAACGATAAGCGTAAGACCGAGACTTACCTGATTTTCCTTCACAATTTCGCTCAAACATGGATACCTCTCGCTTATCCAGCGATAAAACTTCGGTACGCCCATTTTCTTTCCGTTTTCACTCTTATCTTCCAAAAAACCGTGTGCTCGCGAACCGGATCACGTCCAACTTCCCTGGGCGAACTTGCCTTCTGGTCGACTCAACAGAATATAATTTCTAAACCTAAAACGAAGACAGGTCAGCTGTAAAGGCCTACTACTTCGCACAGGTGCAATAGGGCTACTGGGACGAACGGACGGACAATGACTGGGTATTTCAGCTGGTCATTGGGTAGGGCAGGAATAGGTCATGGCATTTTTTGGCTTTACTAGCCCCCTGTAGTCAACAGGAGGCAAGAGGCAGGCATAGGAGCATTAACTGGCTACATACTGTAGCGTTATTTAGGCACCCTGGCTAATTAGGCCCATACATAATAGAAAGGGATAGGCACAAATCCAAAAACCTCGCCTATTAAAACAGAATTTTGCAAAGTTGATCGAGAAAATCGAAAGTCGAAAATCCAGGTCGAGATCGCCAAACAAGCAACGCTCTCCAACCTAACCGAAGACTCGTGGTAACCAAAAGCTAGCCTGCCAACACACCACCAAGGCCTACAGTATACCAATTTGCGCAATTTTGATGCCAGCATTTGAAACAGGCAAAGGTCTCCTGGTAACTATTTTCATCTAGGTCTGCGCTAACTCCTTTCCCATCTTATTTATTTCAGACAGGCTTACAAACTTATTGATCAGGACCCCAGTTCAGAGAGATAATGCCCGATCGAATATCAAGAGATATCAGCCCTACCTCGATCCCCGCCAGGATCCAGATCCACGCCACCCAAGCTCCTCGCACGCGTGCAGATCATTGACTTCTTATGGCAAATGCACTCGACACAAAAGCGCGCGAATTTTAAATTGATGAAATTCCGAATCTGTTTACTCTCTGTCCACTTTATTGGCAGTACAAAAACCTAACATAAATCTCCATCTTGTTAGAATGAGACAGCATAAAAAAAAATGTAGAAGGCAGATCCAAGAGCGGTGTCGAATTCACTTCTTTGGTGATTTTACTGATGACTTGTCCTTGCCGCTCGTTTTTTCCGGCGTTTTGCTCTTGCTCGTCCCCTCCTTTGCAGACGGTGCAACGCCTTTCGTCGAGGTGCTCTTACCAGCCGATTTGGGCTCTTTCTTTCCGCTGGCCGATGCCGCGTCTTTGGCGTTTTCTTCAGGCGACGGTGGTTTCATGGTGCCGATGAATGTCATGGGCGATGCCAACTTGATTTCTCGTTGGGCTGGCCTCGGTTTGCCTAAACTTGGAAGTTTGCAACCGTAACTCGTTAGAACTGTTTGTTTACTTACTCGGTTTCGCGCTCTTGAGCTTCCTAGCTTTCAAGAACTCGACGATAGACAGCACCAGGCCCAGCACGAAGAAGAGGCCCAGAATGGCTGCGCTGATGATCATGTGTGTCTGGACTACCAGAGCTAAATTAGAAATTTTACAGCTAGTAAAAATATCAGTTTCTAAACTTTTCCTCACTCAAGGCCGGTGTGGTAGTGATCATCGAGGAAGGGGTTTCGTTTCGCATGGATTCAAGCCACTCGCACAAACTTTGATTCGATCTGGGCATGGATTGATCGGGCGAGGGATTTTCGCAGTCGGGGCACCACTTGGTAACGTTGTCCAACATGGACCTGTCCTGATCCCATTCGATATTTATGTTATCTCCGTGCAATGGGAAAGAGCAATCCTTGCCGAGTCCCATCTTCGACCAGAGGTCGTTTGGGTCGTTGCACCGGTCACTCGTACATCGAAAGAGAGCAATGTACGCCAGACCGGCACGAATGGACACGATAGTGAGGCTAAAATAGGAGTGTTGGCAGCTATTAGAACATGGAAAACATCATGTCATCATACTCGTATCCAACATTTTCTTTCTCGATTTCCTTCGTCAAACACCCGCTTGTAGTCCAATGTTCGGTTTCGTCCACTTGGACGGACAAGAAATAGCAGGAAGTGGCATTGGTGCACACTTCTGGTCCATCGCATCTATTGTTCCCTCGGCAGACGCAGCTAAGTTCGCCGTTATTTTGAGCAATTATCATTCGAGAAGCCATCAGAGCCAAGTACGTCAACAAGAATCCTGTCACACGGTTCCCCATCGCAACTCCCTCACATCACATTGGACAGCTGAACTTCACGGCACCCTGTCGAGACAGCCTCAGCAATGATTGCCCTCCCACCTGGGCCGAGCACTCCGCACTGTAAAGTGAGGGCTGTAATGCAGGCATCACTTTACTACGCACATGCACTTTACACTACTTTACATCCTCGTACTGTAGGTATCACTCGGATAGATTAGTGCTGAAAGTATTGTTCACGGTAAAAATACTTGTGCGCAGATTAGAAGCAGTTCCGAGAGTATCACTGGCCGTAACAATCACTCCAAGCGCGTCAAGATGTTCTTGCTGCGTTTTCTTTTCAGCTTCGGCCATCTTTTCATAAATTTCTTGCGTTAAGCGATCGATTTGCCTATTTTTCACAGCAAATATGATGAAAAGCAATGCTGTAACGACCAAAATGCTGACAGTGGCCACCTTAGCTAATAGATTTGACCTGTAGTCATTGTAGAACGATGAAGCGGGGCTGTTGGTGCTGGTATCGCTAAAAGCTAAGCGTCGGGTGAACGATTGGGGATGGATCTGTTGAATTTGTACGGCAGCCTGAAAAGAGTCAAAAATAGCATTTATGTAAGACAACATTTACCATTCGAAACTTACGGCGGCCTTTTTCGCCTTTAAATCATCCAATTCGAGTGGTCGGACCCGACTGATCTTTTTTTTCATCTGCACCTGGTCAATAACTGACTGACCACTGCTGGATCGATGAAAGATACTTTGTCTTCGGGAAGGTTGACGTTGGAGACGACGAGCAGGTTGGGCCTGATGTTTGCGAGACGTCTTACGGCTCAACGCTTTCTTTCTCCACTTGGCGATAACGGCTGCAAGTCGAGCCAAGCTTTCGAAATAGTTCGGCCGATAAGCGTGGTCATCGGAGTCCGAGTTTTGGGTGTCCGGATGCGGTGCACTGGGTGCCACCATTCTTCAAGTTTAGGGATGTGTCTCCGAGGAGTCAGGTCTCCTCACACGTTCCAAGAGCTTATAAGTCTGCGATTGTAACTCGAGCTTATCTAGCTGACCGAGTCACGAGGGTCTAATGGACCGGAAGACGGGACCCAGCGGGGTGTCGTTCAGCTTCGCGTATTCTGAACATATCGCTTCGCCAATTCTTTCCAAAGACACGGACCAAAAGGAAGGACTGCGGGATGCTTCCAGTTTGACTCCAATTAGGAAATGGTCAACATCACGAAGGCCTCAGAAAGATGGTAAGGTCAGCTATTTTTCACCTGACGTACGCACAAGGACGAAAAGCATTGTGATAACTGCGAGCTTAGGAATCAGCAACAAACATGCTTCTTGCCAACCAGACCTCTTGTCCGCCAAGGCTTGGTTTGTGATAAAGGATCATCGGACCTTCTCTTTTACACGAGGCGGCAAGACGTCAAAACAAGCCGCGCCAATGGTTGACTGTTCCTGCATGTGCTGGGGGCTGTCACATGAACGCCACCTTTTTACGCTTGCACAATCTTCCCGTTTGTGTTGACGTACTGTACTTGGCTTGCTGTATTCCCTAATCAATCAACAGTCAAAGGGCCTTCCTGCTCTGCCAAACTGCCGTTCACGTGTTACCATCCTGCTCCTGTTATCATACTGGCGCAGTCTTCCCTTGGAAGATCCTGTTACTGAAGGGGGTTGTTCTGGTGGATTGCACTTATCTGCTTCGACTGTACGCATCATGGATGCATCTCCTATTTGGCTGGTAGTCCGCCCACGCAGGCACGATTCCACTTTTTTGTGTTCTCTGCTCTCCAGTTTCATCAGTCACGACTAAAAAAAGTGTCAGGAATTTGTTGACAGGTACGATGATGATGAAATAGTGCAGACCACTTGCAATACAGTCATGGGGTGGACCTTTCCACTCATTTAACAAAAATGTTGATTCTAGTCGCAGATAAATTTACTAGAAAAAGCTGCACCCACCAGATGGCTTACGCAATTTCATCAGTCATTGCGTACGCCGCACATTTTATATAAAACAGGCTCCGTAAGTACAAACCTGTTTCCTGCCTAGTACCGTACGCCGCCAGGTGTCGCTGTAATTCTGCACCGCACCTAGCTTTACTGTGATTGGCTAATCTTTTGTCACGTGATCTCGTTGCTTGTGTGGCAAGTGTGCGCACCATTTTCGTCTGTTGCACGATCGAGTAGTCGGTAGTTTATTTTGTTAGTCGTCATTTGCCATTCGACTGAAAAGTCGTTCGCTGCGGTGTTTCTGTACGTTTCGCTCGCAAATTTTTCGAGAAGATTCCAAGTGCTTTTGTTTTACTCGATCATTTAAAGATATCTTTGAATATCTTTCTTTGAAATTCGCTTTACTTTGACGAAATCTACGTCAAGAAAACTCGATTTCATCATGCCTGTTGTTCAAGATCACGATTTGACCCATTCCGTCTCCTCGTCGCTGAATGCACCAGCCAATGGTGACATGTATTCGCCCGATCAAGCCGGACAAAGCGAAACGTTTTTGTTCACGTCGGAAAGTGTCAGCGTGGGGCATCCAGGTAAGGAAGCAGATTCTTCTAGGTACTTGTGTTCTGGTGCAATAATAGTTAAATTCCCGAATGAAATGGTGATGTAGAACAGGCCTATGTAGAATTTAAATACTTGATGTAAAAGTATTTAGCTTTCTACTCATTTATGTTTTATTTTTTCCTGTCAAGAAAGAGTGTTATCAGGTTTTAAGCCTCCGTGTCGCCTAGTAAGGTCGGCTGGTTTTTGACGGACTTTGACACTAGTTTTTGCATCAATCATAAGTTTCCGTACCAGCATATGAAGCTAATTATAATTGTACGGTAGAATGATGATAAATGTTAGACGGTTACGAAAATGGGGGAATCCGGGCATCGCCCGTTTTTACGCAGTCTACGTCTGGTGCATTCTCGTGAATTAAAACAGCCTTGCTCGTACTCGTTCTGTGACGTGTGCGTAAGAGCGATGCAATCTTATATTGTCTCATGCTGGCGTATCTCGCACCGCATCACGCCACCAGAACCTGGACTTTGTACAGCGATTGCGAGAAGGATTTGAGTGTCCAAAGGTTACTCTTAGGTTGACGGGTTCTTCTTTCACGCAGATAAAATGTGCGATCAAGTCAGCGATGCCGTACTGGACGCCCACTTGAAGATCGATCCGAATGCCAAAGTGGCTTGCGGTAACTGCTAGGGCTATGCTATCAATTGGGACAGATAGTCTGTTCTGGGGATGACTAACCAATCACCTAGGTTGAGGACGTATGCAGCGCGGGTGTTCTGTTGGCCACACCAATGCAGGTAGTCGGCGCATAACTGTTTTTTACGCAGTTTTCCAGATCAATCGTTGATGATCACTCGACAGCCGGTGCCGCTCAGTCGCCGTCGTAGACGACGGCTCGCAGCAGCATCGGCCATGCCCGTTCTTTCACCGTTACTTTTTTTACAGAGACAGTAACGAAGACGGGTATGGTCATGCTTTTGGGCGAGATTACTAGTTCGGCTAATATCGACTATCAACAGCTTGTGCGCCGTGTAGTGCAAAAGATTGGTTATGATGATAGTTCGAAAGGCGAGTCCTTTCGAAAGAGCCTTATTCACGGGAGCTAACATCAGTTCTTGTAGGGTTTGATTACAAAACGTGCAACGTTTTGGTCGCTTTGGAGCAACAGGCTCCTGAAATCGCCGCGGGTGTTCATCGTAACCGAGCAGAAGAGGACATCGGCGCTGGTGACCAGGTGAGTTTGTGTATGGCAGTCTGGGGCCTATCAATGAGTTCTCCAAATGTGGCCTCTTTCCAGCTATAGTTTCTTTGCCTCGGAAATACTGTCGGTAATAAGCGGCTGATAAAAGCATAAAAGTGGCAGCTGTAGAGTACACAGAAATAACCGGTGAGTTATGTGCGTAGGAGTTTAGTATCGGCTGACCGCCTATATTACTCGTGTTTGTGTTTGTTCAGTCGGCTAGTGTTCCCACCTTGGCAGCGCTATAAGATCATAAAACGGTTAACAGCACTGATTGTGAGAGCAGGTTGAGTGTACTTTGCGAACGATGGTAGGCAACTGGCCAAACAGGTAAATACCCTATTTGGGCATCTATACGAATTAGTTGAAGGTTTGCCGACCAGGGGCACGGAGGCTGGCTTTTGATAAGAAATTGGTGCCAGCGTGGATTTAGGCGTGCTTTTGTATGAATAGCTCATGCCAGCAGTGTACTAACAGACACATGGGCGCATTGAATAATGGAAAAGTTCAACACGTGTATAGCATAGCAACAGGCAGTTGCCAGGATGCGATTGCTAGGTAGCGTGATGCACATTGTCTACGTTGCTAAGATATCTGCCACGGCCTCGGCATTAGGATTATTGACTATCGTGGAAACTTAGCTTCAATTGTATGCTTGTGAGTGAACAGATGGACTGATTGTGAATTTAAAAGACTGGTGAAAGACGAGGGGCCGTCTCAAGTTAGATCGGCATCAGCTAACAGGCACGTTAACTCGTAATCTCGTTTCAGGGCTTGATGTTCGGATATGCCACAAACGAAACCGAAGAATGCATGCCCATGACGCTGATGTTTGCCCACCAGCTGAACCGTCGTTTGCGAGATCTTCGCCATGACGGCACTCTGTGGTGGGCTTGGCCCGATTCAAAGACCCAAGTTAGTTAAACATGTGTTTTCGTTGGCTTGTGTTTTACACCTGTGTCGTGTCTCAGGTCACAATCGAATATCGTTTTAAACACGGCGCCTGCGTTCCAATCCGCGTGCACACCATTGTCATCTCGACCCAGCACTCTCCTGATGTATCCTTGGATCAGTTGAGAAAGGATCTGATGGAACATGTGATCAAGGCGGTCGTTCCCGCCCATCTTTTGGACGACAACACCGTTTACCATTTGAATCCATGCGGAACGTTCGTGGTTGGTGGTAAGTACCTTAAGTCAAAGCTAGCATTGATCTGTCTGTATACACGGATTTAAGGCCCGATGGGCGACTCCGGCCTGACTGGTCGTAAAATCATCGTCGACACCTATGGGGGCTGGGGCGCTCACGGAGGTGGCGCATTTTCGGGAAAAGATCCAACCAAGGTCGATCGATCTGCCGCCTACGCAGCCCGTTGGATCGCCAAATCGTTGGTGAAGGGAGGCTTGTGCAAGAGATGCCTCGTGCAAGTAAGTGCAAGTAGTCATTCTTTTTTCGTGGCTACTTTAACTTTATTTATTTTAGATCTCGTACGCCATTGGAGTTGCCAAGCCGCTGGCTATATCCGTCTTCTCGTATGGCACGTCGCACTTGTCGGAAAAGGAGTTGTTGGAGGTGGTTGAGGCCAATTTCGACTTGCGTCCTGGAATGATCATGAAGTAAGGGGTCGCAGATAGTTTTGGCGATAGTATCCGATACCCGATAGTTTCCTGGGTCAAGTAGCGCATCTTCGACTAATGCGGCTGAATAGGAATGTTGGAACACGAGTACGTAGACGGTGCATAGGTTGTGTATCTTTAGGTCCTTGAATCTGAAACGCCCGATCTACGAGCAGACCGCTGAGAATGGTCACTTCGGTCACGCGGAATTCCCGTGGGAACAAGAGAAAATATTGACACTGACGCCGCAAACCACGGCCAAGTTGGAATGTTTGAAGAAGGCGGCTAGCACGCCGTTGTTGAACGGGGATGGCGTCCGCACCTTGAATCATGGATTGGCCCACTAAAGGAAAATGAGGAGAAGGAAGAAATTTGGGCAGTTTCAGCCTTTTTATTGTATCTTGGTAGTTTAGCAGTATTGGTTTACCACGTGATCAGCTATGTGGCATGACCCTAATGGGACTTTGGTTATTGACCGTATCATTGGCGGACTGCATTGATTTGTGGACGATGGAGGAATGCGCGTTGCGTTTGTTGTTCTCCGTTTGGCTTGTCATCCTATGAAATGTGTGATGTGGTTCTACGTTCCCGTGATTTGATAATGTGAAAATTATATCCCGCTTATTGGACTTTGATTTCTCAGGACTGCTGCAGTGTGATGTGGCGTAATGAGCCGAACTCGACTTGGATGACGTGGGTAGGCGCATAACTGACAATGAGCAAATAGCCGGGGGCGGAGGAAGGGGAGTGTAGGCCTTCCTGTCGAAATGACGTTGCTCCTTGGCTGACGCATCCGCTTCAAATGCACTATCTTTTGGCGTTCGAAATTGAATAGATGCTTAATCCGGAACGAGATAAGGGTTGTCATGGAGAGTACCAGTTACAGGATAGGCGCCGTTTCAAAGTGATAAGAAAGCAACTACCTGTTCGACAAGGCAGCTGCTACACGCCATATAGGCACATTCTTATCTGCGCATACTGTTAGGTTAGGCAAGAGCGATGCCGTTCAATTCCGTCTTGGTCACTGGTGCCAATCGGGGCATCGGCTTGGAATTCGTCAGGCAATTCATCAAGTTCGAGAATGGACCGCAGCACGTATTCGCCTGTTGCCGCGATCCATCCAAGGCCAGTGAGCTGACGAAGGTCAAGGGGGAAGCAAAGGAGGTTCAGGTGCATGTGCTAGTCATGGGTAAGCCAGGGGGGTTTGGGAGGGGGTGCGGTTTCATGTGAGGACTCTTTAGATGTGACCGATGACGAGCAGATCGAACGGGCGGCCATCTACGTGGAGTCGGTGGTGGGCGAGGATGGACTGAACTTGCTAATCAATAATGCGGGGATACTGCACCGTGACGGAACTAAACTACCAACGGTGGACAGGGCTTTGCTGGTGCGTCATTTCGACGTGAATGCGGCCTCGCCAATTTTGGTCACTCAGGTATGCGATGCTGTGCGTCGTTGGGATGGATCTGGCGGGATGCCTGGCAAAGTGCCACTGTGGATGGGGCGGGGGCTTCTTCTGTACTTTTTTCTCTCTACTAACTGGGATTATATGAAAGCATTCAGAGGATGCGTGATGGGTGGACCATGCCACAGCTTGCTGGTGTGGCAAGCCAGAGAAACACGCAGGTGTGGTGTGGTGAGGTGCGCAGGTGTGGTTCTCTTAGGCATCTTCAATCAACAGTTTCCTGGATGGTGCGAATACGCTCTGACATGTAGACGATTCCGGCCTTTGCTTTTGCAGGCCTTCTTGCCCCTACTTCGAAAAGCGGCCGGCCAGCATCCAAACGAGCCGATGTCTTTGTTCCATTCTGGGGTGGTAGCCATATCTAGCGGGATCGGCTCGATTTCAGGGAACACATCAGGCAGTGAGATGGTCGGATATGGATACAGACTGAGCAAAGTATGGCATTTTCGTTGGCCTATATTATTATAAGCGCCTCTGCTTCTAGGCCGCCTTGAATATGGCGGTGAAATGTCTGTCGGTGGACGCGAAGAAGGACCGGATCCTGTTTGTGTCCGTGTGTCCCGGCTGGGTGAGGACGGACATGGGTGGCCAGCGGGCCATGCTCACCCCGGAACAGTCCATATCGACCATGTTGACTGCGTTCAAACAGTTCACCGATGAACACAGCGGAGGCTACTTTCAACGCGATGGCACTCCTATGGCTTTCTGATGAGCGAAGCTTTGATCGGTGCTGTCCACTGACTTGTCTGCTGCGTGGTGCTGTTTGCTGGTACGATTCTCGTGTCGTGTACATCTAACCATTCATTAGTGATTGCTATACTTATCTTCTTGAGGGCACGCCTTTGGCCTCATTAACTGAAGGATACACATCGAATAAACTTAAAGTTGTTGGCATAGTAAGCTTGACTATAGTTACAACAAGGCGATAAGGGTTGCCCATTTTTAGATGTTTCGGTTTCCAGGGCGTCGATTACAGTGGACCCAAGCAAAACTCGTTAACTACGTCCGGTCGCGGGCGCGGGTACCTAGCACTGTCCCGTTTGTGCCATCGAGGAGGCGGAATCGCCTCATCAGCCCAGTGCAAAACATGCCCGGTGCTTCTCATCTTCAGTCAGACATACGCCTTTGCGGGTAGGAAGAGCTATCCCCCACCGATGCAGGGGCGCTGAAAACTGTTTTGTAGCTCATTCAACCCGATAAGAGAACGCATGGTTTATTGATCAACTGCCTAAATTGTCTATAATTTTTAAATCTTGAAACGTGAACAAGAATTCACATTTGTGCCCGTCGTGTTGAAGGATGGACTACTCATTAAGGATGGGATGGGTGGTCAACATTCGCCATGAAAACGACGTGACGTTAGTGTGTCTTTCGGAAGGATAGGTGTTTAACGATGGCCTTAGGTGAGTGGCATTCGTCTCAGGCTGCTCTTATCCTATTAGTTGGTCGAACAGGTCGGTCGGCTAGTCTGACTGGCTTAATATTAGCGGGTTGTAGGGAACCATTGTCCTACTTATTGTCAGTGGTGTGGAAGAGTGTGCACCTGAGGCACCTTTGATATGCGTTAATAAACATGGTTCAGGCGGGCGCTTTTACGATCAAGGCCGTTACAATCGATCCTAGCTTCTAATTACGAGACGGCAGTTTTCATAGCTTGATCTCGCCCCAATGCCATGTTGACGCTATGACGACGATGACGTGTGTCGGGCTCATGTCTGCTGGAGGAAGATGCGAATGTTTCTCGACGGTGACTGGCACGATTTTTACAAATTTTCCTAACATTCGAGCCTCGACTCATTTAGTTTTACGTGGGCACTTTTCGCCCAAGGTGGTCTGCCCTTGTTTTGACTCGTTTTTGCTTGACAGGAGTAATAAAAGAGGAACGACGGATGTAAATGGCGAGCTGGGGGTCTAGTGATACGACTTCTCAGTACCTCGAAATGCCATGTTTAGACCTGGCCATTATCGCCTTGACCTTTAGTAGTATTCAATGAACCTTGCATACCCGTGGACCTCACTGACGGCTTACTCTTATTAAGTCGAGCCCTCGTCGAGTCTTATGCGTAGTTTCAGGATGAACTCGTTCCCACTTCCAACGTCCGCTCTCCTGTCTGGCCTTCAAAGCTGTCCCAAACCCATGTCACCATACAGAACGACGGCCAGTCTTCACAGACGATCGTCGCGTTCGAGATATTGTCTTACTTACGCCGAATGGATAACGCACGCCCTCTTGTCGTCCACCGACAAACGCTCTTGCCTAGCTGACATTTACGAATGGATGGCGTTCAACGTACCTGGGCTACAAGAGCAAAGGTTCTTGCACAGTTCGAAAGGGTGGAAAGTGAGTGATAAAATGTTTGGATCGGGTGGCCAGGTTTTTAGTCAGAATTGAATTGGAGCCTGGCTACAGTTTTAGGATTCAGCACATTGAAGGCCTCCTGCTGTCTCACAGGAACGCTACAGAGCCCATTGTTTAGAACGCTGTCCGTCACACTCTATCAATCAACCCACGATTTCGAAAACTGAAGCGGTTTGGTAAGCCATCGCTCTGGACATTAGCTGACGAGTACCTGCAACAAACGGTGCCATTGTCCGATTCTGATCCCGAGCGGCAGCAAGACTCGTTGAAACCATTGACCGAACCACACGGGCACGGTGCCAGGGATGATGCTGGGGTAGGCCTTAGAGGAGGCATAGCAACCGCCCCGTCAGATTGGGTTGATCCATCGGAGCCATATCGGCATGCTTTGGCGTCGGCAGCAATACAGTTGCCAACAGTTTCATCAGTTGACCAACATCAGAGTTATCAACTGCCGTTATCGATCGGCTCGATGGGCCAGTTTCCAGCCTGCTCACTTTTACGTCAGCAGCAGGATTATCAGAGATTGATAGCTTCGTTAGCAGCGTCCCCATCGGATCTCACCACCGCGCCATTATTCCCTTACAATGTCCCAGCAGCACCCAAATCACCGACACAGGTGTTGCATGTGACCACTCAGAATGGGTCCGAGGCCGCATTCGTTCTACCTCGGCCGTTGCCTTTGCGATGCTTAACAGACCAGAAGCTATTTATGGCTTCTTTGCTCTGGCACAACGGCGTGCCAGCAACTAACCAGTGACGAAGCAACTCCCCGCTGTCAGCACAGGGTGATCTGCTGCGGTGATAAGGTGACAGCTAGTGATAAGGGTCGTAATGACTTTGTGACCCCATAGGCAAACGCCTCCTTTGAGTCTTGCGTATGGCCCAGCTGACCACACGTCTATCCTAGTCAGTGTTACAGTATAATTGTCATATCACGTATTCCTGTCTGTCATGTGTTGTCTTTATTGCCGATGTTGTCTGCATCGTCGCAGTGATGGAGCAGGCATGTGTCAACATTGACTCAGTAAAACTATTCTTAAAATACGGTCTGTGCAAAAAGAATGGCCCCAATGCGTTTTTAGGTTTTCTTATCAAGCCCCTTGCTCAGGTTGAGTTCTAAGCAATTGCATAACACCGAAAAACGCTTGTTACGAGCCAGCACATCATGAGCTCCGTGACCTCCACAGCCGTGAATTTAGGATTTAGAGAACCACCAAACCCGCAATGCCACGAATGTAAGCCACAACATTGCCTCCACTTCTGTGTTTGGGCATATCGACCAGGAATGCATGATCCAGAGCCGTTGATCATGCTGGCAACAACAAGCCTCGTCCTTGCCAATGCGCGCACGTGCCAGCCATTTTAGCGCGCATGCGTAATCTCATAAACTTAGGCCCTGATGATTTGCATCGTTTAAGCAAATATCGTCTCTGGCCAGCAAGCATCGAACGTAGCTACAAATCATTCCACACTACTGTATTATACTCAAAGCATAGCCAGCAGGTTCCCCCAAATTAGTTGGTTGACGGGAAAAGCTCTACTAATTTCATTTAGACCATACGGAGCAAACAAGATCCAAACATGGACATTTTTTAAAGAATGCGTTTTATAGAAGTTCTCTTTGCCAAACAGCTATTGAAATTCTAATGAGCGATTTGGCTGCTCGTCGTATAAGCACGCAAGACGTAACACCATACACAGCCTACAGACTTCTAGACAGAACAGCAGGAGGCAGGGGGCGTCGAGACAAGCATCTATCTACGGGCAGGACTGGCAAATAAACACTCTTTTCATAAAAGTGAAACAGTCCCTGAAGGCGCCCATGGCACCCATTGCAGCCTTCTTATACTGTAAACCCTGACGTCCATCAAAAAAATGGCTGGAAACTACCACTAAGGCGCACTGTCGACTGGTCCGCCATAGCAGTCTGTTATCATGGAGATTACTTCTTCCTCACTTTTCGCGGATAAGATCTTGAAATTGGCCTTAAATCTTCCGAGGTGATGTTCAGAATTCAGATGGATTTTGACAGCTGACTCAGATTTGGCACGAAAACTGCAGTGATTGCAAGCAAAGATTTGAGCACCCAAATGCTTGTAAACATGGTGAAGAGCTTTCGTGATATCGAAAGTACCGTGCTGAAATATGAAGGTCAAGAAGCCACTGCACACACCGCATCGGATTCTTTTGCCAACTCGATGCCCATTGATTATCTCCTGGCAATGTTTCTCGACCTGATCAGTACACACGGGAGGAGGCGGGGGTCTGGAAAGAGGAAGTCGAAAAGCCAGGTAATCAGAATCAGAATCTGCGGGCTTACTGTTCTCTCGGACTCTTTGGTCGGGGCGATCCTCTTGGAAGAGATGCCTTGCTCGCCCTCACTGGTTCCCCGCGTCTTGAAGACTTGTTTGGTACAAATACTCTTTTGGCCCCTTCTTTAGCGCGTTTCTTCGATTTGTCATCTTTCGCCTCCTCTCTGACGATTGATTCGGTCATTTTGAGCAACTTTTCGCCATCTGGTCCGCCACTAAATCTGAGTTGACGTTTGTGAATTTCCAAGTGCGAAATAGCTTCTTCAGAAGCAGTTTTAGGCGATAGAACTTTAACATTTGAGGCTCCGAGAGCATAACAGAGCTCGCATAAAATCATCGAGCCACCCATATTTGGCCCCTAATAACTGTAAGTCCACTGCCGCAGCAGCAGAGTTTCCTTGGTATGTATACACAGTAAAAGTGAAATCAGGACGTGCACGATCGGCTGCAACGTGGAATGGATCTTCGCGCGAGGCAGACAAAAACTAGATGCATTGCACAGCACGAATGGCGCCTTTGCTCCATTAAGACCAAACTTTTCGAACAGCGAGGACAGTGGTCACTTGGCCGCCTGTCTTACATGACCGGCCGGCGCTAAATACGTTAGTGACCTATAGCGAGAGACAACACCCTTCTCTCCAGTACAGTACGACGACCATCTAGTCCAAGAAATTATGTAAGAAGGAGGTTCACAAGGCTCAGGATTAGAAACAAAGAAAAACAGTCTTGGCTCTAACTTTACAGCTGGTGTCCTGTTATGCGGTCACGGTGGTGCAGCGGTTCGGCATTCGTCTCCCCGTATTGCTTGGGAGCGAGTGGCTGGACTCGTCCCGGGTTCGATCCCCGGTGATAGAGGTCGGTGTGCGAGCCATAAACCCTCGCTGACCTTGCTCGCCAGGGCGTGGGTGACTCACCGGTACCGTCGATTTGCTCCGAATGCAGAAACGGAGCCCAACCGAGTTGACAAGTCTCGGCTGTTCAACACTCACAGGGTTCAAAGCCCACCCGCCATTGCCCGAGGAAGTCGGTGTCCAGTCCAGGATGCCCTCGCGTGGAGGTGCTCCTAGTGGAGACACGCTGAGGGAAGCTGCTGTGTGTGCCGGTCCCCGCACAGCCAAGAACCACGTTCGCACTCGCGGACATGTAATAGCTACGTATAAAGTTAGTCCTCGCGAAGCACAGCAATGCTTGTAGTATTTAGAGGGATTTCATCTGGGTTGCCAGAAGGAAACTCTCGTTAGTTTAGTTGCCGATGCCATGGGGCCATCCATAAAGGTCGGCCGCAGCCTAGGGGGGGGAGGGGGTTGGCAAAAAGTGGTCAGCTGCGGTCGGGGGAGGGGGAGGGGTAGCGGCCAATGGTCGACCGCAGCAAATTTTTAAACTTTTGATGACAAAAAAACACCTTTTATCTTCACCAAAAAAACACCTTTTTATCTTGCGCGTTCAAACCTTCAAAACTTTTTGTCTTCTCTTCTCCTTGGTCGTTCATTCTCGATAATGCAATTTCGGCTTCATCATGACTCTTATTCCCAACTGGAATGGCATCTGATCCGAAAGGGAAAAGTTGGGAGGCGATGGCCAAGCTGATTTAGGCGTTGATCCGCCTTTCTGGCCCGCAACCCTGACTGGGAGGCCGAGGTTCTATTCCGACGGAGGACGGCAGTTTAGTAGCTTGTCGCTGGCTTTGGACACCTGGCTCCGGGCGACACCACGTTACTGTCAAACGGCGGACGCCCACCCAAGGGGCAGAGAATTGGGAAACTGTCTTCAAACACCAGTCGAGATGGTCCCTCAGCCCCTTCTCACCCAGAATGCCCTCGTGTGGAGGCGCTCCCTGTGAAGATACAGTGAACCTGCCGTAAGAGCTGGTCACCTCTAGGGATAGGTCGGCATCACCTTTTTCCAGGATCGATATCAGGGCAAGCCCGATCGGGATCCGGATTTTTTGTTTGAGGTCGAACAGTTTGCACGCACGAAGGAGATGAGTCTATTTTCCAGACCAAAGCACACTTTAGTCATCCAGGTTTTTTATCAGATCGAGTTTCAGTCATTATAAATAAGCTGAAATTGATGAGTACCGTATTTCCTCGAAATTCTCCCCGCGGGAGAAATTTTTTCAAATGGGTCCCAGACGGGGGAGAATCACCAGAGGGGAGAATAAAGTTCAATTGGGGTCTCGACAGGGGAGGATAACCAGGGGGGGGGGGGGAGGATTTCGAGGAAATATGGTACATTCGCAGTTTCGATACGCGTCCAGCAAGGTCAGCCTAGGCTAAGTAAAATTAGTGTTGCTATCATGATCGATTTGAGCTGATGTTGCTGTTGCCTCTTCATCGCTACTGCTTCATGGCAGATATGATGGATCAGAGTGTACCTGCCATGCTTATGCATATCATAATTATTAGCAGAATCCCGATGCCTCAATGTCAGGATCAGGATTGGGATCCCAACCTATCCCTCACAGCCGCGCTTATCATATCATGACTGCTTGCCAGCTAATATGATTGGAAGTCCCGTAGAGAACTGAGCCGGCGCGGCTGAACCCGCAAAACTTTTAAAAAATATGGGGAAAAGTTGTGGGAAAAGTTTGTGGAGGCTTTTACAAAATAGAAATCCGCTCCATAAATCAAAAACGATTTGTCTTCGAAGGAGATGGCATCTTGTCGAGCTCAAGAAAGCATAAGACGAAACATTTCACAAAACTGCATTTGGAAGGCGGGGGGGGGGGGGTATGGCTGAAGTGGTCGAGCATTTTTTAGGGGGGTTCGCGATAAGTGGTCGGCATGCGGTCAGGGGGGTCAAAAAATCGAGATTTTGTGCGGGCGACCTTTATGGATGGCCCCCATTGTCCTGGTGGATTTTTTGAGTAAGTTCATGGTTGACAAAGGTATTTACGATAATGTACAATGTGTATTTTAGAGACCTTCCCAAGAAGATTCTTTGAGGAATCTGTTTCCGGGGCGTTATCTACTGTACATGGCACGTGCACAAGCGAGTAAGAGAAGGGTAAGAGGGGCGAGATCCTGAGGGGGTAATTAACATCCTGTATTTATAATTTTTTGCCATGGTTGAAATTTTGGTGAAGTTGAGGCGTTAAAGAGATAAGCACCCAAGGAAAGAAATTGGGGTATCCTGCAGACAATGTGCCAGCAAAAGTTCACTCGGGTTATTGCTAGGGGCTGCCAGAACTCCACAAGCCCTGTCAGCCAAGTACGCTGTGCCAGCAATCCCATGGTGAGGGTTCGAATCCAGCCACGGACTTGGGCTTTTTTGAGTCTTCATAAATGCTATGCCGCTCGCGAGAGATCGAGTCAGTTTTGAAGACCTCTTTTCCAATACCTAGTGCATTTTAGCAAGACTGATAGAGAACGTGTTGACGGGTCACTGTGGGTACAGCAGATCAGTGTCCACATGGGGCTAGACGATAGGCATTTATCATTGATCTTATCCAGACTCGACAGACACAAAGCAAAGACAAATCGTGCAGCCAAGCCACAGAAGTTCATAAGAAAAAGGCGCAACCCATAACACCTATTCATTCATGGTCACCCAATTCACTCGCACAGTCATAAGCCAGGTGCGACGGATGATCCATTCACTCACTTGTCCCCGCACTGACCGAAACACCTGGACAGAAGTTCCATCACTGCATTGTGGAATTCTTTCACGAAGTAATCGAATCCGCCTGCTATCCGTGAAATTCTGTGACGCTTTAGAGTGATGCCTGAGGGCACCAAAACTAATGGCACGCTTCGGACATAGCTGACAGCCGAACAGTGGTTTTTTCAAGTGAACAGCCTCCACGTGGTGAATGAGTGGCCGAACCCTGATACCTCGCGTGGCTCGAACTGATATTGTCTTCGAGCATAACTGGCAAGTCGCCGCCTTTTCATTCCTGCAACGCTGCATCAGTTTCCGGCAGTATTCATGTTGCCGAATGATGCAAGACGTATTGGACAGTCGGCCAACCGCCTGCTGTGTTTCTGGTCGCTTTCTGGTCTGACTTATGGTCTTTGCTCGACTTTCCTCTGCTACAGCCCTGTAAAATAAAGCATGATTATCAAGTGAACGTGGGGCTCACACGGCTTATTCAAAAGAAAGCATCAGATGGTCATGCACTTTGCCTTATCTAGTCTGCCTTGAAATTTAGACCATCTGCGCTAACTTATTCCTGGACTGAAACGCTAGAAATCTTACGGATGGAGGGGAGTGGCTGATGGAGCGTTCGCATCTATTCAAAAACCCAGGGCAGTCATCCAAGTCTTCCGACCCAGCCCATGGCTGAAACATCGTCCTCACGGGGTGACGCTCCCACATGCCCGCTTCGTGCAGAGTATTGACTGCCAGTCGAGCCTCTACAAAACAAAAACGGCGAATGGCACTCCAAATTTTTTACTTACATTGGACCGACTTGTTCATTCGAATTACCAAAGCAATGATTTATTGTACTCGAAATTTCGTCCAAATGCACTGCGAATACATCAGCGTAATCTTGCATCCTCGTTGAAGCCTTGTGTTTGCCTTGTAGGTGGAATGACAGAGCACTGAACGTTGTGCCTTCGTAGGTACATCGGTCGCACGAGAATGATAGCTTGTTGATATGATATTGGGCGTGGCAAATAACGGTTCTTATTTGAATAAATCGACCACTGCTCACAGTCTTGTAACCCTCGCAAATTGCGCAATAGGCTTTGCTGTTTGTTATCCTACCGGCTAGAACTCGCCGACAATGCTTGCGAAGGTCGAGCAAGCTGGTGGACTTCCTGCAAGCAAAAAGGTCAGCTTTTCAATATCAGGAAAAAATGATTGGAGCTAGAATAGTGAAACTTCGTTCTTTGATATTTGGCATTTTATAATGTTGCAAGTAATTCAGTATGTTAGAGGGATGCAGACCAGAATCGACTGATCCGACTCCAGACCTGGATCCTGATCTAATCTGGCCGACCCGCTCCAAAAATAAAATACACACAGGGATTTGGTGACACGTAGAGTTGATACAGATTTGGCACCACGCCCTCACCAACCTGCTCTGCTTCTCGCGGTCGCTATCAGGCCACTCCAGAAGGCGCAGGAAAACTAGCCAGCTCCTAAAGCCAGATTTAATACCGATTTAAGAGAAAAAATTGAACTTTCTCATTAAAGCGCCGCATAATCATTTTCCAGCCAATAAAGCGAGGAAAATTTTAGTTTCCGATCCGGCCGATCAAGCCGGACTGGATCGGCAACCGATAACCCCGCGTCTGTGGATGCACTGGTATAGGAAGCTCACACTACACCTGGAGCCTCTTTGGGGAAAAATTCAACCAAGTGGCTACTGGGAGAGAAAATCAAGTAGGGACTTACGGATGCTCCAAATTATGATGTCGTATTGAACAACATTTACAGTTAGTATGTTACATATTGTCGAAACACCCGCATACCAGCACTTGCGTAAAATCAAAAACCTATAAAGTTATTAGCAACTTATTTTGGCACACAAGAAAACTCATTATGGGAGCTTTAGTTCCTTTCGTTTCAGTGCTTTGGACCTACTTTACGTACCCAAGCAATATCCAGGAATATTATTATTATTCCAAATGGAGCCTAGCCGGGAATTGAATGGAAAAATTAAAAATTTGCAACACATTTGGGCATTAAAAGTTTCTCGATATCATTTCCAAAATCAGCGCGGACACCTTCTACTTTGGATTACAAGCCTAGGCCCTCTGTGAGACAGAGGAAACCTCTCCTACGCACTTTTAGGAAACAACGACAATTTTAGGGTCTGGGTTGTGTTTGAGTAGATGAAGTAGTAATTTTCATAACGATATTAGGGTGAGGCAAAATTTTTCGGCTCGGAGCACGACTAGCTACTGTAGAAGGGTAAGCTTTTAACCGTATATAAAACCTGGCGAGAGGTGTACTGTACTTTATCAGAACTGCCCACTTCAGATTCCTGAACCCTGCATTATGGGCGCCATGGAGAAGATGAAAAACTCCGTATTACATATGGAAACATTTGTGATTCTAGCAGATATATTATTTATGGCTTTTCAAGTTGAAATAAGACACTCCAGGTTTTCTTAGTTCTTCTTGTACAGGGACAAATTTTTTAAAATCGATATCGAAGCACACACACCCAAAACCCTGAAAGTGGCTGACAAGTCTGCAACTTGAGTTGGCTTACTCCTATATCCTAGGGATGTCTATCCTTGTTTAAAAAAACCGTAATCGGATGGGTGGGGGCAGCTCACGGCACTTTTGCACTTTGTCCCCCAATAGGCTTAGGCTTAGGCTGTATAGGCTGGATTCAGGCTTACAAGGGAACATCGCCAACCGTTAAGTCGAACTTTGAGAAATCAAAAATTGTAATATGTTCCTAGGTGCAAAAGAAAGCTATGTGCAAAATACTGTATTAGAGGCGTCTGGCCAACTGGTCAGCAGTGGTCAGCGTATAAAGTCCAGAATTTTTGTTGGTTAACGAAGCTGAGCGTTGAGAATAACACGCAAAGTTCTTTCCAAACTAGATTTTTGGGTTCGGAGTTTCGAGTTTAAGCTTCCAACACTTGGGATTGGGTTTTTTTTCTGAAAAAAACCAAAAAAATCAAGCAGAATTTGAAAATTTCACTGTACTCTTCGCGCTGACCACAACTGACCAGTTGGCCAGACACCTCTGATGATTTGCACAGAGCTTTCTTTTGCACCCAGGAACATGTCACAATTTTTGGTTTTCCAAAATTCGACTTAACGGTTGGCGATGTTCCCTTGTTAGTCTTAGCCCTAGGCTGAGGCTAGGATGGACTGGATTTAAGAGATTGGGGGGACAAACTGCAAAAGCGCCCAACTCACCTAATCACAGACCTACGAGCCATTACCACCATTACCTGTACCTAGATAGTGTATATACACGAACAGATAAAACCTGTGGCGTCTCCGTGATAAAGAAATAGGCACCCAACTTACTTTCCGATCATACTCGTATATCTTCTATTTGACTGATCAGCACAACGGGCATCATCAAGCACACGTTTTTTAGCCACGGAGAGATTCCCTTTCTGTTCACATTTTTCATCCGTCTTTGCATCGATGCCTCGCCGAACAAATATCTCGCACTTGGCGTGTCCAGTAATCAACTCTGATAGCAATCGATGCACTTCAGCATGCCGACTGGCCTCTTTTTGAATAAAATCCAAATTTCCTTCGCTTATATTACCGTTCGCTCCTAGGCTGAAGCAAAGTTTGCAAAAGATTGTTGCTTCCATCAAAATGTAGATTCAAAACAGGCCAGTCGAAAAACCATAAGATCTAACGAAAAAAGTGTTTAGGGAAGCTTTGGGAACGATTCCAACAGTGCACAGTGGGTTTATTGGCAATGGGACTAAAACTTTGGTCCGAGCGCGAGACTGGTTTTTCCGACAATGGCGCGTGGTATTATCGTACCTCGCAGGTAAAGTCTATTAACGTGAGGCAAGACAGCATGTGCCCGTTCAGACCGACCTCTGGCATCGAGCCAGACATCGGCAGCCCTCAATTGAGGGGACTAACAATGGCCAGAAAATGATACTACAGAAGGAAAATCGGCGCCAGTAATTAGCTCAGGCGTTTTTTCGTTTGAGTAACCTTATCTTTCATGACATTGGAAGTCTTACACAATAAATGGAATTAGAGGTATAGCTTATTAGTCCTTCCTGAAAAGTCCGTTGTAGACTTTATCTTGGATTCAAGTCACAGCTATAGGCATGCTTGCACCGACGGCACTTACCGACCACATTTTTCTGGACTGGATTGCAGGGTCATTGAATGTCACGTCGGCTGGTAGCGTGCTAATGAATTCCCTTTGAATATTTTGCTGTTTTGTATTCTTGTGGGTGCATAGACTGATAGTACATCTATCGCCTGAACGTACTTGCAAAGCATCCCGGCTTTGTCTTAGAATTAGGTGTTGGATCGGATTTAAAATCTTCGTTTTGGCTTGGTGCCTTCGAACTCGAGCTTGAGATGCGGGCCGCACCGCAGTCTTCACTATCCAAGTGTAACAATGATAAAGGGGCACAGCATGACATAAAAGCATGTGCACAGCAGGTGGTGGGCGAGAACTTCGCCTGTAAATTCAGTTGATCGGCATTCTTGACCAGAGCATCTCCTTCAATTCTGGCTCGTTAGACAGGCGCCTTTCTAGACTTACAGGATGGGCGGTGCAAGGAATCTGTCCCTTTATCGTGCAGGAGGTGCAATGAGGAAGCGAACAAAAGAGAGCTGATGCCTGATTGCCGGATAGGCTGAGAAGCGTTGATGGCTGAAGCACAGGCCTAGTAGTTCGTCGAGAGGGCATGGCATCCATGCCTGTCGGATCGACTGTGCAATAGGAGAATAAGTAAAGTCCGCAATGTGCACTTACCACACCAGCTTCAACTTACAGCACGGGGGAGGGGCGGCAGACATAGGATTCCAAACACATTCAGTCGATGAATACATATCTCGACATTACACCTACGTGCATAGCCTAGTAGGCATAACTTTGATAATTGCTTGGATGCATGCAAGAGACAAGATCCCTGCTGAACGGCCACCCACACGTACGATTAGGTGCGAACGTTCCGTTTATTACGATAATGAGATGCACAAATTGGACACCGCGAACATCACACCACCGACTGATCACATCACGGCACTGATTCGGAGCTACAGAGGAGTTTTCGAGTTTTTCTTTGCCACCAAATGGGGCGTGGTCGTAGTAGTAGCTGCCTGAGCGCCAGTGTTGTAGCATGACACTGTCATCGAGCCATTTGGGCTTCTTCGCTCTCCTCGGAATGCGTGCACTAGACGAACTCGAAACTGTTCCGAAGCGAGACTGTAGAGGACGGGATTCACGCACGAGTGCAAATAAGTGCCCATGTGATTAAGAATATTCATAACGAAATACGTCCAGCTGTGGTCCTCTACCCATTCCCAAGCTGATCGATCGAAGTTTAACCAGACCAGCGTCACGCTATGAGGACACCAGCACACCAGCTGCACGACTGATAAGGCGAACACTAACCATACCACGCGCCGTCTACGACGCCGATGTAGTGGCCTCGTATCGGTGTGGTGTCCGGCACAGCTCTCTGTGCGCAGCAGGGGTTCTTGTACTGATGACTGGATGGCGCAGCACACGAGGACGGCCATGCAGAATATGATCACAGTGGGCAGTGCGAACGTAAGGAAAAAGACGAAGAGGATAGACCATCTCCTGTACTCGTACATGTCCGGAGGCCAGTCGTCGTAGCAGACGGTCGATTCGGGGTAGCTGATGGTCGTGTAGAGCATGAGATAGGGGGTGGAGAGAAGAATAGACACGGTCCACACTGCTATGCTCATTTTGGTAGCCAATTCCACAGTGCGCCATTTGACTGATTTAAGCGGGTATCCAATGGCCACGGCCCTGTCCACACTCATCCAAGTTAGAAACCAAATACTGGCATACATCGTGACTGATTGGCAGAAATATGCCACCTTGCACAAGGCCAGTCCGTACGGCCAGTTGTTGAATATGTAAACGGTGCCTTGGAATGGGACGCAGAAGAGAAGGAATAAGAAATCAGCTACGCTCAAATGGAAAATATACACATCGATAGTCGAAGTCGGGCCTCTGTTCAAGGTCGTACGTATCTGAACGTAAATGACGAGAAAGTTGCCAACCACACCCAACACGATGATGAGGATGAGGCAGAGGGTAAACGATAACAAGGAGAACTCGGATAATGACCAAGCACTCGGTTGTATTTCAGTCGAATTCAAAACGGTCGAATTTTCAAATTCGGAAGTGAGATTCATGGCCATGGCGTAAACTTTTTTCTTCACATTCATAATCGAATCACTCGCGTTTAGCTCGAAATTGACAATGTGGCGAATGTGGTAACTTCAGGTGGGCTGGGGCTGACCGTCATGGAATACGCATAAAAGCGAACATTTCTATGAAAGAATAGAACGAACGTATCAATAGCTGCCTACAGTCGGGACCAGAGATGGGTTTTTTCATGCGTAGTTACAACTAGAAATTCATAGAAATCCCCTTGTTCATAATTAGCCCACCCGTACAGAAGAGCGGAAAGAAACCGGCCTCGGGCCAGGTTTATAATTACGAATACTACGGTACAAATCCGCAGCTAGCTATCTCGTCAACTCGGCTTCGTTCGAGTGAGCGTAGAATGAGACGTTGGCAATTGGATCCGGTGCATCTTGTGAATTAGGGCATATTGATAAGGAACCCGTGGGGCTATGATGAAATGAAGGCGAAGGACGTCACACGACAGCAGCGGACCGAGCAAACCTACTGGCCCTAGGAAACCGTAAGACGGCATTCTTGCTCGTCCACATGGCCTTAGCCTAGTTGCGAGAAAAAGTCCATCGCGCCAAACAAGGTCCGGCTGTGTTGATCGAGCAGAAATCAGATTCAAAGATCGACGTGTGCTTGGTCGAACACGAAGCACATGAAACGGCTCGCCATTGGCTTCTCTTGTGATAATGGGTATTTGCTAGGCCTACGTTATCGTTATGACCTCACAGCCAAGATGTACGCCACATTACGGGTGTCATGAAAAAGGCGAAGAAAACATTCCCGGGCGTAGTCCCGTCTACTTCTCCTTCGAGCGAGGGTTCAGGAACATAATTTCTTGGGGATAGGATTACTCGATTTCTTAAATTGGACCGAATTAAACATAATAAATTCAAAATAGGGAAAGGGTGTACACCGTTTGGACAAGCTGAACGTGACTTTACGTCCATCGATAAAACAGACGACTGGCCAAATTATAAGGCCTCGTGCACATAAGCGCCTTCCGTCATTCAAATAGAAGAAAACGCAGAGTCGCTCGCCTTTTGCTTCTTCCTCCGACAAGCTTTACGAAGGCCACGGCTAGGTCATATTATACACATTTATCCGAGTTCGAGGCAGGTCGTTAAACAAAAGACAGCCGATACTAATATAACGGGGAAAAGCTTTTCAATTGAGCGGTAGACTGGAGCAATTACAAAACTCAGTCTCCATTAGCGAGAACGACGTTCATTTTTCTCAGTCTCCATTTATTCTAGTGCTCTGGGCACCCATTCTCATTCTACCATTAAAAAGCCCCTCGATAAATGTACGTTGTTCCTCGCAGCAGCCGTCACACAGGCAGCTAATGCAACTCTCGATGAGTCGTCCGGGAACTGTTCATTTAGGTCTGATTTGAATCAGAAAAGTGGGTGCATTTGTGCTGTCGACATGTCTTCATTGATTCGCCGAGAGAAAAATGAAAAACATAATCCGCGTTGAGTGGTCTGGTGAAATCGGCTACCCTACCTCTATGTTTGCCTACGGTAGAGACCGTAGGAGAGCGGACCAAAACCTAGGAAAGCTACGTAGCCCTACTAGAGAAGCTAATTAGTTAATCTAGTTACGTTCTCCTGAAAGCCGGTGTTTTCTATGGCTAGATCCGTGCAAAACAGGAAAGGCTGGCAGTGAGGGAAATAACCGGAGCCGATGCAGTCTGATGTGAAGCACACCAGCGAAATATTTCCTTTTGGAGCGAGCCAGCCCAAATGGCGTCACAAGTTGAGGAAATGCGTCGGCAATTCCGAGGCGATCAGGCTGCTCAGATAAAACCAATAATTAACTGTTCAACGTTAGGCTTTTTTTCTTGGTCCGTTTCTTCTCACAATATACAGTAATGTAGACCTCGGACACGAAAGCCACCCACGGATCAGAGATGACACTACCTCCCATGCGTGACATAAAGCCATATGAAAATTAAAAAAAGATTATATCCATAAGATAAATTTCGCGAGAATGATTAAAAGTGATCGCCTTTTGACGTCCTCTGCCCATAAATTATATTTTCTGACAGATCGTTTCAGCTCGCCATCGTCTGCTCTTACTATTTTGAAACAGGAGCTATGGCTTATTGGGAGACCTGACCGACAACTACCTGACGTCACTAGCTTACCTGATAGACTTCTCAAGCCCCTGAGACGCCTTATCTAACGGAACAAACGGAGGTGGGGCGGATGGTTTTGATGTCAGTGGATATCGCACGAGCTCGAAGTAAGCCAAACATACACGTAGGATCTGGTAAGGTCCACAGGTTTACACAGATCGCGGTCGCATGTACATAATACTGTACGCAGAACCTGGAAACAGAGAATGTCATTGACAGTAGCACAATGGCTGGCCAGACACTGACTAAACGCAAATTATAATCCTTCGGCTGCCGACTACCACGACCAGCAGGAGTGCTCGAAGTGATATCCGCGGCTGCGAGCTTCAACGCCGATATGCACCAGGGAGATATTACCAACGATCTCTGCCGTCCATTAGCACTTTATAAAGAGCACCAGAGAAGGTCGAGACGCCGACATCGAGGCTTGGATTTTCATAATGCATAAATACAGGTTCGGTGCAGTGCATAGAACTGGTAGCAAGGAGACGAATCACATTGACTTGGATCAATGACAACTGACACTCGTAATCAGCACAGCGTGAAAGGCTGTTCGCTCACGTGGATCGCATGCGGCTCTTAATGAAATCGAAAACAAGCTTCCAGATTTAGTTGCTCCTTTCGCACGAATCCTCCGTCGACGGTACCATCGTGTCGCGGCGGTACCAGCGGTGCTACGGTGCGGCTTCGACGACGAAACTGAATCGACCTAAAGCGACGTTAATGAAATTTTCATGATAATTTGATATTGAGATTCTTGGTTCAAAGCGACCAGTTCTTGCGCAGAATTCACTTCTTGACATGTATCCATCAGCAGTGCACTCACGTTTTGTTGGTGTAATGTCGGACACTTCAAAAGAAGCGTTTTGGCTCCCCTTTTGACGACCATGCAGTTTTTAGCTTCTGATCGTGAGTTTTGAGATAAGGCTCGGTACGGATCTTTAGGAATTGAAAGAACCAGTAGAAGCCCGTGCAGCCGGCCATAAGCGCAATGCGGGGCCTTGGAGCTTCCATAACTTCTGTCCAATAAGACCGAATGAACATATTTTTTTACAATCTTGCAGTGGGTGCACTCAGAAGGCTGAATTTTTAGCTTTCTACCTGTGCTAGCCCAATCTTGTCGGTCACGTAAGCGCCGAAGTAGGCATGAGTGTGTAACATGTGCTCAGCCAGTGTGTACATCGACTTGCACGTGGCGCGTCAATCCCGCATAAAGTCCTTACAGTATTTCACCATAGAAGGGCACATAGGTACAATAGTCGACCTGCCTGCACTTCGAAGGGGGCTGGCTAAAATCCGGCGAATATCAAATTATTATTAGCAATTTTTCCCCACCACAGCTTTCCTGACGTATTTCTCCATGTCCATGTCCATGTCCATGTCAGACCATCCAGTAATTGAAGTGCCCCAAAACCAGTTCAAGTGGCATGTTTTTAAATGTCGCACAATTTTGCTGCTTATGACAAACTGGCACAGGCTGCCACATAGTGGGGAGGCCGGTGTGCGCGCCTGGACGGAGTTGACGTTGACGTGGATATGGATCTATGGCAATATTTTTATTTCCATCTCCTATCGCGCAATCATTTTGTAGGCGAATCGTTGATTTTATAGTAATATTTTGATCTTTTAAAAGACGTCGGAATCATGGTAAGCACTTCTTACAACGTGTGATAATTACTTCTTCCAGCGTTGATATTCTGATACACAAATTTAGCCACTTCGATTGGATGTGAAGAGAAAGTTGTTGGCGAGATCAGATCGTGTGAAATCTGTCGATTTACACCCAACGGAGCCATGGATGCTTGCTAGTTTATACAATGGCAACGTGCACATATGGAATTACGAGACTCAGGTGAGCGCATGCAGAAAGGATACATACTGTACGTGTTGATCTTCGGTTTATGAAGTCCCCCTCACTTGTCAATATTGCTGCCTTCTTTACGTCTACATGCTCTTTTTAGCAATTGGTAAAATCATTTGAAGTATGCGATCTACCGGTCCGTGTAGCTCGTTTTGTTCCGAGGAAGAATTGGGTTGTGACTGGCTCGGTAAGTTATTGACGTTCTGTTAATTGAGGCATTTTGATCGGATCTGTTTGACTCAGGACGACATGCAAATACGGGTGTACAATTACAATACGTTGGAGCGTGTGCACCAATTTGAGGCACATTCGGATTACTTGCGGTCAATCGCCGTTCATCCGACGCAGCCGTATTTGCTTACTAGCAGCGGTAATCAACCTCTGTTCACTGGTTCGGCTTTTGATTAAGAGGAACTGACCCGAAAGTTTTTCAGATGACATGCTGGTGAAGCTTTGGGACTGGGACAATAAATGGCAGTGCAAACAAGTCTTCGAAGGTCATACGCATTACGTTATGCAAGTGGTCATCAATCCCAAGGATAACAACACTTTCGCAACTGCTTCTTTGGATCGAACGATCAAGGTTCGTGTGTGCTGAGGCTATGTTGAAACCTAGACATGAGATTCCTTTTTAGGTTTGGCAACTTGGTTCCAATCATCCAAATTTTACGTTGGAGGGCCACGAGAAAGGCGTGAATTGCGTAGATTATTATCATGGAGGCGACAAGCCCTATTTGATAAGTGGTGCCGATGATCGCTTGGTAAAGATCTGGGATTATCAGAACAAAACTTGCGTTGCCACTTTAGACGGGCACGCCCAAAACATTTCGGCTGTTTGTTTCCATCCTGAGCTACCGATTATCCTTACTGGATCGGAAGACAGTAATGACCTCTGATTTGCTCCCTTGGCTCCCTGTTAACTCCCCGCTGCTATTTCAGGCACTGTTCGTATTTGGCACACGAACACGAATCGTCTTGAAACCACCTTGAATTACGGTTTGGAACGTGTCTGGGCCATTACTGCTCTGAAAGGCTCGAACACGGTGGCATTAGGCTACGACGAGGGTAGCATCATCATCAAGGTAACTGACTTCTCGCATCGGGGATATCGTGTGCCTGAATTCTGCCATCTTCGTTCTAGTTGGGACGCGAAGAACCAGCTATTAGTATGGACGCTACTGGGAAGATCATTTGGGCTCGCCATTCCGAAATCCAACAAGCCAACTTGAAACTTCTTGGCGGGCCAGAAGGGGCATCGGAATTAAAGGATGGCGAACGATTGCCCCTGGCCGTCAAGGATATGGGAGCTTGCGAAATCTATCCCCAAACATTGCAGCATAATCCAAATGGACGGTAGGAGTATATTGGTTGAATTTCGTTTATCTGCTTCACTTATCTCTGTTTCAGCTTTGTCGTGGCTTGTGGGGATGGCGAGTACATCATTTACACCGCCATGGCTTTGAGAAATAAAGCCTTTGGTTCGGCCATGGAGTTCGTCTGGGCCGCTGACTCAAACACGTACGCCACTAGGGAAAGCGGTAGTACTGTGAAAATCTTCAAAAATTTCAAGGAATCAAAGTCCATAAAGCCGGATTACAGCATTGATGGTATGACTGTTTGTTACCTGGCCTTGTAAAAGCACGAGCAAATACGTTTATGATTTCGTTTTAGCAATTTTTGGCGGAGCCATGCTGGGCGTTCGATCGTCAAACTCATTTTGTATCTACGATTGGGAAACGACTCAACTGGTTCGGCGCATAGAAATCTTACCGAAACACTCGTTCTGGTCGGAAAATGGAGAACAGTTGGCAGTTTGTACGGAGGAGTCTGTTTACATTCTACGTTATAACGCCGACGTCGTTGCCAATACTCCGCCTGGCAGTGACAAGATTAGCGAAGATGGAATAGATGATGCGTTTGAAGTGATTGGGGAAGTGCAAGATTCTGTAAAGACCGGCTTATGGATCGGAGACTGTTTCGTGTACACGACAGCTCATAATCGCCTGAACTATTATGTTGGTGGCGAAATCGTAACTGTGGCCCATCTGGACAGGTAAGTTGTCGAGTTTACCCCAGTTGCCGTATGCAAGCAACACACTTTCAGGCCGATGTACTTATTGGGTTATATACCGAAGGAGAGTCGTCTTTATCTGAGCGACAAAGACCTGAACATCGTGAGCTATCAACTGTTGCTGTCGGTGTTGGAATATCAAACCGCGGTTATGCGTCGAGATTTTGATAGCGCTGATAAAGTGCTGCCTACGATACCCAAGGATCAGCGCACGCGTGTGGCTCACTTTTTGGAGAAACAGGTGAGGCAGTTGCTTTTTTGCGGCACGCTTGCAATTCTAAATTTATGGCACTCTTTAGGGATTCAAAAAGCAAGCGTTGGCTGTATCTCAAGATCCAGAGCATCGGTTCGATTTGGCCATCCATCTGGGCGACTTGAAAACGGCGTATGATATTGCTGTGGAATCTGACGTAAGTTTATCTTATTGCCTGCGGCGCACACCAGCACGAACGTGTTTTCGTTGTAGTCGGAGGAAAAGTGGAAATTGTTGAGCCAAGCGGCGACAGCAAAAAGCGAACTATTATTAGCCGGTGAATGTCTTGGTCGGGCGAAGGACTATGGGGGATTGTTATTGCTGGCCAGCTCTGCGGGCTCATCGAACTTGATGAATAAGTTGGCCGAGACGTCGTTGGACTCTGGTCAAAATAACGTCGCTTTCGCTTCGAATTTCCTGTTGGGACGAGTGGAAGATTGCTTAGAAATTCTTATAAGCACGAATCGATTGGCCGAGGCTGCCTTTTTCGCTCGAACTTATTTACCGAGCCAAATTTCGAGGTAAAAAATTTTCGAAAAATTTTTGCGGTAAGAAAGCATTTAAGGTTTTACCATTTAGAGTGGTATCAATGTGGAAAGACCGAGTCGCGGCCGTTAATCAGAAAGCGGCGGAAAGTTTGGCCGATCCCACAAAGTATGAAAATCTGTTCCCTGGTTTAAAGGAACATTATAAGGCCGAACAATATTTACAACAACTGAGTCGACGTCCAATCCCAGCTGCGGCGTATGCCAACGTGCCGGTAAGAATGGAATGATTATAAATATCTAATGTTAATGAGTCTCTTTGTGCTTTGTCCATCTGCCATGCTTGTCCAGATGTCGAACTAGAATCACTCTACTGTATGTTTTAGCCATATCACGAACGCAATGTGTTGGAAGAAATCCGCGAAGCTGAGGCTAGTGGCGCTATTCGCTTTGACCCTGATGGCAATCTGATCGTGCCGGGACTGCCTGCAGGCGGTGGTCTCCATCAGCAAGGTCCTATTCATCATTCGCCGCGGCAGCATCCGCCAGGAGGTGGCGACACTGTTCCAAAACCACCGAAACGTTCGACTTCACCGCCGCCAGAAGCTGCTGCTGGTGGCCGTCACCAACAGCATTCTCCCTACAGGCCGGCTCATGAAAAGGAAGAAGACACGTTTTTTGAGGTAAGAAAAAATTTAACTGCTTTTGATTCGGCAGGGTGAACTGGTCAGTAGTTCTTTCAATGTTTTCAATATTTTCAATGTTTTTCCTGTTTAGGCTCCAGATGTTGCTCGCAGCGCTCATTTGCAGCCTGATTTGGTGATACCATCTTCGGCCGGTATGGCTACTGGTCCGGACATCGCAGCTATGGCAGCCGGCTCAACAGCCTCCAAGTCACCGCCGCAAGTTGTGCAAGATAGCCAGCAAAAACGATTTAGCGAACCGCCAGCGGAAAAAGTCAAGGAGACAGTGCCAGACCAGGACGAAGGGGATTTCGGGGATGAATTAGATTTAGACTTGGATCAACTGGACTTGAACGATGATGAGGTATGTGGGCATAGCTCTGAGGGTTGAGATGACGGGCTTTGAACATATATGCGAAGAGAACCCTGCAGGTATGCTCTTCCGACTTCACTTATCAGACCTATCAGACTCTATGAATTAATGTGTAATCTTTATTTTAGGGCGGTGCACAAGTTGATGACGATGAATTCAACCTGAACGAAGATTAGTTAACGATGAAGTCGCGTTAATTTGATGTTTTGATTCATATTCTATTTGATTATGAGTTATAAGCGCCGGTTCATTCCATCCTCCTTGGCGACTAATATTGTTTGTGGGGGAACTGGCTTGAATATCTACTTTTCTTTTCCATTTGGTTTCGGGATCATGTGCACGTATTTTTGGAATGGTAAAGCGGATTGGAGAGTGGGTGTTTATAATAAGTGCACTCAATGTCTGAGTCGGTACGAGTAGCGAGCTGTGGCGTGGTAGTGGAATGTTAATTGATCCCCTGACTTCGCGTATGACTTGTAGGCGCGGGCTTTTTCCATCATCACATTATTCCATCGATCTGCTGCAGGTGCGAAAGGGCGACCCTCTGAATTTTAATCTCCGGAGTTCTCGCCTTGAAACTATACTATCAAGGTCTGCAGTGATTGTGGGCTGCTAAATGAATACGTGAAAACTAATTTTCACGCGCCATGACGGCCCTGTGCTAAACCCACCTGTCGCCAGCGGGTGAAAAACACTAGTGTCGAGTTTGTTCAGCGGGAACGTACCCCCTAGCAAGTTTCATGGCCAAATGTCCTGCCAATATAACATGCTCAGGTTCGAGAGCCGTTTGGTTCGTCCCTTGGTACGAGTTCTGATTATCAAAAAATGGCACATTTGATACAAATTGTGATGTCGGGTTTCTATCGAGGAAGATCGATCTCTCCAGCTTAGCTTGAGAATATGCGAGATTGTGAGTGACCAGGTGCAGAGGCTCGACTGGCAATCGATACTCTGCACGGAGCCGGCAGCTGGGAGCGTCACCCGTCAGCGTGACGTTTCAGCCATGAACTAGGTCGGAAGACTTGGCAGAGTACCCTGGGTTTTTGGCGTGGTGCGAAAGCGCCACCAGCCACTCCCCTCCAGTAATACGGACCAAGCCGTATTACACAGGTGTGACGGTTCAGATCGAACCAAGCTTGTTGCATCTTTGTATTACAGTTGAACGGCACCCATGGCCTCAGGAACACCAAGCGACCTGTGGGTGTATCAGATCAGTTCGTGCCGCTCTATCGAATGCTTTTTCTCCTGCAAGTCCAAGAAGGCCGTGAACACTGTCTTCGTTTTCTGGCGGCCAGACCGATAACTGTGCAACAGAGGATGGGGACGTATGTAGTCAACGAGACATCACAGTTCAAATACTTGCGATCCCACGTGGCGGCTGACACAGACACCTTGGCGGATGTATAAGACTCACAGCGCATGGCAGAAGTGGCGGCAGGTGACAGGTGTACTGTGCGACCGCAGAATGCCGACATACCTCAAATCAAAGGTGCACAAAAATGTTAGGTCGTTTGACGTGTACGGATCGGAATGCTGCGGCACAACCAGGAAACATGAGCAGGCCCACAACCGTAGAAATGAGGCTGCTACGATGGGCAATCGGACATGACATGGATGGAGTACGTAACGAACACGAATACTCGCACCAATATACGTACGTTACGTACTGGGGATCGCACCATGAACGGCAAGATGATGTAGTCGCGACTGCGATGGTACGGACACATGATGCGCAGAGACCCTGATTCAGTATCCCATACATGTGATGTAGTGCAGTCCCAGAGGAAAGCGAGCGTTTGGCAGACCACTGAAGCGACGGCTAAGCACACCCAGAGAAGGCATGAGGAAAGTTTCCACGAGACGCAACCAGAAAAATGACGAGCGAATTGCAGAAAAGCGAACAAACGCTAGAAAAATGATGAATATGCATGGTCATGACGCGATAGCCTTCACAAACGCGGTCATTTGCACGGAGTTGATGCGAGAGAGATTCTTTCGTAATTATACAATAGGTTCGCACATTTCTAACCGCAGTCCCATTTGCTTTGCCTTTTCCTCGTTTATGTGCACAGAGTATCTGCACACACAGTTAAAATTGCGAGAATCGATTAAGCAAGATTTTCTGAGGACTATATGCCAAGCGAGGGAGACTATATGCCTTATCGAATAACCGTGATGTGATTTCTATTGTAGGTGCATTCTGAAACTGAAAAGCAGCATGTGATGTAGTGCAAAGGAATTCAGTGCTTACAAGCAGGTACCTGCCTTTCAGTGCTGGGAAAAGTTAAATTGCATTACTGCGGGAAACCCATTCGTAGGAATTTTGGGTCGCCAAACCAGTTTTTCCGATGGCTAATGACCGCAGTCACTGGAGAGGTCCACTCACATTCCCCACCGGAGACATCCCAGCAACTTCAGCAACTAAATAGCAGCAAACAAGCGTCTGTAATGGGATATGCTTCTGACAGATTGGGTCTAGCGATTTTCAGTGTCCCCATGCAGTTCTAGAACCTAGACTGCGATTCAGCAGTTGTGATCCAAACTTGAGGTTTAGTGGATTATAAATGCTGCATTTTTTGCTTAGTTTTCCTTCGCATATGTTAGGCACGATGAAGTCAAGCATGATATGCAGGACAGTAAATAGGGTGACCAACTCCAATGGACAATGGGCGTTATGCCAGACGCGCAGGCAGCGAAAGCCATATCAGGTGGGGCCTAACCTAGTTTCAGATTTCAGACAAGCCTTTGAATTCTGTAAACTGTTTTATGGTGAAGGCTGTGTACCTTGGTGAGTGAGAAAAGTGAAGAGATGTTTGGCATTCACTGGGCTTGACTGACAATCACCCACGTGAGCATTGGTGTCATTGCGCACTCAGACCAACGTCGGCTCGCCAGTCGCAGGAGTTTTATGACCTTTGTCACAATCCTTTCGATATTAGCAGCCCATAAACAAATGGGTCTGTTTTTCATGTGCCGAAGGGGGCGATAGCCGTTCAGCACTCCTCGAGTCGGGGCCGTCGATATTTTATGCATACCCAACGTTGAATGTTTGGGTGTTGCCAGGAGAAAAGGGCCTATGATCGCGGAAAGCAGGTGATTTCTGATTAACGCATGGAGTGCGGTGACGTACATAGGAGACATTTAATTAAAAGGTCCATGTTTTCGGTAAGAGAAGCTTAGTTTTGTGTGACTAGGCGACTGAAAGGTGATTCTTGATTCTGTAGGATTGATCAGAAATTGCGGACTCTGAGACAAGGTCAATGGGGGCGGGGACCAGTGGGCATAAAGTGAGCAAGGAGGAACGAAGGCGACACAAGGAAGCCGAACAACTAATGGCAGAAGAAAAGAAAAGAAATGCAGATCTGTTCAAGCTATTATTATTAGGTGAGTTCATTGCCCTGCTGACACTGGTGATATGAACTAACTTGTCATATAGGGACTGGAGATTCTGGGAAATCAACAATAGTTAAACAGATGAAGTATGTGAACATGCTTTGTAGTCATACCGAGCAGTACACAAACAGGCCTTGATTTAGAATTTTGCACAAAAATGGTTTCGGTCAGGAAGAAATCAAGAGGAATCGATCAATGGTGGCTGGAAATATTCTGCAATCATTAGTCGCCATTCTCAAAGCCATGGACGCCTTTGGAATAGATTTTGAGAACGCGGAAAGAGAGGTCAATAGTGGACCCAATATTTTGTCTAGAGAAGGCTCTACTGGCACTGTTTTAGGCCGATGCAACTCTAATCATAGACTTGGAGAGGAACTGGCAGGATGGGGAAATTCGTCCCACGTTTGAAATGTGGGCGCGTATGAAGCGGTTGTGGATTGACGGGGGTGTGCAAGCCTGTTTTCTCAGATCGAACGAATATCAGTTATCAGATTCGACACAATAGTAAATAGAATTTATGAATAATATTCAAATACGGCATAAACATAAATTCTAATTTTCCTATTTTCCCAGCTTTTGCGACGACATAGATCGAATTTCGAATGCTGATTACGTTCCCAGTGATCAGGATATGCTTCGGATTAGAGTTGCTACAGTGGGCATTGTAGAAATCGAGTTCAAACTGAGAGGCCTTACCATAAAGTAGGGGTCTTCACTGGCTCTGCTCGTGTCAAATCAATTCTTCTGTATGTATTGCCTTTTAGCGTGATCGATGTCGGTGGCCAACGATCGCAGAGGAAAAAGTGGATTCATTGTTTTGAGAATGTCAATGCTTTAATTTATATTGCCGCAGTCAGCGAGTATAATCAAGTTTTATTCGAGGATAGTACCGTGGTAAGCAAAGGGTTGGAGTGTTGCAGAAAACAAGGTCATTAACACTTTGATAATCGATGCTGATTAGCAAGGCTGTCCATCAATCCCTAGCAAATATATATCACTTATTCTATGCACTTGAAATCCTTGGCTCGCCCTAGGGCAAACTAGGGCTGACCAGAGGATGACTCAAGCCACAGGAACAGTACCACGCTCCACGACGCCATGCGATATCGTTTATTGCCACCACATCATCATCATCATCATATTGTATTCTTGTGCAAAGGCATATGCGCACTAGGAGCACAAGAAACATAAAACACACACACACATGATATTAAAAATGTGAAAGTGCGAAAAAGAAAAACGACATCAAGTCTCCCGCTCATCAAATCTCAAAATGGAACACAAAACGTGATACCAAAACGCAAAAAATGTCTTAAAGAAATTACGCAAATTTATTCAACAAAATCGTAGAACGATACTGTGCAAAATTTAAGAAAGCAATATCATTGGGCAAATTATTCCAAAGCATTCCAATTCCAGAAAACACAAAGCTCTGTCGATAGGATTCAAAAAAAGGCCTTTTTTTGAATTCTATCGACCACACCTTACAAGGGCCATGTAGACTCACAACTCGGGGAGCAGCCGCACGTGCCGGCCATCGAATGCCAAAATAAGTTGCAAATTTGAATTCCCCTTCAAATAGTCCCCCGCCTCGGACCCCCTTCTGTAACCAGCATTCCTGGCGGTCGGGAGATCGATATTGTTCCCCGGCTGGGAGACATCAACCACTTCGGCTGATGGTTTGGTGGCAGGTATAATCGCGAGACTTGCCTTGCTCCAGTCGGAGTATTTTGTTCCAGAGACTTTGGGTTTACTTTGGTCTCACATTCGAATCGATATTTCGCCAGGCATTTCTTAATTTCTTATTGCCCTGAAATGCATCTCTCGTTGGCGCGGTATTGCCTCCATTACTTATGCTCAGGTACAGCACCCATACGCCCCTGCATTCGGTTATGTTGTAAACCATGAGCATGCATTCACAGTACACGACCCAAAGCTATTAAGCGGACTAACTGATTTGTGAGGCGCTAACGATAGGACATAGCTTGACTACTAATGAGCGAAAACAAGAAGTTTTTGAAATTGCCCCGTACCGATAAGTGTCCTGCTTCATAGACTTCAAGTGCGCACCCTGCGTTTGTCCATCGAATAAAGAATGAATAAATGAAAGTGTAACTCACGATGAGAATGGCTTGTCTTGCAGCCAATACCCAAGATTATTCATGGAAAAGTTGCCCAGACGTTGTAATTACAATATGCAAAACAGTTTAAATACAGTATCATATTTTACATGGCAACTTTTTTCGAACGATCGTGAGTTCTAGTTTAGAGATCACAGGGTCCGTTGTGTCTTGCGAATCTGGATATACTCTATCTATATCTTGTGATATATCGTATCTGGGCCTCTAAAAATATAGGGGCTGAACATAACGCATTTTGGAAGTTTTTAGGCATGAGGTCAGGTATGGTCACCAATTAGAGTGAATTTTAGTGCCTTCGGCTCATGGACAAATGATCACAATCGCAAACACGCAGACGTGTGACCCAATGTTTTCGCTGGTTATTCCCGACTATAACCGCTAGCTAGAACTTCGAACTTTATGCTTAGTCCTATATTTTGGCCAAATTCGAATTCGAGGTTCTTGCCCCTTTTCTTGCTAGAAATATTCATCATCTTATGCTTTTCATATGAGCTGAGCATCCTATTGGCATGGAGTAGAGAATGGAGAGAAAATATGCAATGGCTGACACCTGGATTGTCTTAGTGCGAAAAAGGTTTTTTCGAAATGTCCGAAGGCTTTCCCTTGAGTGTTTTCCAACACCCCCTTTAGGGTTTTTTTAGCTCGTTCTAAATCCGTCTTGGGATTTGCGGGTGCAATCTATACTGGTCTTATTGCTATAATAAACTCTATAGTAACCAAAGCAGATGAAACGTTATGTCTTCGTAAAAACAGTCAAGGATGTTGGACTTTAAAGAGACTCCGTACTGTATTAGTGGATAGATTTTCATAATTTTATTGGTTGCTTGATATTGATGTTTTCACTGGACAGCTTTCTTGTTACTCTTGCATTATGCCCTGATAGTGCGCCAGAATCAGCTAATAGTTCATTTCCTATCTTTCTAGAACCGAATGCATGAAACGCTCGTTCTCTTTGGCACAGTCATAAACAGTTGCTGGTTTACAAAAGCTTCAGTCGTCTTATTTTTAAATAAGAGGGATCTATTTGAAGAAAAGATTAAGAAGTATCCATTGACTTTAGCCTTTCCTGAGTATGACGGTAAGTATTCGTAGTGTGTTGGTTGTTCAGCTGTGGTCTTGTCCACAAGGCTACATATCTTGACGCAGTGAGCTAGCATGTTTTCTCTCCTAACTCAGGTCCTAACGATTATGAAATAGCCATCTCGTATATACAGTCAAGGTTCGAAAGTCAAAAACACGATTCAAGAAAGATGATTTATTCGCATCGGACGTGCGCGACGGATACGAAAAATGTGGAGTTTGTCATGGATGCTTGCTTTGATATAATATTGAGCGGGAATATAAATAAGAGTGGTATGTACTAGCGATAAGAACTGGTCGACTTTGCTCTGCGCTTAAGGTGCTGCTTCGTGCTGTATTATCCGAGATGCCTGCACAAGTGCTGTAGGAACCTAGTACTGTACATTTGCAAAATTTTATATTCAGCCCTGTGTAGTGATTTTAGGAAATTGTTTATTCTCTTTATGCAAAGGGATATGCAAAGGGAAGACAAAAGCTATGACCAGAGTCGTTGCTTCGCCTAGTACTGCCTCGCCGCCAAATATCGTAGGTACCTGCATATCAGGCGAAAAATTATAGTAGAAACGACACGGAAAAGGGAATCGTGACAGTGGGGAAGGGGAGGGGGGGGGGTTCCAAGGAGGAGATTCCCGCATTTTTTCTGGTGGGTGAATCATCTCACAATCGGTCTGCTGAAGCCTGCAGGCCGTTGTTCCATTTCTGTCCGGTACTGTGCTGTGAGGACGACAGTATGCGAAACGTAGCGTTGAGTGGTACAGTATGCCGCGATGGCAGAGGCAACTATTCACGATCTCAATTCCTTATTGCACTGAATTAGCCTGCCCCTCTGTTTCGGCCTTTATAATACCTTAGATAAGATCCGGGGTCTGTTGCATAAAACTCTCTTAGCCTCCTCTTCCAGTAGCAAGCTGTTTTGCTGGTATGATTTGCGAGGAGGACCCAGGCAGGAATGCCAGCACAAGTGGTATGTAGTGTATAAAAGCGGTATTCATTTTTCGATTTATTACTGATCGTGAGGGCGATCTTTGCTCTTAGCACCTGAACGGCCACGTGGGAGCACCAAAAAGAGTCCGCCGTTTCAGTCAGCGTTGTATGTACAGTGCCGTCTTGAGAAACGGGCTCACACATGCATGCTGATATATAAATTAACGACCATATTTTGAATAACAAAGGTACGGAGTTAAACAAAAGTTATATTTCCGTGGTATTTACGATTGTGAGACGCTTGTTCACGATCCATTGTTCGCGGGGCTGCGCCACCTTGTTCACGTTCCCTTTTCTTGTGTACTCACGGTGACAATACAAATATGTACAATTTTAAAAAAAGTAACAAAATCTCTTCTAATTAGCACGATCAGAAAGGAGCCGGAGTTAAAAAGCTACTGCTGAAGAATGTGCCAACAAAGCTCAGCCAGGTCGCTCGTAAGCAGAGCGAGGCTTTTCGCTTTCCTGAACAAAGTTCTGCAAAGGTGTTTCTCTTTTGTTTTAAAAATTTTTGTGAGCCGAAGCCCGTTTTTGTCTCTAGCCGGCCAGCAGTCAAACCTTATAAGCAGGGCTGTGCGGGGACCGGCACACACAGCAGCTTCCCTCAGCGTGTCTCCAAAAGGAGCACCTCCAGGCGAGGGCATCCTGGATTGGGCACCGACGTTCTCGGACGATGGCGAGCGGGCTTCGAACCATGTCGGTGTTCGACAGCCTAGACTATCTCCTGGTTTGGCTTCCGTCTCTCCACTCGGAGCACCTCGGCAGTACCGGGTGAGTCGCCCACGGCGTGGCGTGCAAGGTCAGCGAGGGTTTATGGTTCGCATACCGACCTCCATCACCGGGGATCGAACCCGGGACGAGTCTAGCCACTCGCTCCCAAGCAATATGGAGAGACGAATGCCGCACCGCTGCACCGCCGCGGCCGCTTTTCAGCCCGTTTTGCCTACAGTATAGCCGGCCAGCAGTCATATTATGATAAGCGAGGCAGTGAGGGGACCAGCTCTCAAAGCATCTTCCCTCTGTGTGTCTCCACTGGGAGCCTCCACACGAGGGCATCCTGTGCCAGCACCAGCATCCCAAGACGATACTGGGCGAGAAGATGGGACCTTCCCGACTGGTATTCTTGAACCAGTTTCCTAGTTCTCTACTGGTTCGGCGTCCGCCGCTTGGCGGTACCAGGTGAGTCGCCCCGAGCCAGGTGTGCAAGGCCAGCGACGGACTTACTGAACTCTTTTCCCCATCCGGAACAGAACTGCGGCCTCCCGGTCAGGGTTGCTGGCCCAAGCAATGCAGGGTCAACGCCTTAACCAAGTGAGCCACCGCGGCTCTAGGGTGTTCCTCTTGTTGCTGTTGTTGCTGCTGTTGCTTCTCCAGAAACTTCTTCAAACCGATTTCGTCAATCTTAATCATCCAGTCCTGTCCAAAATGATAGCTACAACCGGTGACATTCAGCAACTGGAATCAACTTGACTGTCCTGCTTGCGCGGCAGCTGACAACTAATACACGTTCAAACGCCATTCAGAATTCCATGAGCTTGAGAAGGACGCTTCGTCCGCTCAAAAACGAAGTATCTCTCTTCAAAATTGCTGCTATGTTTGTTTTGTTCCCTTTTATTTTTTAGTGCGCGCAAGATATAACTAGGACCGTGGACAAGCGGCACATCCTCTATTTACTCGGTAAGAAAGCTCAAGAAGGCTGATACCACGTATTTTATGTAAGCCCCTTACAAACCTGGGTCAGGATCATTCGTAACAGGCCCGAACGACCCGAAAAATGAATTCAAGGGTGCGCAATACAAAACCGGATGATACATAGCCGACAGCGAATCCACCAACGAGTAAGTTTTGTCATTTCAGGAAATAAATGCCTGAAAGCAAATAAATTACTCGGATATGGTCCCTGAAAATTCTGATTATTCTATCTAGCATTAAAATTTGAAGGCCGCTAAAAATTTAAATGCGTCAAAAAGCTTGTCTGAAGATCGAAATGGAAGTCTCGTAGTTCTCAAACATTCACCTGGCGTCTTGAAGTTATGGCAAAAAGATCTTAATCGAGCATCCTGCACTGTAAAAAGCATTTGCTGATGCATACTAATGAGTGCAAAGTTTGAATAGAAAGTGCCTCACAATCAAGGCTACTTGTATGCACGTTGGGTGGTGAGAGTGGTTTGACCCTCTAGTGTTTAACACACAGAGCCCTAGGGGCACACTTAAGGAAGAATAGTAGCTTTGAGGAGTGCCTCAAGAAAATTTGAGGTTGTTGGGATCTGATGTAGTCAATTGAAGTCAGACTTGTATACTAATCATCCAGTTAATCCACCAACAAAGGTAATGTGTCATGGACAGCTGCCATCAGAAGAACACGATGCTAGCTGAGCTGTCAGAGCGTGCTGTAGTTGGATCTTGTACTCGAATACCCAGGTACCTTGCCACCAAACCCAAAACCTGGTTCACCAGAGCTCACTGGTTTGGGTGCTCTCTAGACACGAGTTCTGTTTCCTGCTTTGACACGAGTGGAACAGTATGTTCCCATCGGGACTAGAACCCTAAATGACTCCAGAACTCGCGTGCCAACAAGCATTAGAGGCAAAATGGAAAAAAGCTATTCGTGACTTTGACTCAAGCTCTGGCGGTTGATAAACCGAGCACGAAGGAATATGCAATGCGTGAATGAAATGATTGGCTTTCTGATGACGATTAAAGCGACTAGGAAGCAGGTGTTTCGCGCACGATCGCCGACCTGATTATGACCCATTCTTGACGGATTGACTATGTCAATGTAATCTAGCATAGCCTGGGGAGTTGAGTGCAATCAGTCGCGAGCTTCACGCGGTCAGTAGTAGAAAGGGCACGCTATTCTAGTTAGTCGAGACCTAACATAGCTCCTTTGTAAAACCTCGGAACAATCAAGATTTCCTAGCCTGTCCCATATTTGTACTTTTCCAGCAGTGGCACTTATCGCTAGAACATAATGTCCTGGGATGCTCAGCCATCGTTTTTAATTTTAGATTCTCAAATTCGACTTCTGCCCTCCCAATCTCAGCTGATTATATACAGATGGGTGTCTCCGTGAGTAAAGCCACTGTGGTTCCGTCCCAAGAAGAAAAACGGCGGAACAAGGAAGTGGAACGAATTCTGGAAGAAGAACGCAGAAAAGCGGCGAAAACATTCAGGCTGCTCCTTCTGGGTAGGCAGCGTTCATTTGATTCAAGTTATGTAAAACTTCTGACCTTCTTTGGGTTAGGCGCGGGCGATTCTGGTAAATCGACGATTATAAAACAAATGAAGTAAGTTGGTCTGCCTTTCTGGCCAGTTTATTGTACTGGCCCAGTGTGTGGCAGGGCTGTGACTGCACACTCATGTATCTTGTCTGAAGGAGTCGAGTAAGAGGGTCTGTTAGAGGGGCAAACAGTATTATTTCTACCCAAGAATCAGATCCGGCGATGTCGGTTTGTTGATAAGAAATCAGTGTGCATGTTACCGAGCGTATACGGTGGGATACAGGAGAGTAATGTACATATACATCCGGTTTGGAACTTGAAACGCAGACATACTCTGCTCACGGCAACTGGTGTCACACATACTCTGCTCACGGTCACGGCTATATATGCCCCAGGCGAGAATAATATTGTGGTGCTTCCGGGTCTATTTGAGGGCTAAACTCTATTATATGCGAGGATACTGAAACATGGTGGAGACGACTCAATATTATCAATCCCCACAGCAAAAACCTGTGCTGCATCTTGAAGCACTAATGGAACTTTTTACACAGAATCTTGCACTCCAATGGATTCCATGAGGAGGAAATCAGGCAACAATGTTCTCTGGTGGCTGGTAATGTCGTCCATTCCATAGCTGTTATTATCCGAGCCATGAACGATTTGGGTATCAAGTTCGCATGCGTGCAACGTGAAGTAAGGCAACTTTAGCCCATCAAAACAGGAAACAGGTACCGGATAGGACAGACATGTTCGCGTCGTGTAGAGGCCTTGGTGTTGCCCTCGTGAAGGCCCTGCAAGGAGTATGGATAGTTATACACCAGGTATCTCATCGTATGTAAACATAAGAATGTAGTAGTATAGTATTGGCTGAGCTCGTGATTATCAATGCATGGTGCGTCCAGCTGCTTTTCAAAAGAGTGTTCCCCTGCGGCTGTATGTACATGATAATGACACGAGGAAGGTACTTTGTCAAACAAGCCTGTAGAAAATAAAAGTGGTTTCCGACTAATCAATATATAACTACCTGCCAAATCGAGTCACCAGGGAGAAAGAGTTGAGGATTTTGTCGAGAACTGTTCCCTCTGCAGTGATATCGAATACTCTGTGCATAATAACCTCCCTTGACATTTCAATACTTGACTATCAATCGTGCTCGTGTTTGCAGTTTGACGCAAGGCACATTATGGACTTGTACAAATCATGGACAGACAGACACTCGAAATTGGATATCTCTGATTGGTTGTGCCTTCAACGGTTATGGAATGATGGAGGCATGCAGGAGTGTTTTGCACGAGCTAATGAATATCAACTGACTGATTCAACCAAATAGTAGGTTCTTGAACTGTCTAGTCGATGCGGATGCAATCAATCGAGTCAAGTGCTTTTTTAGTTTCTGCGACGACATAAAACGGATATCGTCTCCTGATTATGTCCCGACGCATCAAGATATTCTTTACACGAGGGCCTCGACAGTTGGCATTGTGGAAACGTCATTTACTCTACGCGGACTTACAGTAACGTAAGTTCGAATGTCGTGATTCGACTGCGAACGTGACTGCAATTTTAATTAAAAAGAGGGAAGGGCTTTTAGAATTGCTTGCACCCAACATTTTCTCAAGTTTTTCACGCCTGTTGGGGATACAATGTCCATATACAGTATTGTATAGTAGGGTTGGGGAGACGGGCTATAGGGTTAGTATAGGCTATAGTAGGGTTGGGGAGAGGCACTATAGCTAATTTACTTGGTCTTATTTTTTCTCGATTTGGATTTATTATGCACAGATACATGCGGAGGGGCGGAAGAATCTGTATTCGTTTCCGCAAAGTGACTGACTACTTGACATGACTGCTCAAAATTCCCTCATATAGTTATAAAACCTTTTTTCAAATAATCGGCCAGCAAGAGAGCTATTTCAATACAGCGAGTGAGTGGCCGCCGCTGCAGCTCCTCAAAGCTAGACTAGAAGGTAGTCGAAGATTGTTTCAGCCATTGTCCCCTTTTGGCCAGCACCGTTTTAACCAGAAAACCTATTCAGCCAAAATATTTTTGAAAAGGTTGCCAAGCATTCTTTTAAAAAAGTTCACTTCAACCCCCTTCAAATGCGCTTAGTGAACCAAGGATCCAAGTCAGCTTGAATTTCTTGCACCAGCACATGGTGAGGAGCATGAATGGCGAGGCTCGGAACCAAACTGACGTTGCATCGATAACGTATTCTGATTTTTTTTGAGCTCGCAAATCAGTCTACGAAGAACACGGCAGGATGGCACCATGGCCGTTTTGTAGAATCACCTTCAGTTTTAGTTCTCGATTATAATCTGTGGGCATATTTGTAAATTTTTAACCACGTCATAGCTGCGGGTGCAGGCATGCTCAGAGAACACCACCCACCTTATGCACTTGCTGTGCAGAGATTTTGGCTGAATCGGGACAGGAACACTGGCCCATTCAAGCAAAAGGGACACTGGCCAGAAAGGGATTCTAGCCCAAACTTCTCCTCGAAGACGTTTTTTAGCTGACCATGAGCGGCAGCGACAAGTTCTGCGATGTTTAATGTCTGTAGTACTGCTGTGGTGTCTGACATTTCAATTATGGACATATAGTTAGTTGCAGCTTAGGACTAGATATATCATTAGCTATAGTGGGAAAAATACGCATTTGTGAATGAGTAGTCAGTCACTTTGCGAAAACGAATACAGATTCTTTCGCCCCAAAATAATAAATAAATCAAAGAAAAAATAAATCCAACTCGAGAAAAAATAAGACCAAGTAAACCAGCTGTAGTGCAGTGCATTTCTCTGCAAACTTCCAAACTTACTGTGCGTGAACTGTAGTAAACTTTCTAGCGTAGCTTGACTACTTCCTCTAACTAGTAATTTGACTCGTATTCCTGATTACGAAGATGTGAAGAATAAAAAATATGGTGCAAAAGTAAATTATACTGTACGGTAGCCCCTCCTTCTACTACAGCGAAGTCGGTAATCGCGCAATAATTTATAATTTTGTTGAAGCCGATAACATGAAAATACGCATGGTATGTATTGCGTACGCCAGTTTGCGTTTGCGTATAAGCGTACACCAGGTCGAATGCGTGTGCGTACGCGTATACGCATCCGAATTTCAATGCGTAATGCGCAAACTTTGCGTATGCGTATTTTGTACGCAACCAACTGTAGTCTCAAGTCCTCGGGGCTATAAGTGATATAATTTTAATGACGTCACTTTTTTCATGGCTTCGTTGATGAAGAACAGCTTCTTCTCATCAGAAAACCTGACTGACCTTTTCAGCGGCGAACCGCCCGAGCAATGTTTTTCCTCGATGAAGCCTCTTGATCATTCAAAGGGCAGCTGCTCACGCAAGATTCAATAACCTTATGGACTCAATGTCTAAAAGTCCTGGCCAAGTTTCTTGTAGATCGTTAGGAGCAGGCAAATTCGACTCCTGGTGACTTTGCCTCTCATGCAAGATTGAATGCAAAGCCCGCAATAAACCGCAAAATACAAAACCCTAGCTCTTCTACCTTTCGCCTCTTATCCTTCGCGTCCACCGTGCAAGATGAGATGCAATCCAATGTCATCGACTCATAAGAAAGGCAGATACAAATACTATTTTAGTGTCATTGACGTCGGTGGCCAGCGATCACAAAGAAAAAAATGGATTCACTGTTTTGATAATATCAACGCTGTCATTTACGTTGCCTCAATGAGTGAATATAACCAAGTTTTATTCGAAGACAACAGAGTGGTAAGATATTTTTTGATTGTGTCTGCAGTATTTTTTCGTTTTGATGAGCGAAAAGAAAAAAAAAAACAACAATCCTGCGTTATACCTTTTGTGACGTCACTCACGAGAAGCACCAATGCAAGGCTGCATTTCCAAAACCAATGTGTTTTCTGCTTTTTCAGAACCGTGTGCAGGAATCAATCAAACTGTTCTCAACTGTAATTAATTCCCCGTGGTTCATGAAATCCTCAGTCATACTATTTTTGAATAAGAGGGACATATTTGCTGAAAAACTCAAAACTTATCCGCTCTCAAGCGTGTTTCCAGACTACGAAGGTATCTTCCTGGTAGTTTGGTTTTTACTGAAAAATAATCAAATCGCGTTCTCTCAGGCGGGTCTGATTACGATGCAGCATCTGCTTATTTGCAATTGATGTTCGAGAATCAAAAGACAGACGAGGACAAGATCATTTATTCCCACAAAACTTGCGCTACTGACACGAAAAATATCGAGTTCGTTTTATCGTCTTGTTTTGACATTATTCTTAAGACTGGGCTATCAAAAAGCGGGTTGATATGAACAAATATGAAATGTGATCCCATCGGAGACTGTGACAAATTTCGGTGTATTAGCCGCAATATATTCTGGATGTAGGAAATAAAATCAACTGACTAGGTGTGCGAAAGAGATACAGTATTTACATACTTTTGCTAATATCCTTCGTCTTTTCACCCCTTCCTAATACCTTCCTTTTCGATCCAGAACGCAAATCTGCTGCTGCAAGGAATAATTTTTTTATTAAAAAAATCGGTGACCCTTGTGAAACGAGAATTCCGACTAACAAGACAGCATCACTGACAATTAGATGGAACTTTGCAAAACCAAAAATTGTAATTTGTTTTTTAGGCGCAAAAGAAAGCTGTGAGCAAAATATTAGAGGCATTGACGCGAATAGTTTGTCGTTTATGACGGATGCGTGTCTTACTGTATTTGTGGTGTAGTCGCAACACAAGTAGCGTTATATAGAGCCTATATACAGCAGATGTCTTGCGAACCAGCCGCACACTACGCCAGTAAAGCGAAAAGACATCGTTCCTGCGTCCTAATAGGATAACAAGCTTATCCAATGTAAAGTAATCATATCATCCTTCTTTACATCATTCGCGGTTGCTCTCTAATTCGCGACACTCCCCACAGACGATTTCGAAGGGGTCTAATTGAACTACTGCGCATTTGATTTCTTGGCCATTGGCCAGACTGATGCCTAAACTCGTTGGCGAAGATGAACAAATGTCTGTGGCGTTTTAGCGTGACACAGTTAAGTGTGTGAGTGTGCGCGATTATCAACTTCGCAAGTTCAGATTTACTTGATAGCAGGATTGATTTCTTTGCTTCTTCGTTCGGAGGAGCGTGCGTGATCTGACCGCGTCCTCGAGTCAGACCTGTGACATCCAGTGCAAGCGGGATTTGTCAAACGTGCACTGACTCTCCACATTCTAGACGTTGTAGCTCCTCTCCAAAGTGCATTTCTTGATCACGTTTTATCCGGTATGACCCTGCGATTTCCATGTCATGCGCTGTGAGCTGCTCTCCCTTAGCACTGTCTTGATTTCTGCATTTCCATCGAAAGTTTTGAGAAAAAAAAGTTATTCCAAGAAAATGTGCATAATTCGAAAAGTTCTGAACCTCCAATCGGTCAGGTGGCTTTGCTGCGGCGGCCATTGTGAGCAGTGGTGTTCTCTTTCTGGCTTTTTCTGATTCGACTTTTCCTCGATCTGTCTGATCTAACACATACTCGTTCTGATCCGTTATATAGTAGCCATTCTGGGACATGCCGCCATTGCGAATCTTTCCGCAGTTCAGCGCTTGACTTCCTCACGTAGCTGTGTCTGCTGGATTGTCTTTTGTAGACACATAGCGATAGCGTAGATTTGGGTTCCTCCTGATGGCTCGAATTCGATTTTCGCCAAAGACTGAGAGCTGTTTGACTGACCGTATCTAATGGTGAACACATTGATAGTCGCTCCAAATTGTGATGGCAGCGATGTTGCCTGGAAAAGCTTGCTGCACATATTGGACTATCTGTACACCCAAGTCGACTCCAAAAAGTTCTAAGCGAGGTATCGTTATTGTTCTGGTTGGTGCTAGCCTTGACTTTGCAAAGATGATGCTGGCGTTGATGCGATCAGGCGATATTTATCGAAAATAGATTGCGGTGGCGTACATTTATGCTAATGCAACGTGGGATATTGAGCGGCTTTTGCTGCAATACCTCTTCCGCAATCATTTCGAATGCCCGTTTTTGGTGTGCCCAAAGCAGTTGATTCCACTGCAGGTCGACTGCCCTATAAGCTCTGCAGAAGCACTTTTGCCTTGGTGTTCCAAGCACTTTGACGATTTGCGATAAGTGCAGATGACCGATAGATGAGATAATACAAAAATGGTAAGTTTCTTGACTTTTCTCGCAGTCATCAAAGGTGCGCATTCTGCGGTCATATCTGAAGCTTTGGCGCGCACATGCCAACAAGCCTAACCGCCGGGCGTCTGGCAGCTGCCCGCCTGACTGTCAAATATTGGCATCCATTCATCGTCAGGATTCCCTTATCAGGGTCAACAGATCGCTGCTAATACAAAGGCGCCTACACGCCTGGGCGATCCCGGCAAGACTGTCCGTACGATTCATATTTAGACGGATCAGCGACAGGTGGGTTGGATATTCCAGCTATTTAATTAATTGTTTGATGGGCAGGAAGGAGGGGAGCCTCAGGAGGTTTGAAAATTAAAGTGAGCGTAGCGCCCCTTGTGTCCGGTTATAAAAGCACTATCGCCGCAGCGTCAGACTTACTCACTATTTTTCCATGGTCTCTTGAATCAACTTGATCCGCTCTGCTTCGGGGATAATTTCGTTGATCACTGACCTTTAGTCGATGGGGTCAGGAGCCAGCTCTATTATCAGCGAGGATGATCGGCGAAGACACAAAGCCGCCGAACTATTCTTGGCAGAAGAAAAGAAGCGAAACGTGAATATCTTCAAGTTATTGCTCTTAGGTAGTCCCTCCGATATTGCCCTATCCCTGAGTTGACTTCACCGTTGCCCCTTTAGGTGCGGCAGATGCTGGAAAGTCAACGATCGTAAAACAAATGAGGTAAGAATGGCTTTACGTATTGCTTCCAAAGCCCAGGTGTCTTTTCAGAATAATACATAAAACCGGTTTTGAACAATCCGAAACGATAAGAACCCGTTTGATAATTGCCAAAAATATTTTAAATTCATTGTGCTCCATCGTGAAGGCTATGTACGTGTTTAAGATACCATTTGAGAGCGCTGAACGAGAGGTACCTGTGCACTATACTTCTGCCTCATCCAAGCAAGGAACACTGTACGCCTCTTTCAGGCTGATGCTGCGCAATTACTAGCCTTGGAGGATTATTGTAAGGACAGAGATATGAGCCCTAATTTTGAACTGTGGGCTTCTATGAAGCGATTATGGGCCGATGGAGGTGTCCAAGCCTGTTTTTTGAGATCGAACGAATATCAATTATCCGACTCCACGAAATAGTGAGCTACCCTTAAGCTTTTTAAACCCACTGTAGCCCAGGCAGTACCCTCTCTTGTATTTCTTATTGCAGTTTTTGCGATGACTTGGACCGAATCTCAAGACAAGACTACGTTCCCACTGACCAGGACATGCTTCAAACTCGAGTCAGTACTTTGGGCATTGTGGAAATTGACTTCAAAGTGAAAGGTTTCAACCTGACGTAAGTCGAGTATTGAAAAGTAGCCTAGGCTTGTTATCAGCCTCTCATTATTTCAGCGTGATTGATGTCGGCGGGCAAAGGTCACAAAGGAAGAAATGGATTCACTGCTTCGAAAATGTCAATGCCTTGATTTTTCTCGCCGCAGTGAGCGAGTTCAACCAAGTTCTATCCGAAGATGATTCAGTGGTAAGAGCATAGCTGCAGGGAATAGTCTTATTTCGAAGAGGCCGAAAGGGCAAGCATTGGAAGTTCTTTCATTGCCGACCTTATCAGGAGGACACTTCGCTTGCTTTATAAATTATACGTAACCGGAAGTATTTTAATAACACACTGAGGAAATAATTATTTCGAAAAGACCCCGGGGCGGCGAAACTCTCCAACATAATTGATGATTTTGTTTTGAAAATTCGCCCTAAACACCCTTGCAGTAAATGGAGTACAAGCCTTCCAATGAGCACAGTTTGCCACCTTTTTTACTCTCTTCTCCGTCTAGAACATCATGGCAGGGTACACCGCCCATTCGATTACTACCGCAGTATACTGTTCTGTACATACTGTAAGTGCTACGCAACACCTTGAAATATTGAACCAAAGGAGTTGAAGTATTGAACCAAGGGAGGGAACAAGATAAGTATTACGGTATGCTGTATGTAATATAAGAAGAGTACCTACAGAGGCTGTTGCAGAGGCCCCTATAGCAGAGGCTGTTTTCAGTAGCCCTGTGAGTGACTGTGATCACATGTACATCGTCTAGAACACAACCTGACAGATAGGCCCAGGATGCTTGCTTAGGCAGTAATCCCAGCTGTTAAACTTGGCATAATGTAAGTGCGAGTGCTATTTCGTCTTACTCCTACTCTAATCAAAATCGGTGATCATCGCATGGCTGATAAATTTTTTGGCAAAAAGTCTGTAAAAAAATGCATTTTTTGTTACTTTTGAAAATGACCATGGGTGTCTATCGATAATTCATGCATTTCCTATAGATTTATCACGCAGGGGGTAATGATAGGGCACGCGTCAGGGCTTTGACAAATTTTTCAGCACTTCAGCCCCTTCTCTCCCCCTCCGTTTCCCTTTGTCTAAAATACTATGCTCAAAATGTATCTTGATTAAAACAGTTTAAAATATGCATGAACCTAAACCCGTAAACTCTAAACCCTACGCCAGGTGTACTGTACCTGCCGCTTCACGGTTTATGGACATATCGCCCTAGCTGTTTCGCCCCAGCTGTTTCAGCCCCGCCGTTTCGGCCCCGCCGTTTCGCTTCAGCCGTTTCGTCCCCATCGATTCCGCCCTGTCTGTCACCCTCTAGTATCGTCGAAGTATGTGGTTGGCGATGGGCATAGCCCCTTTTCGGAAGTCGGCTTGCTTAACTAGCTCCTCAAAGTCATCGATAAAGTTGGCTGGCGGAGCAAGTCCAATGCGGCGATCATGCGAATCCATCGGGGGAACTCGTGGTCATTTTCGTATCGCACCTTCAAGGCTTCATTCTGTACTTTTCTCCAAATCGCCTGAGAGAGATGCAAGAAGCATTTTGTGCAGCGAACTGACTGAAAGATTGAAAGGCGAAGAGCAGTAGCACCAGCAACGGCAAGATCCCAGCGAGGTCGAGATCCCGATCCCGATCCTGACATTGAGGCAAGGGGACTCTGAATGTATACAGGCATAAGCAGCAATAGCGATGAAGAACAACAACATTAGCTCAAATCGATGATAACGGTAGTGGCCTAGGCTGACCTTGCTGGACGTCTATCGGAACCGCAAATGTACTGCGGATTTCCGCTTATACTGTATATAATGATCCCTGCAAAAATCCTTTTCCCGATCGGGACTGCCGTGATCTATCCCAAAACAAGTGATTCTGATGTGTCCCTATCATCTTCACGAGGATCTGCTGTGGCTGCTCACTGGTTGCTTACTCAAATCTTTTGTTCTTTTTGTTTGTTTTTGTGTGCAGGCGCCGTGCATATGCGTGTAATGGGGGCGAAACGGGTCAGGGGCGAAATATCTGAATGCCCTGCTGCACCTGACAAAAAATGGAGCTAAAGAGCAAAGAACCAGGAAAACTAAATTTTTAAAGTTTATCGGGCCTGATCCCGTTAAAACTACGTCTCGAAGGCATATACAGTATGCACATTACGTGCTCAGGTTAAGCAGTGCCGAGCAACAGGTGGCCTACAATTAGATAATTGCTTATTCACAGTCAAATGAATTCTATATGAGCCATCTTGATAACGAGAGCTCAGCGATAGTGCTCAATGCACATTAGCACGTCTAAAAATTATCTTTCATTCGAATTAAGAGAGGGTTTCTGAGAGATTCGACCCATATGGAATATAGTTTTTTGAACCCCTTTTTGTGTGCTGCATGAAAGTATTCGCAGAACTGATTGTCTTGGCGGAAGTTAAGGTTTTTAAAATGCCTACATACGGAAATGAGGCACTTTAAAAGTCAAAAAGGTCACTTTTGGTCGAAAAATCATACCTTGCTTATTTTTATGTCTAAAACAATTTTAAAAATACACAAATGACTGCTCCAAGGAATCTAAAAGTTTTTTCAAAATCAGCCTAGCTTTAACCGCTCTTGAGATATTCGAAAAACCATTCGTGATCAGCCGTGATCAGGCACATAATCGATAATGGGTGAATTATAAAAACCAAAACCCCTGTTTTTTTCAGAAATAGTAGCCTGGGGTCAGTACATCATAAAACAATCCTAACTTTAGCCTTACGGATCACAATTATTGTGCAGATGCCCCAGTTTTTATAATTTACCCATAATCGATTGTCTGATCACGGCTGATCACGAATGGTTTTTTCGAATATCTCAAGAACGGTTATAGCTAGGCTGATTTTGAAAAAAGTTTTAGATTCTTTGGAGCGCTCATTTCTATGTTTTAAATTTGTTCTGAGCAAGTTATGATTTTTTGACCAAAACTGGCCCTTTTTGACCTTTAAAGTGCTATATTTTTATGTATAGGCACACTTGGCCAGGGAAAATATTACTTCGGCCAAGACAATCAGTTTTGTGAGTACTCTCATACAGCACATAAAAAAAGGGTTAAAAAAATTCGACTGGCCAGCCCTCGGTCGAGTCTCTCAGAAACGCTCTCTTGAGACGTCTCATTCGAAGCCAAATGTCCTCGAGTCACTGCTGCTTCCACTTTCAGAATCGCATGCGTGAAACACTAACACTTTTTGGTACTATTATCAGAAGCCGTTGGTTCAGTAAAGTTCCAGTTGTTCTTTTCTTGAATAAAATCGATATTTTTGAAGAAAAAATCAAAACGCATTCATTAAAAGCCGCGTTTCCAGAGTACGACGGTGAGTCGTTTTGCTTCGTTTTGAAGTTTTGCTTTGAAGTCGTTGCGTTTCTTTCTGCGACGAAGGCAATGTCTTTTGCTTTCTTATATGTAGGTCCAAGCGATTATGAGACGGCCATGCTTTACGTACAGTCGAAATTTGAAAGTCAAAAGCAAGATTCGAAACAAACAATCTACACTCATCGAACATGCGCTACGGACACAAAAAATGTAGAGTTCGTGATGGATGCTAGTTTGGACATAATTTTAACCAGAAACCTCAGCAGAAGCGGTGTGTGATACACCTTACAATATTTAAAATTGGTGTATTTTTTAAAACTTCCTTGCTTGGGGCGGATTGTCTGATGTCCTCACAAGTTCATCAGTGCTATTCACTCATGAAGAGCCAAAATGCATACTATTTTAAAAGCAAAAGGCCCTACAGCCCAGGCAATTCATCTTGTAACATTTTGCTATCGAATAAAAAATAACGGATCTGTTTTATTGCGACTCATTCTTTTAACTGATTCCACTTTTGCTGTTGCAACTCTCCACTTGTGCTCTTCAGATGCAGCCGCGATCGTGCAGCGTGGTTTGGCCTTTGTCTACCCGAATTGCTTGACTGCGAGTGGCAGGACTCGTCCCGGGTTCGATTCCCGGTGATAAAGGTCCCAGTTCAGTCCAGGATGCCCTCGCGAGAGTTGGTCCTAGTCGAGACACAGAGGGGCGCTGCTGTGTGTGGTGGCCCCCGCTCTGCTCTAGCTTAGAAGATTTGACTGCTGTCTGGCCAAAGGCAAAAAGGTGGCCATAAAGGTGGCCATAGGTGGAAAAAAGTGGCCACAAAACGATTTGTTCTAGGCAACATTTTGGCAAATATTTCTGCATGCACACTAACCTATAACCCGCATAGTCTACCCCTATTAGTACGGAGAAATTGACTTCGAGTTGCGGTCTTTACCCTGGAAGAAAAATGGGAAGGGTGATTTCAAGGGTGATTGATCCAGTCTATGTAAACCCCCTAGTAACCGGTTTCATATACATTAACAAAAACTGAAACTCACTAGCATTGAAACCTTACGTATTCTTGCATTCTTCGATAGTCTCCATCCAGGCTTGTTCTTTGCATTAAGACAATTTCCTGGCATTAAGTGAAATTGAATGTGCAGCCCAAGAAACTGAATTTCTATCAAGCTCAAAAAGATTCGTGATACGTGATGTCTTCAGCGACAGAAAATTGTCTGAATATAGCATCCTTCCGCTCCTTGATTAGCCGAGCGATAATTATCATTCGAGAATCAGATAATCGACGTTGAACAATTGTCTCTCCTCAACTGCCACGTTTGTAATTTTCGAACCACGCCTAAGTCTCTGACCTGAAATTTCGGGTCAAGCTGACCCGAATTTGTTTGCGGCAGCTGAAGTTCCTTGAGAAAGAAACTGCGCGCAAATCATGTCCAACATATGGTGACTTTGGTGTAGTGCTCCAATGACCTAGGTTTTTCACTGTCTGACCTGACCCTTACCTTGACCAACCCCTAAAGAAACTTTCTGACCTGACCCTGACCTTGTCCAAACCAAAAGAACTTTCTGACCTGACCGTTGACATGCTGGGAATTGTAAATTTTCTGGCTCTGACTTTGACATTGATCGGACAAAAAATTTTGCTTATAATCTCCATCGGCAACAAAGCTTCTCTGTGGCTGCAATTTTACCAAGAAATTTTACTACAGCTCACAATTTCCTGGCATTAAGTAAAATTTAATGTGCAGCCCAAGAAACTGAATTTCTATTAAGCTCAAAAAGATATGTAAAGCTTTTTTTGATGGCTCTGGAAAAAAATCTGAATAATCTGAATAATTTTACTGTTTCTAACGAGGCCACCTTGGCTAAAGCAGGCTGGTCCACAATATATGATCTCTGTAAACGTGTCAAATTGGGCTTATTTTAGAAGCTTTACCATGGGTTTTATTATTTGGGAATCCTCGTTTCATGCACAAAATCAGACCATCCTATTAGTGGGCGACTCTGTGAACGACATCATTCGGATTTTCCAAGTCACAATTTTGAGTCCTACATACAAACAGAGTTTTGTGTTTTCTGCGATTCTTTTGCGGGATTCCGTGCCATGGGATCATGCTTGGCAGTAACTTGATCTCGCGTATGAGCTTGATTAATTTTGTGTCTCTCCCTCTCCTGTCAAGTGCATGTATTTGCTTGGGTAAGGAGTAAAATGATGATGATGGGATTCTGTTGTCCCTTTTTGGCCTCCATGTTTAAAAAGGGACAACAGAATTTTAATTCAGCTGAAAAAGAACCGTTTTTGCGGGTCGAGAGAGCTAAGGCAAAGTGCCACAATCTCAAGACGCCCAAATATTGCTCTAAAAATTGCTCTAGAAAGGTCAGCTGAAAATTGCACTAGAAAAGGGCGATTGCAATGCGCCTGGCAGCGCTGCTGGGAAATAAAGGCACCAGACAGTGTCTGAGGAAGTAGGTGTCCAAAACTTAAGACTAAAGGGTCGTCCGAAACTTGAGACAGCTTAGTGTCCTAGGATAGGACACAAGCTGATTGTAAAATGACTTAGAACTGTCCTAGAATTTAGGACATGCCATGGGATTTTGAACGAGACTGCCCCCAGATCCCTACACAGGAACGGAAATTTTTTCACCAATATGTACCTTGTAAATTAACTTTATTTTGCAGTCAGAATACTCTGACCGGGTGCAAGAAATTCTGACCTGACCTTGACCTTGACCGACCCCTCAAAAAATTTTCTGACCTTGACCTTAACTTTGACCGAGGGTCGGTCAATCAGGGTTTTGACAGAATTCTGACCTTGACCTTGAGGTCATTTCTAACACTGCTTTGGTATAAAGGTGACTATGTGAAAATATTTTGATGCGCAGACCTTGTTTTACGCAACCGAGTTTTCATCTTTTTTTTCTCTAGTAATCCTCCCAAAACAGCATTGTTTTGTATTTGCCGTAATGGTGGCCAAATAATTAAAGACCTCGGTGTGTCTCAAAGCGACAAGGGTCTTTACGCTAGTCTTTAGCAAGACTCGACCAATTCAAATAATAGAGACTGCTTGCATAACTTTTGAAGTCAGATACAGGCTCTACTGATGAACCCACGCCAGAGTATCCTAGTCTTTTACGAAAGATACTGCTAAAAATTCATGATTTTGCTGGAGTATAGCCTGCTCCTGTCAGGACCTTTGCTGCTGAGAGAGGAATGTCTTTTAATCACAATAAACTGTTTTGCAATGTAACATGATGGGGGCCAAGGGAGTTGTTGGCGCACAGTACACGTGACAGCTATTCCCAAGAAGTTACGTCTTCAAATTAAAGAATCGAATGTGACCGCATTCCTATCAAGACCTCTTAGAAATTATCAAGTCCTAATCAGTCTATGGCTAGTCCCACCCATGCATCATACATAGTCGCTAAGAATATCAATGAGAACTTACTAACAATAGATGAATGCTTTCGTAGAAATGACTCACGATCAGATCATTTGCAAGGCATAAGCAGATCATAAGCAAGGCTGTGCGGGGCCGACACACATACTCGTAGTAGAAGTGTCCCTCAGTGCCTCTCCAGTAGGAGCACCTTCACACGAGGGCACCCTGGGCACCACACACCTACTTCCTTGGACAATGGCTGGCAATGACGGGATAGCCGAGACTGCCTCCTCGTTTGGCATGCATCTCTCCGCTTGGAGCACCTCGACAGTTCTGGGTGAGTCCCCCACGGCCTAGCGCGCAAGATCAGCGAGGGTTTATGGTTCGCAAAGCAATCCCCGTGACTGGGTATACGTACATATATTGCGATTATCAGCGGGAGGGAGCATCTTCGAGGACAAAAGAGAGATAGTCTTTCTTGGTTCTGTCTGTAACGCTCTACTCTTCGACGAGTGAAAAAGACATATCGATGATCCTACGTCGCAATGTTCACCACCATGGGCGTCAAGTAAGCACGCGTGCCTTCGTTCACCAAGATACATTTCTCAAATCTAGGTTTTTTTCTTTTCTTTTTCTTATACATAGAGCCGTGTCAAAGTCCATAAAACTGTAATTAATTCCCCATGGCTCATCGATTCCTCTGTCACATTATTGTTGAATAAGAGGGGCATACTCGCTGAAAAGCTCAAGACTACAGCTCTGCGCGTATTTTCAGACTAAAAATGTATCTTCCAATCAATCGGTTCTTATTGATTTCTTGTTCAATGACACTCTATCGGGCGGGGGGGGGGGGGGAAGAGGCGGCGCAGCATCTGCCATTCCTGATTGATGTTAGGGAGCTGAAAAATAAACGCGGGCAAGACAATTTACGCCCAGAAAAGGTGGGCTGCTGATCCGAAACATATTGTATCGAGCTCGCTTCATTATCTTGTTTTGATATTCTAAAAACGGGATTTATGTACCTAAAGGAGGTTGCTACAAATAAAAAGCGAGGTGTATGCTCTGGCCGTCAATACTCTGGCTAGTCTGTGACATGTGCACTTTATTGCAAGACAATGGGCTTAACACGAACAGGTCTCACATTATCCCCATGCACAACACTCAGTGCGAAGTAGCTATTGTGCGGATAGCACAGGAAAATGAGCCAGCTTACGTCTACCGTACTTGTCTGTAATCCATTTATGTGTCTGATAACTTTTCTTTTCCTCTACTGCCGCACCTGAAGGAAGAAGATTGACTTTTGACAGCTCGATTAGGCGAACAATTTTGATCATTTGAAGTTTTTGAAATGCGAAAAGCTTTTAATGAAGATCTGCGGAGGCGCATTGAGGGAATAGGCAACACAAAGGGAATCAGAGGAGGCCAATATATTGGTAGTGTAGCATTTATACGTTCCAGGCATACAGTAGGTAAGGTATCGTTCCCACACCGCTGTGCATTAATCGAAACGGTAATTACAAAATTCGAGAAATGTTTACATAAAATAGAAATGTCTGAGGCACAGATCCAATTTTAGAAGTCCGCCGGAGTTCAAATAAGCACCCAAATAGAATGGGGAGATAAAGATTTGTTCTAATAGCCCTGCATTTACACCTGCTGCTAGCTGTACATAATTACATGCGGAAAAGCGAATTGCCTTGTGGGAGATATTGCGAGCCGCTTTATTCGAGGCAGTATCATCACGACTAATCTGGCTGAGGCTGTCAAATCGCATACTCCTCAAGAAGGGACACAGTTAATCAGACGTCTACAAACAAACGTAGAGAAGAAATTAGCAGGCTTTCATCTGCTTCGAAATGCAGAGGAGAGAGAAATAAGCAAGCTGTTGCTTGTGGGTTCCTTATTTAATGAAAACGAGTTATAATATACTATAAAAGCGACTAGCCATCTCCTCGTGACCGCTCCCAACCTCGGCGATCTCACATGATACGGACGGTTACCTAGAAACGGTGCCGTTTTCTTGGTACGCTTCAGAGGCAGCTAGCATGTGACACTCGTGGCAGCTTCACCTGCCCGTCTCTAGTCTTATGAAATCAAGCCGAACAGCATTTTTCTGCCTGATTACTCTGGTCGATTAAACGTTGCTCGAACTCCGTCTCCAACGGCGGCTCAGGTGGCACCCGGGCACTTGCTGGATCACACAATCGATCATTTCACGTGCAGTTGGGTTTGGTAAAACAAAATGGGAAGCGGTAGCACTAAAATGTCCGAGGAAGATAGAAAAAGGAATCAGCAGATCGACAAGATGCTGGCCGAAACGAAGAGACAGATGGCTAACGTCTTCAAAATGCTCTTGTTGGGTAAGCTAATTTTATGGAGACTGCGCTAAGGTTCTAAAGTGTTCCTTCCAGGACCCGGCGACTCGGGCAAATCGACAATTGTCAAGCAGATGAGGTACCCTACTTTGTAGAAGATCACGTGGCCGAGAGCGAGTCCCAGTAAAATTTTTAGAATCCTACATTCGAATGGTTTTGAGCAAGACGAGATTGCAGCCCAGCAATCAGTGATAGCGGGTAATATCTTAGCTTCGATATCAGCCATTATGAAAGCCATGGGCGAGTTCGGTATCAAGTTTCACAATGCTGACAGAGAGGTATGCATTTGTCTACAGCGTTCCAGTTACAGCGGGCAGGGAATGTTAGGGAGGCAGAGGAAAGGAATTGTACTTTTGGCATACATTCCGGAGTGCATCAGGGTCACTCGCAGAATAGCGGAGCCGTGAGCCTAAGTTAGGATTCTATAACGTAAGAAATCAGGTTGGCTCTGTATTTGGCTGTGCACTTGTGATATGTGCGAGACGGCATGGCATCAAGACATGTAGTCTCCCTTGATTGAGGAAACGAGGTTCGATGGGAGTTCCAAGTACGTACCTCCCTCTGAGGCGGCGGACGCGAGATAGCTTATTATGCGCGGGATACGCCTACGGTCCTTATTTCACTCTGGTGGCGAATAACGCCATGTCTTCATATCACCTTACGATGATGCCAGGTTGAGAGATCCATTTGGCTCCAAGACTAATCAAGTTATTATGGCTGCTTACGTCAAGCAGTTCTCGCAGCAGATGGAAACTAGAGATTAGAAACCGTTCATAAATGTGTTATGCGGAGTCAGTCGAGGCGCAATGCTGCAGCTGCTCACAGATGCAGTGGTAGCACATAATAACTACAGAATCCGTTTTCTTGGTTTTGTGCGTGAACATGTCGCGGGCTGCCGGTAGAGTCAAAGAAAGCATATACGGTATACTTCTTCTAGTGGACCATTAGACACTGACTATATTATTAGAAATATTCATAGAAGGGGATTGCCATTTAGGAAGGAAAAGAAGAAAACTTGTCTCGAAAGGAGATGTGGCTTCCTTTCGCTGTCCGTAAAACCTGAAGCAGTTTTTTCTTCCTCGTTCACATCCCGTCCTCATTACCTGTCCCGTACGAGTTCACTTCTACGCGGGCCTTCGCTTTAAATGCTTATTGAGATATCATTATCCTATGAGATCCAGCGAAGTCTTGTGACACTTTCGTGGAGCCTGCGGGTCAGAGTTCAGTCAAATACACCTTCTGCACACGGCTGATAGGCCGACTGGCTCAAGCCCAGCTCAAGCAACACCAATTACTAGCATCGGTTCAGGGTGCTCATTCTATCAAATGCCGCGCTCGTGGTCCCAAAAGGTTCAATATACATGCTAGACTAGGGCGCCAAAGCAGCTTTGACAGGTGTTGCGCGCCAAGACCTCATTTCTGACACAATTCTTGTTTGAGGCATTCTTTTATGACCATCAAATAACAATGACTCGATCTTGTTTGTAGCATTGGCTACTGCTCCAATTGACACCACGTTCTTGCAGGCAGACGCGACTCATGTTCGGACATTAGAAAAGGGGTGGACATACGGCGGCCGGTTGAATGCGGGTGACTGGGCCTGCCTGAAAAGGTTATGGCGGGACGAAGGTCTACAAACGTGCTTTGGCCGAAGCCACGAGTTCCAAGTGGCTGATTCCACTGAATAGTACTGCATTAAATTGAGGGTTAGTCTCCTAATGGCAAAGTGATCTTTTGTAGCTTTTGCGACCAGATCGACCGTTTTTCTTCGTCCAACTTCATCCCTAATGAGCAGGATATGCTAAGAGCACGTATGGCCACCGTGGGGATTGTGGAATTCGATTTTACTCTAAGAGGCCTAACATGCAAGTATGTTGAACCGAATTGTGCTCAGCTATGATGAGAAAACCTTGCACACAAGCTATAATAACCCGGGTTCGCCAAAACATGTTTGTATGATCAGGATATAATGATACAAATTCCATCGTAAATTGAGAGTGCTCTGAGCGCAGATAACGCCAGTTGAGTCCTTAAAATCCACAATCCGTTTCTAGGGTAATTGACGTCGGTGGACAAAGATCACAACGTAAAAAATGGATTCATTGTTTCGAGAATGTCAATGCACTAATATACGTGGCCGCTATGAGCGAGTACAATCAAGTTCTGCTAGAAGATAGTCGAGTGGTAAGTAGACCTCTAGACCCCTAACTTCTTCGGTCTCCTTTCGGTGTTGATTTTTCAGAACCGCATGCACGAGTCACTGAAATTGTTTAACACAGTGATCAACTGCCAGTGGTTCCTGAAGACATCGGTGGTCTTATTTCTCAATAAGAAAGATCTTTTTGAGGAAAAACTCAAACACTATCCTTTATCAAACACTTTTCCGGAGTATAAAGGTGAGTTAATGAACGATCTTTAGGTTTCATAAGAGGGTCTTGCATGAGTTTTCATAAGAGTCCAGGTCCGCGGCACGTGACATGACCAGCCCCCATACCGTATGTGGCTTACTGCAGCTCTGTACCTTGAGTTCAATTCTCTGAGGGTGTCACTTTTCCTTGAAAGTGCATGAGACACCAAATGGGAATAAGCGAATGGTATTCATGATATTACTGTGTATTGTATGGCGCTTTGGGGCCGTTATTCTGGATGTGACCGCCACCAAATCGAAGGTGCGGCTAACCAAGTCTTCTCACGGTTCATGTTGAAACATCATCGTGACTGGTTATGCACCCAGCTGCGACTCCATACGGAGGCTCGCAGGCTTCTACAATATCCTGTGTCTCCCTCGTGTACTTATTAGCCCTGTCTCTGGCTGCCTATTTGATTGCGCGGGATATGATATACCTGGGCTTGTTAGGCGCGGAGCGCATGCGTAGCTCGACCCCTATGTGAGAGCCCTGCGAAGACAATGCCGCTCTGCATGAAGATAGAAACCCGCTAACGAATGGGGAGGTCGATCCTGTTTTCGTGTATTAGAATGAAGCCATTTCGTTCTCTTGCACTAACGATAGGAGTCACTACGTCATAGGTTTATGGGTAAATTTTAGAATTGGATTCATGGAATATTGTTCGCGATGCTTATTCGATTACAAATTGCTAGCCTAAGCTGTTGTCATTTTTCTATGCTGTGTTCATTAGTTTCATCAAGTCAGGCAAACGGTACAATCTGGCGCAGCACATGGCAGCGCGTAAGAATAACCGAACCCTACCCGAAGAAGCTATTTTCGTTTTCACTCTGAAAGTTATAAGGGCAAGCACACAGGAGGGGCTCATAGAAAACTTGCCTGAGTAACTCATCTTTTCACGCAGAACTCTGCTTGCTGTTTTCGGAACCTTTAAGTCAAAAAGATAAGGGACTGCGTCCTCGGATTAATCCTCAGAGCGGCGCATCCGACCGGTTATAATAAGTCCTACATGGTGAGCTTATGTCCAGACTTCCTGCTGATCCGAGTCCTGTCATGTCTGCTCGCCCGGGGCATTCAGCACGTGATGTCAGGTGCAATTAGTCCGAAGTGCTCGCTGGCTGTCAGGACCCGCTGTAATGGCTAATGCTATGAGGCGTTGGTACCCAGTAAAATTGACTGTGAAAGTGATCCATGATGACTGAACTGATTAATAGACGATGATATGGGTTTCGAGGCAGAATTTTCCAAGTATTCTTCTGTGGTCATATCACAGTTACCCGCTTATAGTTTGCAATACCATTTCTGAGCCCCACTCCAGGAATCTCTTTTCTTTCTCCTTTCGCATCGTCAGTATTGTCAGGCATCCGTGGTACTGCTCACTATGGCGCGCTTGACTGATATCTTGTACTAGCGCACTCATGGTGTTGCTCATCCATGGCTTCACCTTCAGCAGACCTGATTTGTCGTCACAGTAGTAGTAATGTTAGAGTACGTGCTGCAGCAGTTTTGGAACAGATATGCTCTGGATGCTGATCTCGGTTGGAGCGCACACTCAAAACAGCGACACAGTATCTGTCGTGCTTGTTACGTGCGAATAATAAGATTAAGGTTGTCGTCTGAATTGTTGCGAAGCTTGCTTTTTGGTGCCAAGTTATGAGATTTATGAGCGTTCATTAAATGGTAGTGTGAACCTGCTAAACACTGCCACGTGGTAAAAGGCAGACCCAGATCACGTAGAAGAGGCCGCCGTTTACTAGGCGACTCTCGACTGACTTTGAGAGTACCACCAAAGGTGCTCACACATAGGGCTTAAGAAAGCAGTTAGAATCAATGCAAATCGAGAAGCAGTCAGGATTAGTCAATGTCTCTACAGTAGGACCAACATTGAGACGATTTTAATGAGATATCCGTGCACATGGGCATCAAGAATTATTTATCAGGAGGTCCTTCAGGTGCGTGAGCAAGATCCTCGGTCACTGAGGAAAAAAATCAATTTGTGCGCACGAGGGAGACGATACGTCAGAAAGAGCAGGTGAAAGAGGCAAAACAGAAAGTGACTCATAAATTGATGATATGTCCCACGCTGAAACCGTTGATCATTTTTAGTCGTTTTTGTCGACTCAAAGCGGAACCCTTTCTATCGTGCCTACTAGATCCAGGTGCACCCACATTACCCCCTCCCTAAAAATAATTTCGGATGCCACATAACCCAGTAAGATAATCTTGCGATTAGTCCCAGATAGTAACTTCGATCCGTCAGACAAAGCCTTTTAAAGCTGCCTATGGCTGCTGGCGGCTCGGCGGGTTATGGCGAGTGGGAGAGAATGCCACCCCTCGAACTGATGTTTCAGCCGCAGGTACTCTCATGACTTGCCTTAGTTCAGTAAGAGTTTTTTATCAGTCGCGTTTCTTCCACTACTGCCGACCAAGGTGCATTGCAAACACGCTTCCAGACATCACCAAAACTTATCCTGTACCTTACAATGATGTACATTTAGGAGGCGCCGACTACAGCGAAGGAGCAAAATATGTCGAGCGACTCTTCAATAAACAGAAAAATGATCCTGAAAAGATTATTTACGTGCATAAAACTTGTGCTACTGATACGAGAAATGTTGAATTCGTGCTCGATGCGTGCTTTGATATACTGTTGGCCAAGAGTTTGGCCCGCACTGGAATGGAGTTATAAAATTAATTTCGAGTGTTGCAGCTGTATTAATTTTTTCGATGTTTGTTCAATTAAAGTTGTTGCGCACATTGTATGATCAGCTGGATTCGGATGTCAGGTGTACAGTAGTCTCGTAAATTAACATGATCTTTCACCCTTCTGCACGAACACACTTTTGAATTGCCGCTAAAAAGGCTAAGGGCTGTCTGCAAAAAGGCGCCAATTAATTCTCTACAATCGTCAGCATGCCTCGACTGTGTATATTGCATATATGTCAGCAATATACACAGTCGAGGCATGATCGTCAGATCGTCACATAGAGGCTAGCTTTCCGTGGTTTACTGGTCGTTGCTGCAAATCGAGATTAGCGTATCGAGTAGGTAAGTTACCGTGGCTCCTGGATTCTGTTTTTAGATGTTGGCATAGCGGCTGGGTTTAGTCGTTTGGTAGGAGGTAGGTGTTCTGAGGCTCGAGGGAGGCAGCTTGGTGGTTTTTCTTTCTAGACCTCTTAATAATGACGCTTTGGCTTTCCGTGATATCAGGAAGAAAGTGGAGGAAAATGCGGCTCAAGGTCAAGTGGTTCGTGTTCATTTTGGCCCTCGGTGTTAGTGTTACTTTATTGTACATGTTCGCTTCACGGGGGCCCAACTTGGAACCATTCTACGCACCCTTGACCAGGACGAACGCGTCAACAACTAAGAAACTTATTGTTTCGTGGACGAGTTTTTTCGACATCGCTTTGGACGACAAGTACTTGGACAACTGTCCGGAATTACGTCAGAATTGTACTTTGACTGTGAATCGAAGTTTATTCGCCCAAGCTGATGCCATAGTATTTCATCCCCGTAATCTGGAGTGGACCGATTTACCGCCGCGTCGATCATTCGATCAACGATATGTGTTCATTATGCACGAATCTCCGCCTCACACTTGCATTGATTTGGATCGAATACTTAATTTTTTTAATTGGTCGCTGACTTATCGTTTGGATTCTGACATTCCATTTCCGTACACTTATCTCGGCCACGTGCCGTCGGCTCGTCAGGAGTTGGATGCGGCTGCGATATTAAACAAGTCATCTCATCACGCCTCGATCGTTTGGCTGGTCAGCAATTGCTGGACGCATTCGGAACGCGAATTATACGTGGAGGTATTAAAACAGTATATTCCTATCGATATTTATGGCAAGTGTGGATCCTTGAAGTGCCCGAAGGTTTTGAGCAATGGATATCTCGCGGGGAAATCAAAGTGCGAGGATATGATCGACAAAGAATACAAGTTCTATATCGCCTTCGAGAATAGTATTTGCAAAGATTATGTCACAGAGAAATATTATTCTCGGCGAGAATATAATTCGGTGCCTTTGGTGTTGAGTAGATCCGTGGCTGAACCACTATTTCCTCCCAACTCGTTTATCGCGGCCGATGATTTTCCCGAGGGACCTCGCCAACTAGCCGAGTACTTACGGTACCTGGAAAGCAACGATACGGCCTATTTGGAATATTTCCAGTGGAAGGCAATCGGTTACGGCTGGCTTGGATATTATCCAAAGACCGGATTGCAATTCGGATTTTGCGGCCTTTGTCAAAAGTTATGGCAATTGGAAAATGCCGAAGTGACCAAAAGCTACGAATCAGCCGATGCATGGTGGGGAGAGAAGGCTTCGTGCGATGCAAACTTAGTACGGCGCCTTGTCGCGGAAGAATTAGCAGCTAATCCAATTTTGGCAAAACGTCATCCACCTTGGTCGTCCAGACCGATTTGCGGGTAGTTTTCCATTCGGTATTATTTTTTATGATTTTTTGGAAAAAACGGTAATATTTCGGGGTATGCTTTATACTAGCGGTCTTCTTTTCAGCAGTCTGTCCTCTTTTCGATTTTAAATTTGAGGGAATTGGTCGATTAAATGTGCAATGTGGTCACAAATTTGTGACAGAAAAATATTAGAATTGTAACCAGTCCATTTTCGCCCCTGATCATAAAACCCAGGTCAGCTGGTCTTGGATAAAATTCAAGTCAAACTATTCGTTGAATTTATTGAGAATGTAAAATAAAATTTGATATCCGCGAGAGACTGCGCGTAAGTTTGACGAGGCAAAAGTTTTCCGCCGACTTTTTTAGCGGGACTTTAAATTTTCAGGCTGTTGTATAACTGAAGAGCCCTCTGGAGTTTGGATGCGGTATTTGAGGAGTAAGATTGGTAGGACAGGCGAGTGTGTGCGCAAGTTAAAAGTTTGCTGTGCTGTGATGTTTGCGTGGAATTTGTAAAAGTGGCCCAAGTACTAAGCAAAGTAAACTCAATGTATTCCCGCCTAATGTCCTTGTATTATGTACAGTTGCTGCAGAACGGGATCTAAAACTCTGTCGCTGAATGAAAAAATCTGTGTGTCTTTTTGAAATTGCTGCTGAACTCAGTCATATGTGTCCTCTGATTTTGCAATCTGCCTCGGAGAACGGATTTGGCGGAATTTTGCGTGCCATCGTCTGTGGCCAGCGGTCAAAGCTCCCGAGTGGGCCATCCATCAAGTCCGAATGGGGGGGGGGGGGGTTGAATCATTTCGTGTAAAATGTGTGCCTTGACCCTCGAGTGCGCATAAGCGTTTGGTGATGTGGTAAAACATGAAAATGAAGGGAACAGGAGATGTGCCATGTGCAAGTTGCTCATTTCAAATCACCTTCGAGTAACTGACAGCAAAACAGAAAAAAATGGATTTATGTACAGCGAAAAGAATGAATCAGAGGAAAAATCCGACCTTGATAAAATTATGATCAAATATTGTGTTAGCGGAGTTCATGACATGTTCTACCAGGATCAGCATACCCAGTCCCTTTACTGATGTTTATTAATTGATGCCAGTGCTTCTGAAATATGCTTTTTGGGCTTGGACGAGAATGTACTCAAAGTGGGCCTCTAACTAGACAAGGGGGTGGGAGTCAAAAAAAGCTTTCTGAGTGGACGTGCTTTATGGATTACCCCAAGATGCGGTTCAAAAACTGCCCTGTAGTTTTCCCTGCAGCTACATAGTGACGGAAGGTCATTGACAGTCAGAAGAACACTCCACAGAGCTGCCTGTGTGATTGGTTTGCAATGCGTGAATCTGTCAGATGCACCTGGACCCGGTTTCTCGAAAGCACTTATCTTTTTAAGTCGGCATTAAGTTTGCGATCTGTTTCTCAAAAGGACTTAAAATTAAGGTTGACCATTAAATTTAGCAGCTAAGGCCCTAAAAATGAGGTACGGAACTTCCAGATGTACCTTATCCATGATGAGCCATGTCGTGTCATGTCATGTCATAATTATCCATAGCCGAGCACCATAAGGCGCACTCGAAGGCTAAGGAACACATAATTGACAATCATTTTGTGCCGAGTCGGGAGTCGAATCCTCACCTGTAAGTGCGAGCCCAGCGCGACAGGCCACGACCCCTTAACCCGCAAAAACTGTGACAGAGCCCTCATTATCGGGCTCTGTCAAAGTTTTTTCGTGATCAGGTGCAAGCAAATTTGATTCTTGTCGCGGTCACGCGCATGAAGGAGCACCCTGGTCATACCATCATGCCCGTGCCACTTACTTGGAAGTCGTTGATTACCTTTTTTTGCTGTCTCTGAGGTGAGGAGGTTGCATGGCTGTTTCTGCTCTTAATCTGATCAGGCCTCAACGGTTTTACTGTTCAGTAGCATGCTAGGCGTTTTTGGTGCTGCACGTCGAAGGCCGTCCGGCACCGAACCCAGCATTCAGCAGTGTGTAAAGTTGCAAAGTGGGGGTGTTTTTGGAGATGATGAAATCAGGGATGAAATGGACAATTAGGACAATCGGACTGCGGTCCGGCTGTCCCCAGCGATTCCCAGCGAATCAGAGGGCTCCGCTGGGAAGTGGCACGATTCCCAGCGAATCACAGGGCTCCGCTGGAAAGTGGCACGTGGTGGTACGACCCCGGGGTTGAGCCACGCCATCTGATTATTTTTCTCCACGGTTAGCAAAGCAGAGTCGTGCACATTTGCCGCCGCCAGACAAGCATCGACCAGTGGCGAATGTCGATCAGCGATAAGTTAAGTTAGGTTTCATGTGGAACTTATGCCGTTAATGCCGCATTAGAGGTCTGTTGCCGAGTCAAGGTCTGTTTCTCGAAAGGAACTAATATTAGTTCCTTTCGAGAAACAGACCTTAACTCACTCTAATGGACAACTTATCTAATATTAGCTTATCTCGATTAATGTGAACTTATCTCCTAAGCCAGCATCATATACTATCTAAATGCTTTCGAGAAACCGGGCCCTTGGGTCTGTATACACTGCGATATCATAGTGCCACCCGCAAAAACATGCACTAATCGCTGAAAAAGTTGGTAAAGTTACAGACTTGCACTCATTAGCTACGCCATGACCACCCGTGACTCGGCATCCATTTAAACTGCACGCGGCTGTGCCATTCCACTCTGACAATGAAACCTCGCACGAGGGTGCCGAGTGCGGAAAGGTTATTCAGTTTTTTGCTGTCCTTGGACAGGAAATTTTAGAACAGTCCCAAGCGTCAATTATTGTTGTGAAGGATGAAGCAATTTATCGTTGAGCATCTTGCCGAGGCACTCAAAACCGGAAGGGTCGAAATAGCTCATTAGCTACATATCTATGGTTCTTTGCCAACGTAGCCCTCTGTGGTCACACAAAGGGGTTAGGTTTAGGTATCAATCTGCGTAGGTGAGAGACAGAAGCCGAACTGACGATGAAGCTGTAGACGTGGATTTCATTAAAAGGACCTCAGTGATCGATGAGCCGCGAAGGACTTCTCCCGTCAATGTGTTGTTCAATCTTGCACTCTAGTTAGAAGCCCTAACGATAAGGTGGTTACTTAACATCATTCATATTTTTTATACAAGCGTGGAACACAGGGTCATTTCACTTAACACTTCTACGACAGACATACTGTTTACAGTTCAGTGAAAACCATAAATGAGAGGGTTAAAGACTGAGTTGAGTACAATGAGGGCGTTGAGGATGTTAAGTTGTTCACTCAATGGAAAGAACGAAGACGGATCGGCCACTTTCCACATGGCCAGTATGTTGTAGGGTGCCCAACAACACACATAGCAAAGTACGACCAGACCGCTAGTTCGGAATACGCGTGTCCTACAGTGCGCAATGGTCGTGGGCGGACTGCGTTGATATTGATTGTGAGTCTGCGACGAGTCACCTTTGGCGGCAGAAGTCCTGATCCTGATCCTGTACTTTCGCACTGGACTGTCCATTTGGGGAGATTCTTGGTCCATGTTCATCGCAGCATTCTGAGCGCAAGGCAGTCGTGACCACGCGACTGCCTGATCGGCGGCCATGACACGTGTTGTTGTTAGCCGGACGGTTTCTTCGGATGGCGGGTGCATTCGGCCAGCGACAGTGAGAATATGATTCAGGTACCTGACGCATATGAGGGTGTACGATATGGCGATAATTAGCAAGGGTATCCAGAAAGCTGAGAGTAAATGCAACATGGTGTACGATGTTTCCCCTGATCCACCGTGGGCTTCGGCTTCGATGGTATTGTTATGAATCTTACGAGCTTCCCAAACTGTGGTGCATTGAATAAAATTGGACTGGAACACCTGAAAATCGAAATCGCAAGGCTTAGGAGTGTTGGACTTATCCAATGTCAAGGGAGAATAGTGCGGCCTTGGGATAGACTTAGGTCTCGCTGATAAAAGAAAACCCCCGAGGTTTTCAGTCGTGCGCATGGTCTTTGCCAAGATTTGCGTAGGTGCTTCAGCCACGTAGAATAATGCCCAGAATCAGAGAAATTCCCAGGCCGTACTCAGAAATTACTCATTTTACGTATTTCTGTGAGAAAGACTTAGACATACAGTAACTTGCACTTACTTCAAATGGTGGCGAGAAGGCCAGCCAAACACACCACTGGCCGGAACTCAAGACCAGTGCCAATGTCCAACTGAGGATGAGCATATTCCTGACAAATGGAATGGACGAATTCGTCTTGTTCCGCAATAGGACAGTACTGTAGACTGCTCTCAAACGATCCAATGCAATGGTCACCATGACGAAGGCGGTCATGTGGAAGGCGGTGAGTGACAAGAAATGGTATGCTCGGCACAAGAAATCCCCTCCAAACCACTGATAAGCGGCCACCCAACAAAATCGTCCGAAGGCATAAATTAATAAAACCATAAAATCAGCAATATTTAAATTAAATTTTAATAATAAGTATGACTTGCGTTGGCCGAAAACTACGTCTGTCCTGTGCCACTGCCTCCAAAGTCGTTTGAATACTAGAATATTCAAAAAAGTTCCTGCGCAAACAGCTGCTGGTAAGTAGACGACTTCGATGTAATCTGTCAGCAGATGGACTGGTGGGTCGTGCTCGGGAGAATGGCCACTAATACTTTCCGAAACTTCGTTATGCGGAGCGTCCATACTACTCGTCATAATCGGATCACTGACGGGCGACGGGTGAGGAGAGAGTACAGTAGGGGGACGACTGCACGTCTTATATCACTTACGCAAACTAACTGAAAGCCAGTCGGTGGCCATTCGTGTCGCTATCATGAGAGCTAAACGAGAGCAGAAACATTTGAAGTCAAACATGCACCGTAAGAGATGCGATAGGTAAGAATGCTATCCATGCTAAGGAGTCCACTGTTGCGGTCATGCTAGAAAAGCAGGGGTGCCTTGTCAGGGCAAAACCCGGGTCGACGCACGAGACAAAGTGCCTAAATTCTATATCTAAATTTCCCCATTCTTATCATAGCGGAAGGTTGACGGTAATTAAGGTATGACATACACGTCAGCTAGTGCATCTCTAAACTTCTCACGGCCAGACAACTATTCTCCCGCCTCATTCTATCTGTCATAAGCTACGTAAACAAGCCGTTATCTGAAGACTTCGACGTAACGACCGTGTCGAATTAGTTTCCCAAAGAAAGTCGGATTTCGAGACTACCTCCACCTTGTTTTCGAGAAGGAATTCGAGCCGCTAATGAATGGACTTGGTCCCAATAACTTGCTCGCGATGGGGTCATATGTCTGCAGCGTAAGCATCTTCGGGCATGCCGACCGACAGCATTGCTTTGGGTTTGTCAGGTACTAAGGCATATTGACAGAAAGGTAAAAGTTTCTAGAGAGAATAAGGCACCGGACGTCCTTCTTCGCAAACAGGTCCACTTACGACTCGTTAGAACTCGTTAGAAATGCGTGATTTCTCGCGTCGCCACGCGGAAACACGAAGAGCCTGACAAGAATGGGGGAGTACGTTTTTCTCCTGTCAAAAACGAATCCACCTAAAAAATAGGGCAACAGGCCAGTGCATAGTTTGATAAGAGAAGAGTAGAGGGCAGACAAGATGGTTCGAAGCTAGCTTATTACGCAAATTTCACATTTCATGAAAGGTCCAGTCGACAAGCTCGAACGAGCATGTTAATGAAAGCCAAGCATTAGTCGCTACTCGCTCAAGCCTTCATCAGGCGAATGATAATGGCACCTGAAGCCATTCTGACGACGAAATGGGAAGGGAGCGAGACCCGCCGATGATGGCACTGACGCGAAAAGCACTTCGAAAACTTGCCCAACGGCTCAAGCCGGCGTGTGGGAGATGCTCGTGCGATTAGAGATTGGTGATCAACTCTGGTAACAGTAGCCCCTGATGAAACAAAGCCTGTTTACACATCGATATGGCTTCCTGTTCAACGAGCCTAGGTTATCAGGCACGTCGGCTCGCCGTGAATCCGCCAATAGAAGAAAGGAATTCAAGAGTGTAGTGGGAAGGAGATAAAGACTACAAAAGCCAAGTCTATATGCGGATAAATTTGTGCATACTGTTCCAGCCCATTTATAGTTTCATCTCGTTTACGGAACTGAAAACCTCTTCTCGGTGGCTTGGCATGGATGACTTTATTTTAAGCCTGAGAGGAGGACATATAGGTGCTCGTGACCATCAGCCATTAATTCTTAAAATACTGGTGATGACTAGTCTAGTGTCAAACGAGGGATAAGAGTGTTCTATGATAAGTAGCAACGCGTCATGTGAGGCCGCTCGAGCACGAGAACACGCTCGTGACCGAGGTCAGCCATCGAGGATATGCCACCATGAGAGGCTTCCCCACACAATCCCTGTCGTCCAACATCCCACTCGCTCGCTGGCTGCTAAAAGTTTCAGAAACATAGGTTACCAACAACAACGTCACCCTTGACTTGATCGAAAATGGCGGCCACTGTTTCAAGAGATTTGCAGGCACAGCTACCTGCAAAAGGTAATCGTCGTCAAGGGCGAAATAATATCGCGATCGAATTGGTCCAGAGAGCAGCTCGCTCATATTTCTCACGGCAAGAAGACTTCCCAAGACAGTTCCATGATTGAGCAGAGCTCGTTACATTCCCAGAAGGATGCAAAAGAATGAAGCGACCTACAGGAGGCGTTATGAGTCCTCGCTCGAAATGTGGTCTCTCATCTGTCAGGAGGAGATAATCGGGTCAACAAGAAAAATACCTCAGCTACACCGTCCGTACCTGTTCCTAGTCTTATTTCGGGTAATCAAGGCTCAATATTGTTAGCCATATACGCAGATGTAGAATAAATCATCATCTATTTTTTTATATCCAAACTCAAATGCGCACTTCGGGGATCTACAGTACTGTGCATACTGTATACTGTATGTAGGTTTGGTCCAGCCATGGTGGTCCAGCCAGGTGTCGGTCTAGGCGGCTAGCGATAACCAAACGAAAGGCTAGTCATTTTCTTCTATCGACCGCAGAGGACACTCACACAACACAACACAGACTGGCTAACGAAACCTTGACAGACCACTAGTTACCAACACAGACAAAGCACGGCACCCAATAAGACGCGCCAAGCGCGGCGAACAAAGGACGGGCAGAAAGTGATCGTCTGCATCTCAGGCCAGGCCGACTGGGTCTCAAAATCAAAACCAGAAAGAGGGGCTGACCTGATCAGATAGCATGCCGTGCACGACAGCTACAGGCCACAATCGAATAGCCACCCCTTACAGCGGTCCCCGTCCAGCCTGTGCTTTAAATACACCAGGAAACGAGGTTGTGGCCCAGGGGGCCAATGGGATCGCGCATACCAATGCTACTGGTATTGAGGAACCATGTGTCCAGTAAATTACCGTATTTTCTCAGATAAGGCACTGTGGCTTAATAGACCCCCTGTCCAGGAGAGGGCTTATTCGGGAGACGTAATTCAGGGGCTCTTGCTCCGATGACTCTTCAGTAGTACCCATCCCATACAAAAACCTTGCAAATTGTCTTCCACGCCAGTTCGACAGTCCCACTCACACGCGCATGCAGTAGATATGTATTCTTCAATTTCCCCTTCAAAAGCCAGTTTTACCACAGACGTGCCAACAATAGCAAATTACATCAAGAACATGACAATAGTCTCTAACGCAACGTACAATTCATACTATATGTATCAGAAGGCTGGGGGGGCTTATTTGAGGGCCTTACTCGAAGAGGGGCGTACTCGAACATTGACAGTGAAACCGCTGTCCTGTATGGTGGTACTGGACTGGCGAGTTATGTAGATCACAATCACCAACCCAAGTGACGACCTAGTTTATTCCACCACGTCACACTGGCACAACGGGACTCAACCAGAGTGGGAGGTCCGACTGCACTCATCTGCCGGAAGAACCCTCTATCTACAACAGTAATCCATTTGTCGTCAGTATTCCAGTTTTTCCAACAGTACTCCATTTTTCATTTTTCTTCCTTTGTCTTACAGTATCTGTCATTATACCGCACTGTGCATTTGTATGTAAATTGGGGAAACAGGCAAGGCATCACCGAGCCGTTAAGAATTTGCCTCGCAATTGTGCCAGACCGATGAGATGGTAGCTTGTGAACACGCTCGATCACTCACATGCCCACCATATGGGTCGCCATTATTCGTGCGTCATTCCCATGACGATCGTGCCAACGCCATTATGTGGGCTGGAATCAAGCACTGGCTGCAGTGATGGATGATAGTGACCCCTACTGCATCTGCTTGTGCCACTACCATCAGTCAGGCTCCAAACTGTGACCACGTTTATTTCTTCCCAGCAGGTAATCGAAGAGTGTAGAGATTGCGAGTCAGCAGGGCAATCACCCATCATGTTCAGGACAGCCGTCAACCTCAGCAGAAAGGCGCAGCATATCATCGACTTCATTCAAGCAAAAGAAAAACCAGCTCGACAACTTGTTCAAGGGAACGAATACTGTATAAAGCCAATTAAAACCCAAAAAAAAGGAAAATCTGCTACGGAATTTGTGGTAGGTACGGGCCGTACCAGGCATCAGGTAAGGGTACGGTCAAAAAAGTCGGTACGGTCTGCCGGACCGGCCATCAAAGCCCGCGAAAACCATACTGATTCACAAAATCGCCATATGGTCCAAAAGCCGGCATGTCTCAAGCTTTTAACGCCTTTAAAAGGCGATATTGACCGCCGATAGCAGCAATACGTAAGAACGACCTTCCCGCAGTGCGAACAGTATCAACCATTGCAGTTGCAAGACCAGAAAGTATACAGTAATACAGATCACTCCTGCGATTGTGTAATGCAACTCAAAAAACCATCAGCAAAACTGACGAGAAACTTTTCTTCACAGGAGAGAAATCCTTCCAAAAACCAAAATACTCGAGCTAACTCTATTTTGTTGGTCAGAGAAAATGCATACATAGGCTTGCCGTGTCAAAAATTTGTGCGCCATTTCAAATTTCTCTGTCTTTTCTGCAAATCTTGAATTTTGTTAGGCTTGAGTAAACCACGAGTCTACAAAAAAACAGCTTACGCAATGGACTGATTCGCGAAAGAATTTCATGAATGACAAAGTGCATGAGTTTCATGAGTGACAGGTGGGCCCTTTGACCCCTGGGCCGACCTGTCACTCGCACTTTCCGATGCCACTTATCAATCACGACAACCCATTTTTTACTTCTCTGGGTCGACCAGAGAGGATGCAAAATTCTAGACTTTCGACATTGTTCCTGAACAAACCAAGCCGACCAATCGCCTTTCGACTCACCACGTGCTTTTGCTCTTTTGGCAGTTTTCCTCTTGCATTTATCACCCGACGCCGACAACTGACGAAGTTTTGTTGACAGTTCCTCGCAGTCCAAAGGACACGTCATTCGTGCTGCGCGCTCGAAAAGCGAACGGCGCGCCGTCGAGTGTATGCGCGTTTCGAAGCCTTGCTTAGCCCCTCGTACGAGTATACGTTCACTGGGCTACGACTTGCAGGAGCGATTCGAAAGATGGTTTATTCGACGAACTTGTTCACTGGGAGAATGCTGATGATCAAACCACTCTCAATCATAGACTGGCTAACCAATTTTGTGCTTACTTTTCCCATCCTCTCCTTTTTCATCCCTCGATTCGCGCGCGTATGGATAATCAAACTAGTCGTGTGCGTGAAAGTGTATCTGATCGGGATAGCGTGCTGTTTGAAACAGCTATTTTTGTGGAAACGTTTGTCGGTTCCTCATACGGCATTGAATGACTTGAACCATCGTCAGCCATTGGCTGTCGTGACGGGTGGCACGTCGGGTCTCGGCCTGGCATTATGCCATTTGCTGGCCCCCAAATGGCGGCTGATCATAATCGGCCGCAATCGAAAACAAGGCCATTGGGCAATCGAACAAATAAAACGAAGATGCGGGCAGTGTAAAGTGATTTTCTATTCGGTTGATTTATCGTCGAGGAAATCGATCAATGAATTTTTGGAAATATTTATCAAAACTTTTGATCGATTGCATTTATTAGTCAATAATGCGGGTGTTATGATGGCACCTTATCAGCCAGTTGGTACCAGTGGTGATATCGAATTGCAATGGGCAGTGAACTTTTTGGCGCCAGTATATTTATCGGATCGATTGAAGCCGTGTTTGCAACGAGCTTTACGTCAGGACGGGTTCAGTCGGGTGGTGAACGTGTCGAGTGCAGTCCTCTACGCTGCTTCCTTATCGCCCGAATACTTGGCCTGCGCGGGTGGATGCAATGGAACACCGTCGAGGTATTCGAGCCATTTAGCTTATGCCAATTCGAAATTGGCCCTGTCCTTGTACACTCAGCTGTACGCGTCCAACACCAGCAACTCGAGTGATGGCGATCGGGTGACCGTATGCTCGACTCATCCGGGCGTGGTGGCCACGGGTCTGTATCGGCACACGAACTTGTTCATGAAATGGTTCATGAGCGGACGAATCCCTCTGCTGTCTGGCCGACTTATCCTCACGCCCGAACAAGCGGCCAATGATCTATTGTGGACTTGCCTATCGCCCACCGTCGAATCGGGTGCTTTTTACGAAAATGGTGCTCGTTTGCCTTTGCCCGAAGTTAGTGGCCAAGTGAAGATGGCCTTTTGGAGACATTTGGAAAGGCAAGATATCATATCCAATTTGAAAGAGTGATATGGCGAAGCGGGGAAGCTGGTGTGTGATTGCCTGATGATATTTTGATGATATGCTCTTGTGCTAACTTCAGTTATCTTTGCGATGATCAATCCATAATTATATCGTGCCTTGATTTGCAGTGTTTTGTTCATTTATACAATCACACTGATGGCACCCCTCAGAATGTTATTGACCATGAATATAAAGTTTTGTCGTTGTTTTCAGTTCAACTTTTTGTTCTTCCAATCAGCTGTATTTGCTGAACTTTGATTTTCTATACCTTCAGTTTGTGCGTGTATACTTAGGCCTAGCTTTTTACCCTTTCGTCTATGGAAGCCTTCGCACTGCGCTGTCGCAATTTTCCCAGCCGTACTCGATCATCTTTTCATCCTACGCACCGTCTTTTTGACGAACAGTCTCTTGTGTCCAAACATAAACGGGCAAAATGTATGCCGAATTCCTTGCCTAGCTATTATGTAACCGCGTCACCTTGAGCTGATCGGCTAAGCTGGCTATGTGGGCTGTTGATCATGCATTTATGTATGATCAGGCTTGTTAGCTCTTCACACTTTACGTCGATTCAGGTGCTCGAAGCGTATTCGTGTTGTGTAGGCGGCCACGGGCGAGTGCAAATACGAATAAGGGCGGCGGTGGATATGCCTGATCCAAGATTCATGATCGCGGGATCGATTCATCGTGGTGCCATGATATCGGCAGTGTTGATCGCTTTATTGATCGGAGGGTGCGGGGGACTGAATGTGTTGGACGGACTGAAGACGGGAATCGTGTACCAATTCGAACTGAGCACCCAAACGCAGTTGACGAATCGAGAACAGACCAAAACTGTCGACGAGCAGGAATCATCGGCGGTCATCTTTGCTCAACTTTTACATTGGGACCATGACTCGCAAAAACGTGTTTTCGTTATTTGGGTAAGTTGGCATCGGGTCAGGCGGGAAGACCTACGTGTGCCCATTTCCGATGCTGTGAGGTGCACAGTGGATGTCAGGCGCAGCTCGATCTTAGTTTTATTTGGCTCTGCCAGTTTGGAATTCAGACAAATGACTGGCACCAGTGGGGAAAGGAGTGAGTCGGGAGGTAGATGGGGAATGCTGCTTGCGAGTCGCAAAATCAAGGAGGTCTGGTGCTCATATTCGTCATTCAGACTCCCGCCTCCCGATCAGAGCAGCTATTTAGCTGACCTGTTATGCGCAGTGATCTTGCGTTCATCCAACATGTATTTTTTCAGGCTGACAATTGCGTCAACGCTCCTTGTCCGAGGACGAAAGATGGCGATACTTCCTCCCCGCCATTGAAGCTCTTTACGGTGTGGCGTGGATCGCGAGTCTCGGAGATTTTGGTACCTGGCACTCCTAATGTGCACAAATGGGATGTATTGCGATCGACGATTTTCCACCTGCAGTATGAATTGGAGACGGCCAAAGTGAGTGGAAAGTTGATCCTGTGTGTTAGCGCTCGTTTGGGATCGCAGTTCATCGCGAGTGGAACATTATGAGATCGGGAGTCAATCCTGGCCAGAATCGGGACTAAGGCTGTAGATCTAGGCTCTTTGGCAGTTCGGTAATGATCTGCAGTCTCGTCTAAATACATGATGGTATACCCTAATAACAAGATTATACAAGTAGCATGCGATTATTATACTGTAGAATTGACTTTAGAAACTGCCTTGATGCTGATGTCATTCCGCGAACTTTTTGAGCTCCCTACATCTAAACACGGAACTTCTCGTCCATCCGCACATGACGTGCCCCCCCTGGTGCAGCTGGCATTAATCAAACCGTGACTTCCGACTTTTTTGGAATCCCTACCCACTTTAGTCGGGGTCGGGATCCCCAACCTATGGTATGTCACGTTGTTGTCTGAAGTGACTGTGTACGGAGAAGAACAATCTCGAGACCGACTGCAGTATAGGCGAGAATTATGTATATTGAGGTCTACCCAACCTCCATGCAGGTCGCCTGCTTTGGCCGTTGCCGTAGGGAGCAAGCCTTACAATGTCACACACTACTGTACACTACATGATATCAAACTTACAAACTTGCTATGACAGCTGCATGTGTTTGCTCCATGACCATGCTGATCGTGAGGGAGAGTTAAAGCAGCGACCATGCTCAGATGTGAGACCCACTAATTGTAAGTGCTTAGTGGCGCTTACTGACTGCTCCATGCAGAACCTTTCCTTCACACACCCAGCATCTGTGCAACATCCCAAAGCATTGCTGCAGAGAGTAAGCATGCACCTGTGTAGCAGGAATCCTCAGAACTTTGCTTGTGAATCAGCTTGGACCGGAACGATAATTTTGGAATGTTGCTTTGTGCATTTCCATCATCCGGAGCTTGTGCGAAAATGATGGGGTCATATTTGAGGATCAGTGATGAGTAGCTTATATATTATAATACTCAGGGAAATAGTATTAATACTGTACGTCGAGGCGGGGAAGCTATTTTGAGGGTGGATGAAAATCGGCAAATTTTTTGGCGATCTGTTCGACCAAAAAATTACGATTTAACTCCCGAAATTAACCCAAACATCCTTGAAGCACATTGACTTCGTTAAGCATAGTTTCACCTTTACTCTAATCCATCAGAAATATCATGATGGCCATTGACTTGGGTAAGCCACATACTGTGTTGTCGCAGGACATATGTGCTCCATAGTGCACCAGGGAAACTATTGGAGAAGGAATTTACCAAATAATCCAAGGAGGGGAGGCTAAATGAGAATTTACAGTAAAGTGGTCTTGACTGCCTATGCTGCAGATTCGATCGAGTGGATTTTGTGATTCCAAGTATTCAGAAACCGACCCGAAATCCCGTCAACTCACCTTTTGTCGTCTTCCAGATCAGGCTTCCATATTTGATAAGGTACAGCAAGATGAGCTGGCGTTGTCTGTATTTTTCATGCAATTTTTCTTTTTTCAGTCATTTCACATTTTCGTTTCGAACTTCACTCAAACCACCCAGTACTTTTTCGATGGGTCGTCCAAACTGAGGCAGCTGGTCATTCGCGAGCGTTACGAGGCCTCGGCGCCCATATTTCCTGTTGGTAGTAGCGTTCTCTCATCACAGTCCAGATTGAAATTGATCGATCAGAGTCAATCGGCTTACAGCGGCAAGGAGGACGGGGTCGACTTCGGGGCATATGTCGAGATTCTGAAGAAAGGTAAAGAATACTCCGCGTGGGGCTCGGGGGGTTCTGTGTAACACGCTACCCTCACCTCCAGGATAGTTTGGTGTCTCCCTGAGTCATAGATTGACCGCTGTTAGGCACGCCCGCGGGGAGCTTACTCTGCATAAAACTCTGATCAGCAGTCTTTGATCTTTATTAGTCAGGGACTGGTGTAACATCAACCTGACTGGTTGACGTGCTACCGTTTCTCTACGGCCGCCCTCGAGAGACCTGATCGCTGAGAGAAATTGCCAGCTTGATAGCCTGTGATCTGTGCCGTCAGAATGACCGCAAACTGTGGTACAGAGTGGGGAGTATGCATGGTTCGTCCTGGTGGCTTCTTACCGGGTACCTTCTGTGATAATGCAGTACTATAATACGTCTGGGTCCCTGATACTGGAGGGAGTGATCGGTGGGGTTTTTTCACCACGCCCGAAACTCAGGTCAAGCCAACCAAGTCTGTGCAGAGGATCGAGGCCTACCATTCGAGCGTCTTATCGCTGCTGAAAACATGAGTCATACTATAATTGGCCAATAGGCACACTATTAAAGCCCTTCACCTTTCAGAGAACAATCTGCAACACCTGTCCGACTCCATTGAGCAGTTGTTCGCCAATGCAGCCATTGCGCACCCGTCACCGTCTACTCATGCCAGCACGGACAAATGCGGTCGTCTCGGAGGGGTCAAGAATCTTCAGCGTCTCATTCCGTCCTCAAAGACGACTGGCACCTCCTTGAAGACCTTGATTGATCTGTCCAAAGATTTGCACGCAGTGGACGAGACTCAATTGCTAGGATGTCTGAACTTTGTTCAACAAAACCACAAGTCGCTAATGGACCATCTCTTGGGCTCGTTGGCTGTCGCTGGTCGTAGGAGTGTCCAAAAAACTGTATTCACTTTCCTGGACGAAAATGGGAGCGAGGAAGAACTGAGTCGACATTACTTTGTCATGTTGGCTCACAACTTATGGCCGGACAAAATCGTCAAGGAAGTGTTGGTAGGACGTTTGTACTAGAATTGCAGAGGTTAAATTTCCCAGATTTTGTGTTCTAGGCTCGTTTGGAAAAATCGATTGAATCGATTGATAAATTGGACGAACGTCTGGCCTTGTCCGTGGGCTCCCTGGCTCGGAGGTCGCAAGATGCGGAGATTCAGGTACCTCATACTTATTCATCCGTATTTCACTGTGTTCTCGCTTATTTATCTGTTTTAGGAACAAGTACTCAAATCGTTTGCTTATCTACTCGCAAAGTGCGAATCGGACGCATGCTTGGAAATGGTATTTCGTGCGTTTCATAACTTTGGGCACCCGAAAACTGGAGATCACGTAGGAAAATATTTCTGCCATAAGTCAGTTACGGTGGCCAGAGAGGCTTTGGAAAGTATGAGGTCAACTGATGCGTCGGCTTGGACTATTGAAGTGAGTGGTGGACTGATTTTGGGGCGTGGGGGTATGATAAAGATCAATTGACCTCACCATACATTAATTTTTTAGACGTTAAAAGCCATCGCTCGAGTCTACAACAACCAATGTCCAGGCAGGAGTTCAGATTCGAGTGCTCGAACAGTCGCCGTCGAACTGTTGCTGAAAGTACAACCAGATCAAGATTGGGTGACTGGGGCGGGCTCGATCTTACTGTCCCCCATGAACACCAGTGATCATCGGTGGAAGACCAAACGGGAGCGAGAGATCTACACGTATTCTCTGGCCAAGTTATTCGACCTATCGGATGTGCACGATGAGTACAAGTAAGCTTGCTGTCATGTCCAACATGCTACTGTAGCGAGAGCGGCGTTGTGGAAGCGTAGAGTAGAGGAGAGGGTAAGCGGACCGACTGCTCAGGTCTGCCGACGATGAGAGACTGCGTATAGACTTCGTAACACTGTCTTTACGGACAAAGGTAAGCACGCGACCGCTCTGGTCAGCGACAGAAACGAAGACTGAGCCACAGGGAAGCGAACTAGGCATAAAAGGTGAATAGAATCACATCGTAAAGTCACAGATCGACGATGCTTCTCCTGGGCTGTAAGGTTAGGTTTTAGAACTTTTACTCTGTGCGCCTCGGCAGCCTGGCCCCGTCCCCGGCAACCCGGCGTAAGTCCGAACGCGCCTTAATGTGAGGCTTGAATCCATCGCGCTCCGTCGCGACAGCTACCTTCACCTCCAAGATGGTATCTCCGATTAGTGGGCCAGGGCGCTTGCGCACTCCGCATATCACTCATCGTCAGAGGAGCCTCTAGCAGCCAGCCAAAGAATGAAACATCAGCCCGACTGGTTGACGTGACCGTGTTACATAGTTTGTTGAGGTCACAGCCCGTTGCCCATGCCCACGAGTAGCGGACACAATTTTTGACCCTTTGATCAGTCAAGTCAGTCTTGTTTCTGGTTTCAGGTCGGCGGTCAAGAAAGGGATTGGGCATGTATTAGACAATGATTACAGTCGTTTGGCATTGGGTGGTCTGTCGACTGCCCACACGGGCGTCGCTGTGGGTAAGTGCTGCCAACATCTGTTCTCCCTGCCCGTAGCTAGGTACTGTAACTACTTCGGTCTGTTTCTAGATTTCGACTTCGCCCGTGCCCTGCACCAACTGAATATGGAGTACAGCCGAGGGGTCACCAAACGCAGTAACGTTGATATCAATCTGGAATTGAAAAACGGGGTCGTATTGCCTCTGTTATCCGTAAGTAGGACTTCGACTTGGCCATTCAACCGTCTGTGGTGGTTTTTCATCGATCCGTACTGTGTAGAGGAGAAGGATAAAAGGTTTCAGATTTTTGGTCGCAGTCCTTTTCCGATGTATAATCTAATTCATTTTCCTCACTTGCGGGGTAGTATAGCGCTGACGAGTGATTTAGAGATGGATTATTGGAGGGCAAGGCCGCGGGGAGCTTACACACTGACGCACTCATACTCATATTTTACTCACCGCCCAAGCAAATACATGCAACTCGCTGCATAAGACCCTCGCCAGAGCAGCCCATCAACTCTAGCAGTCAAATACTACTATTACAAGTGGCGACCAGCAGTGTGCCCATCGATTGGCACAGGTGCCCAAGCAGTCAGCTTAATGTGCCGCCAGTCCTTTACCACTAATCGTAAGAGTGAGAGACTGCTGCCGTTAGTTATCCGGCTCCCCCCGGCCTCGCCCTCCTCGGGACTTGTCCTATGGGTTCTGGGGGCGATAACCAGGCTGGCTGAACTGGAGGGTGATGGGAAACAAGGCCAAAGTAGTCAAAGGTCCGTAGTCTGTATTTACTACACGTATTCGTTTAGGTGGCCTTGTCATCACGCGATTTAGACCTCGTATCGCCCGGTAGCAGTGCTTTCGTCGATGAGGACCTGCCTCAGGGCGAAGAAGATGAAGTGCAAGAAGTGGCGGCTGGAATGCGTGTAGCCATCTTCGATCGCCTTCAGCCTCCGGTCACTTTCTTCACAGGCCAATCGGCGTTGATGTCCATCCTGTGGAGCTTGAATGGCGATCCAATGAAGGCTTTCGAGGGCGAATTCCTGGTCACTGACATGCGTGGTGCCATACCCTTGGCCAGTGGTCACACTGCGGTCGTCGAGCTAGGATCGGCCTTGTGGTGGAAAATGACAGGTGCCGTCGAGGTCAGTCTGTGGTATGGGAATGGACACACGACCATAGCCACTCAGTAAGTTTATTAGCGCTGCCGATGACGCGCCTTCATAGAGTGATCTTTCAGTCTGGCCTACCTGGTCTCGGGCAGCATCACGGTGGGCGAGAGTGGCAGTGATCAAAAGAAAGCACTTTTACGAGACGAGACGGATTTGTCAGCTGGTCTCGCCGTCGATTTTGTGACTGATATAGAAATCAGCAAAGCACCGTTCCGCATATGCTTGCAGCTGAACCAGCATATGCTCGAGATTAAGTATAATCCTGCTTCTTCCCTCGCCTATTCTTTTACGACCTAGCCTTTCTTTCAGATACCGGAACCGACACAGACGTTACGAACCGACAAAGAAGAAGAGACAGTCTTGGAAGCGAGACAGGACCATCCGTGTGCCTGGACACTGTTTCATCACAGAGCCGAAGATTGCGCGCGAATGCGGTGATCTCTTACAACGTTTGGGAAGGGAATAGGGGAGACCAAGACAAGCTCCAAACTTATTTTTAGACAACGTTTTAATGCAAATGAGTCCAGTTTTTTGCTTAATTTGATTTTCAATGATTCGAGCGCCATTTTGTTATTGCTCCTGGTTTTACCGTAGTCATTAGCGTGGAGGGAAATTTTAATGGTTTGCATCCATTCGCCTACTCGCTTCTCGCACAAAACATCCATTCATCAGCACCCGATTTTTTCTCGCAACAATTTGCGTTTACATAAGCAAAACTGGGAGATCCGAGTTACCAAAAACTTGCGTCTACACTCTGTACAAATTGCATGGTTGTGTGAGCACTAGAAATTGGCCGTTTAGATGAGCAAAGCGGATGATAAGGCCAGCCAATCACAACAAAGGAATTCCATCCTATCTCATTATCCCACTGCGCCTATACTTTATCATTGAACCAGAAAGCATAATTATTGTCGCAGTTGTTGTCCCAGTATTGCCCCTTGCCCTGGCCCGCTTCGTAACCCAGGGCTATCTCCAATCTGGTACCGGGTGGCAACTTGAAGGCCAAATGCAACTCGAACCGGAACCGGTCCACATTCTCGTTGACTGAGCAGACGTAGCTGGCGTCAATGTCCTTGTGACTGCGCCATCTGTCCAAGCTTCGTCTCACGAAGACGTGCTTATCGAATGATAAATTTTTGACTAGAATCGTACCCGATATTCGCCACGACGAGTGGACGGTGAATGCCTCCAAGCATATCTTCCGATCCTCCAATGCTGCGAACACTACCGAGTGCTTGCCTGGAAGAGTCCAAGGCAGAGTAAAGTAGGGCACGAATCGACGTTCGCCCGATGGTCTCGCACGATTGGTCACCCCAGTGCAGATGGGCAGGAGTGGGTCATCGTCGTCCAAATCAAATGTTGGTTGCTCGAACGATCGAATCTCCTCCAATTCGAATCCATTCGAGTCCGCAAAACTAACCCGCCTCCGCAATTTGATTTCTTCCGGATCGCTCGGTTTCTTCAATAATCCCTTTTTAGGTAATCCCAGTCGCGATCCCTCGCTTCGACTGCGAAAACGGCTGAAGGACTCTTTCGGGTCATTTTGAGACGATGCCTCTTGATCACTGGGTAGCACGGGCCCGTTATGCACTGCCGCATAGTCCGAGACCCCGTGTGCAAATGAGTGGTTCATTGGCTCATCATGGCGAGCCTCACCACCCTCCTCGCGACCACACGACTGCTCCGTCTCCTTGCCTACTGCTAGCCCAGCCGAGACGAGCAGTCCAGGCGGCACCCTCGTGTTTTGGTTAGCACAGGTTCGATTTCGCCCCGTTTTTACTCTGTGCAAACAAAATTGAAGCACAGCCTCGGAATGGGCAAAATTGAGCTTGTAAAATCTTTAATCCCAAACGAGCCTAAAAGGAAGTGTTAACTTCGTCTTGGCAGGGACTTGTCCATTCTCACTTACTCGAGCGGGAGAAGAGTAGTGCTCGCCAGAGGCGTCTACTCTCGCTTCCACCAGCCCTCGTGCCTCTGAAACTTGTCTTGAACCAATCACCCGGCTGCGCACTGCGGCAGCTATATATACGCTTGTTATGTTTACATTTACGTGCACAACGATCCTCGCGGTAGCAGCATTGTCTCCGTGAAAATTGGAAGGCTGGTGGCCAATGCACGGGTGCAATTTCCGTTTACGTCTTACGCAAACAAGTTAGCAAGTCAACAACCATAAAAACTCTTGGCTCTGCTATCACCGTCAATGCGGCCGGGGGGGGTGCGAAGTCCGTTTCTGTTGACAGCGACAGCGCAGATGGCTACGTCAGCGAGCTTGCGACTTGCTCTCAAAAACTGTTCTAAAATTTCAAAGACAACGTTTCGAGAGCAGCCGCCTTCTTCAACTCATTGGCTAAAGATGAAGAATTACTTTATTTTTTTAAAAATTGCGTTATGTCTTCAAAAATCATCGGAAAAAATCAAGTACACTTTCACATGCACGTAAATGTGATTTGACTTTAGAAAGAGAGAAATAAAATCCGTAATTGATCATGTCCTTGATCTACACGCTTTCGATCAACACCGCGATACCTTGTCCGCCACCAATACAAGCCGAGCCCATTCCGTATTTTGCTTTGCGACGGCTGAAATCAAGAAAAAGAGCAATTTCAGTCCGCGCAGCCTTCCTGGCAAATAGGGGGCCAAGGGGGCCTCAGAAATGAGCCTGTTGAGGGGTCTCGATTTCTCTTGTTCTACGCACGTTTGGACCAAATTACGACTTTGACTTGTGTATGAACATAAGCGGGTCCCCCATTTGGGCTTGGTCGGCTAATAAGTTGTCAAGGCTCCCCCTGTGCGTGTTTTACCTCCTGACCCCGAAGAGACTGCTTCCCCCTACCTACAAGTAAATAAGCGTTAGCAGGTGGCATTTTTATAAAACCCAGCTGGACTACTGCAGACTTTCTCCAAAAGTCAAATTTAAGAAAAGAAAGCCTAACCCGCCACCCAGAATCCGGACCTTGCCCCAGCCCCTACATGCTTGGCCTATCAGGAGTCAGACGTAGTGCACAGGCGTGATTGTGATTTTGATTTCGGGATTGCTTGCCTTTGAGCTGACAACTGATTCATGAACTACTAAGAACTATTGTTCAACCCTAGCATTATGGGATCTGCGAGCACAAACAGGTGCATGGAACTATGCAAGCCCCACACAACACAACTGCATATGCTCCTTGACTATGATTAGTCCAATCGATCAATAAATAACTACTCAGTCTCGATACAGGTCTGAACGCGAGCAAACGTAGACACGCTATGCAAGCCCCCCATCCCTGGAATAGAGCAAAGAGCTGCTACATAAACGGACAGTGCCTTCCAGTCTAGTGTGCTTCTGCACTATTATCTAGGCGGAATCTCGATGCCTAAACATCGGGATCAAGATCCCGACCTATAGTGAAAGAGCTTGCAAAGTTTCTATATGAGATACAAAATACAAAGCCCGCTGCAATCAGCCATAATATAGGTTTTGACTGAAAATAAGGTCAGTTGATTCTAGAATGAGTACGAAGCCACGCTAAAGTATTTAAAATAATGCCAAGATCACTCATTGGAATCTAGATGGATCAACTGGACATCTGGTTGATCCTTAACCGTTACTAATTTCACATTATCCCCTTTCTTATAAAACACTCGGGTCAGTCACATTTCTATGTAATTCCTTAATCCATATTAACACTTAACACTGCAGACTTGGGAGAGAAGTGGTTACAGTAATAAAATCATTAACCATCAAGTTTCCGCTTAAATGCCATGAAAATGGGAACCGTACGATGTGGATTAGGTCAATGCGCAGATCAGCGCAATTTCCAATCAGCTCGCTGTCTGAACCCACTTATTTCTTCTGACCTAACCCCTTAGAAATATATGAGCGATACGACACGGCACCTTGGAAAATGTGCGCTGCTCCTTGATGGCAGGCTATACCTATCAGACGGCTATACCCATACACATGTGTGGCTATTATATAATATGGTTTCGATCCTCTGCGCAGGTCAGGTCAGACTTGAATGATTGAACCCCATTACAGCCAGAGCCCGTTCAAAAATTTGACCTGAAAAATTAAAAACTTTGAACAACAAATCGTTAACCCTCAATTTCCCAAGCATAGGCGGCAGCAAGATATTTTTCAAGTTTTAAAAAGACGTCACTTTTTTCTTCCAGCCCTGGCGTTTTCGGGCAGATCCTGCTTCTTGCCCCAATGTGAGACCTCGATTTTGAACAAGCAACATCACTTACCGCAACTCGTGCACTAAATGAGCAGTAATTCGACTTCCAGACGCGCCTAGTGGATGTCCCAATGCGATAGCACCGCCGTTCACGTTCGTGGTGTCTGGATTCAATCCCAAGTCTTTCTCTACGGCCAAGTATTGAGCAGCGAACGCCTCGTTGACCTACAAAAACGACTTTTTTTCACGCCCCAAAAAAAAGTAAGAGCCTAAAACTCACTTCCACCAAATCCATTTCTTCCAATTTCAAATTAGCTTTCTTTAATGCACCCCGAATTGCTGACACTGGTCCGATGCCCATAATATTTGGATCAACACCACACACATGCCACGATACCAAACGGGCCAATGGTGTGAGATGATGTTTCTTGACCGATTCTTCATCGGCGAGTACGACAGCACCAGCACCGTCGCAAACGCCGCTAGCACTTCCGGCCGTGACTAAACCATCTTTCTTGAATACTGGTTTCAGGGATGCCAAGATATCCAATGTCGTCTCGCGGGGATGTTCATCGTGCTCGAACACTTCCTCTTTGCCACCGCGGCCCTTGACGGTGATCGGTGCAGTTTCCGCTTTGAAATAACCAGCATTCTTAGCTAGAAAGAAAGGCACAGATAGAACGCCTCTCTCACACCAGATCCAGTATTAGATTAGACACTCACCCAAACGCCAACGGGTCTGCGATCTTAAGGCAAATTCGTCAGCCTGTTGACGAGTAATACCATATTTAGCACCCAAATTTTCTGCTGTTACGCCCATTGGAGTCTTGATTTGTGCATCGGTTAGGCCTTCCCATAGCGTATCTTCAAACTAAAAGCAAAAGCCAAAACCACGATTATCGAATAGAACATCACAAAAAAATGAAAACTTTACATCGTATTTCTTTCCCAATCCAGTTCCAAAACGAATGTTGCGAACGGCAAAGGGTGCTTGACTCATACTCTCCGTACCACCCGCGACTGCCACGTGGGCTTCACCCAAAAGGATTTCCTGAAACCGAATCGTTTACATAATTGCCTGTCAAAAATAACATCATTAGAATGTCATAGATGCAGTGTTCGAGTAAGCGATGGGGAACAGAGCTAAAAGCAAAGCTATAGAAAATAGGCTCAGGATGAAAAGGCTCTGGAGGCGAGACAAAGCTCCAACCAAACTTACGTGAGCGGCATTCACGATCGACTGAAATCCGGAACCGCATAGCCGATTGATTGTCAGAGCTGGAACATGTTGCGCCAATCCAATGCGGATACCAACGTGTCTGGCCAAGTAAGCTGCGTCTTTGGAAGATTGGATAACGTTACCAAATATGATTGAATCAACATGTTCTGGTCCGATCTTCGCAGCTTGCACTGCAGCTCGAGCAGTGATTTCTGCTAAATCAGTCGCCGAATGATCTTTCAATTTTCCACCGTATGTACCGAATGGTGTTCGCTTTGCAGCAACGATAAATATGTCTGAAAAACACATAATCAACATTTGAACAGCTCCAAACGGTTTCAATTCTAGCCTACTCCTCGACATCGACATTGCTGGTGAACAATAGAAAAATCCAAGTGCGAATTTGAATGCGAGAGTGAGATAATAAAATTTGTATTATATATATTTGTATATAACTAACCCGAAGCACGTTATCGTACTTTGTCCTCTTGAACTGACGAAATATCTGTTTGTTCCAGTGGAAAATTTGAATGCGCACAGCCTTGGTAAAATTGAGATTAGGTTAATTTTGGTCACCTTGACGCAATTACTGTAACGGTTTATGAGGCTTAGTGAAGCTGTTTTTCTTTTGTTGCCTAATTATGTTTATTGCTGAGGTATTTGACTGAAGAACTTTCGATTTGTTCTTTTGTTGGAAGATATGTGGGTGAACGTGAGATGCACATCTCGGGGGGGGGGGGGGGGGGACAAAACAGGTTAGGGTAGGTGGATCGATTATCAAAAATGTGTTGTTTACTTCCCAATCTTGTTGTCATGCCAAAGTTTTTTTATGTTTTCGACGTGTCTTTGCACAAAATCCCAGTTCGACTGCAGCAGTGTTGGATGGCAGAATTGGTTGTCGCGCTTGCGCTGTTTGTACTTTGGTCATTTTTGCATTTTGGTGCAAACTAGTTTTTAACATTACACTTTAAAAACTAGTCGTTTTCCTGAGAGTAATATTGTACCATCTCATGCCTTTCTTGCATTCGTCGGGATCCCTTCGTCGTATATGGAAGAAGCCTAGCTACATCGATTTTTAGTGTGAACGAGTGCACCAGTTGGGATTCATTTGTCTGCGAGGGACTATTGTTGGTGGCTGGTCGTTTTATTGCAGTTGTCCAACCAGTCAGTGGCGGGTGAGACAGCGTTGGCTTACGATTAGTCAGTTTATGCTTAGGTCATCATGTTGTGCAGTCGGAATTTTATAATGGTTACTCACAGCTTTTTTCTCTGGCTCTTGATGAGTCCGCTCTCCTCGTGCTTTTAGTTCAGTTTTGTTGAAGCGAACAACTGAGCGGTCGTCAGGTGGACTGTCGCGCTATTGACGTAGTGTACGTGTGTTATAGAGCGAATAGCGCTCGCATGTTTACACTGATGTTATTACGTATCTATTTCGAAATTTTCGTTTTCGGTTTTTTGTTTCTAACGCCCTGAGCCGAAATTAGTTAATTTTTTAGCTTTTTACGAGTATTCTTCCAAAGGTTTACGATTCCCAACTAAGCAATGGCTACTCAACACGTATTCGAAGTGACAACGTTACCAACCACGGCTGTCACAGTCTACGCCGACCGGGCCGAAGTGAAACGTTTGTTAAAAACGACGTTGAAAAGTGGCGCCAACGAAATTTTGGTCAAGAAATTGACTCGGTCGATTGATAAGGAATCAATTCGGGTGGAAGGTCGAGGCAATGCTACCATCGCCGAAGTGCTCTATCAGGAGAAACATGTCAAGAAGGTATGTCCTACCTTCGGGGCTCGCGGGTGACTGGTCTCTATTTTACGCCCTACCCCAAAGTCCTTCGCTAAACGACAAGGCAATAGATTTAGAAGAAACCAGTAAATTATCGCTAGCGGTGCCATTATTGCGGTTTTAGGGTGGGAAAAAGGCTAGAAACTCAAGTTTTCCGTGAAAAAACTCGGTCAAATTAAGAAATGACGAAAGAATTGGCATATATGCGAATATTCCCCCCTCCATCTTGGAATCTGGGCAGCATCCGAAACCTAGCCCCTGGCCAGAGCGGGGGTCTGAAATTTTTTGGGCGCTCGAAAGAGGGGGGTCCAGAGAGCAAAAAAACAAGTTTTTTTGCATCGACTGCAGTTAAGGTTTTACATCAATAAGGCTGGCACATGACTCGAAAAATGATTTTTCCAGGGTGCCTTAGAAAAAAAAATTTCTTTATTTCCCAGTTAAAAAATTGAAAATGCAATTTTCCACTTTTTCCTGATTTTAACTAGAAGATTTTCATTCCCCCTGATTTTTCCGTGTTTTCTAGATACAGATCAAAATTATTCCCTGAATTTTAACGATTTAAAAGACAGACTTTCTGCAAGGTTCGACTCATGGGAAACAAAGTGCCAACCTTCAAATTTTTTGTGCCCTTTTTTATGTGTGAATCCGATGCACCCATTTGTGGTGATAGTGACGCAACAGTGCGTTTTTCTGCAAACTCGGTTTTCTCGGGATTATCCCCAAAAACGTTTTTTGAAAGTGGTTGGGCGATATCAGCTTTAACTCATTTACCTTTCTGATCAACGACACATCGTCGTGTTCGCAAATGAATGGGGAATCGAATGCCGGTCGCGAAAAGTTTTTATCTTTCACACACCTCGAGATATTAGGCGCTAAAGTTGATGGTGCCCTTCGAGTTGACGATTTTCAGACCTCCTGCGACCTGCTCCTTCAGGCTAACTGGGAGACGGGGGTTTGACCAGCCTAAAATATGCCCAATCCATCTAGCTTTAAACGTGACCCCCCATCGGCTATATTTTAGCTTTACATTCAATATCCAATCATGCAAAAAACTGCAGCAACAACAGGCCTCCTGCAAAAAACAAGGAACTTCCAGACAAAACCAATTTTTGAAACTCTTGCAAAATCAAATTACAAAATCGGAAATATATTTTCGGATAGAGCTTATAATGGCATCGATTGGTTTTTTTCGGTTGAAATTCGGCTTTTAATCGTGGAAATACAGGGAAAGAAAGTAGCGATCATTAAGTGCCACAAGTACGCATCTTTTGAATTTCCCACTCGCGTGCCGCTTATGACATAAGAGCGGTCTTGGCTGCTTACTCTGGAAATCGAACGTAAATTTGTAACTTCTCTTATTTTCCACGACAGAGAGAGACTCCAGTACAAAATTTGATCGACACGGAGTGAAAAATTATGTATTTTCTCGCGATTTCCAGAGTAAGAAGCTGGAACAGATCTAATGCACTCAATTTTGGTCTTATCTGATAATCTGTATCGTCTTTGTCGTTATAGCCCCTTAAATAGTAAATATTGGCACTGCGGACTGCGAAGCAAAACGAGAGCCATTATTTTCGCGCAATTCTAACTGCGCTCAGCCGAGCTTCCCTCCCGACTGTCTTAGCTTCTTGCACCTGAGCATCAATGCGCGCGGCAAATTCAAATATTTGACTGTCAGGGAGCTAACTCTTCTAAAGTTACATAGCAGTCTCTGTTCGCTGATTTTTCTTTACTTCGACAATGTGACTTGCACCCATTAGCTTGACCCTGTACTTGTACACTTGATTCTGACCCTGCCGCGACTTTTGGCACGGCAGAGTCAGTATTGCGGTGGGGCTCACCAACTTTTGGCTTACCTAGGGGGAAGGGGGTCAGGATTTCCTTGGCTTTTGCATAGGGGGGTCACTAATTTTTGGCTCGTCCAGACGTCAGACCATTTTTCAAAATTTTAACATTACAAAATTGACAATTTTCCAAGCCTAGAGGGGGGGTCACGGGGTCAACCCCGTCCCAGTTTCGGATGCTGAATCCGTATTTGGCCGTATTTGGTCTTGTCCGTATTTGGTTACTTATAAGAGCACCCACCCGATATCGTGTATGGGCATAGGGAGATACGGGGAACCCCTCCTGTGCTTGGTCGGCTAAAAATATGTCAGGGATCCCCCGTTGCAGGTTTAACCCTACCTCTGATGATGGATTTAGAGTCGCTGGCGGATATTGCTATCTTATGTTTTTTGCAAAAATGTAGCAATACTGTCCAGTTTCGTTGTAAAAAAAAGTCAAATTTAGAAAATGGCAGGACACCCTTTATTCGGACCCTGCCCATACATGCCCAACACTATTTGAGTATGTTGTCCTGGGTTTAGTGACATCTGTTTTTAAATCCCCCTCTGTTAGGCCTGTTTTGTTGCGGACCTATTTGATATGTTTTGTTTTGATCCCAGAATTATAGTCGGGATAACCTTGGCCCAGTTCTAGTTGACAAATGTTCATTCTAGATGCGCATAAATCTGGTCTAAGACGACTTGAAAATAAATTGTTTTTTTAGGAAGATCAAGTGCGCGAAGAGCAAAAAGAAATGACTCAAAAGTTAGAAAAATTGCGCGAAGATCGTCAAAAAGTTCGCCAAGAAGAACACCGTTTACGTAAACAACGAGATTTGTTGGATGGGGTGGCCGAAAAGATCGGTCATTCTGGTACTGGCGGTGCCAAGCCGAATGAGACTCTGGCTGATAAGTCATCCTTGGTCGAAATTACCGAATCGCATTTGAATGGATTGGATAAATTTTTCGATTATTTCGTGACTCGTTCGTCGAAATTGGATGAGCAATTAATGCAAGTGGAAAAGAAAGGACGCGATTTGGACGAGGAAATTCGAGTGTTGGAGAACAATCTGAACGAGAGCAGATACGGGGGAGTGAGCGAGACATACTTGTCCAGGTAGGACTTGGTTATGGATCTATATATTTTTTAGTGTAAGTCTATTTTTGTGTTCAGGGAAGTATCAATTCTGCTGGACGCTCAAGAGGCGGGTGATATCGAATTGGACATTTCGTACATCGTATGGAACGCCTCGTGGAAACCAAGCTACGATCTTCGTGTCTACACTGCGGATCGTGACTTGAAAGTGTTCTACTACGGACTTGTCGAACAGAATACTGGCGAGGCGTGGAACGATGTCAAGTTGTCGTTGAGTACGGCCACACCGAGTGTTGGTGGTCAGATTCCCGAGTTGAGCACTCTGCGAGTTGGATTCCACAGGCCACCACCTCCGCCACCCATGTAAGTATGACTTGTAGGCTGGGGTGGGGGTCCTTAACAGCCGGCGCGCGGGGACGAATCGGCGGAGAGGGCGCATACTTCACGAATCGCTGGAGATCGGATTCGGGAACATTTGCTCGCAATAGGTGGTCTGATGACGTGCTATAAATTTGAGGGCATATTTCGAACCTCATTCAGCAGTAGCAGTCAGGGACCAACGATCGGGTGCTCAAATGAAGCACGTCGCGTCTACTGTTAGGCGGAGTTTCCGACGATTGGAGAAACGTGTTGCGGATGTGTCGATTGGACACGCTGCCGTGGAGGTGTGTATTGTATTGCTCATCGATATGCACCCTTGCTGCAGCTATGCTTTAGTATTAATACTAATGCAGGGAAAACACTACCCAGTGGTGGTGGGCGGGGTTAAGAATGCAAACCTGTGTACTACTCACCCTGAGTAACTGGATAATCGATCACACGTCTGTAGCGACCGCCGCGTGCGTCCCAGATTAAAGAAGATCTTTGGCCACGGCTAGCCTTTCTAGCTGACTAAGCCCAGTGGGTCCCCCAGAATTATCTGCAGTCAGTTGCGCAGCTTTGAATCTAGGCGAGATGAAATAGCTTATGCATCGGCGCTGTTGGATGACTCCTCATCTCAAGTCTCGCATTCAGCGGAGCAGCTTATCATAAAAAGACGCCGTGGTGGCTCGAGAAGTATGGCTCTCGCTACGACGGCCGCAAGGCGCGGTGGGCCCGAACCAAGTTTCTTGCCAGTGGGGTCTGTCAAGGTAATCACAACGCGAAAGCTAGCATTTGCGGTCTAAAAAGACAGAGTGTCTACGTGTGAGGCGTTTGTAGCATCTGCATGTCTTAACTGGGCAGTTTTTGTCTGGGATGGTCTGTTTGTGATGAACTTATTGCACTTGCTCATTCGGGCTCCCGGTCTGTGGTGTGTTACGTAGAATGGGGCGTAGTCCAGGGCTTGGACGGAGGGATATTCTCAGTGTCCCTATAAGTACAGTAGGCTCGTGCAGGTGAATAACTGGAGGGTTTGGCCTGAGGGGAAATTATCTTCTCGGGCTGAAACACCATGCCAAATGTTTCCTGCGGCATTTCTTTGATGAGTCGTGCTGGCGGGCGGGGTTAAAATGATTTGTTTCAAGTTTTAAGCGTCGTCGTCACAGAAAGGCGTGCGCAGCAGTGGGTCGGATCCTGACACGACGCAGTTCAATGCTGCACGTTGTATCTGTCCTGCCAGCGGGCTCACATATGCCTGAAGTTTCAGTTGGGCACACTGCCGTGCAGGTGCGTATTGTATTGGTCGCCAACATGCAACCTTCCTTTCGCCGGCTACGCCGCGTTTGCTTGAGGATATTCTATTCTAATTGTTAAACTAACATGCGTGAGGTGCTGATCACTTTTCGGAGCAGAGCGCACTCGACTAGAAAGTGATGTTGATCAGCTCTTACTTGCTGCTTATCTCTTGCCAGTGGGACCTGTCGAGGCAGCAGTGACTTGCAGCATATCATCTTGATCTCTTTCGCAGGTGTCTATATATTAGCGGGTACTCTGATCTGATTGTTCGGGATAATCGCTTAAATGGCCTCTCGTGGTAATTCAAGCATCGCGCCAACTGCTTCTCTGGTGGCACCAGTCATCTACTCGTATGCACTGCAAGGGGAACCTTCAGTAGGTGTGGATATAGAAATCCGTGTTTGCTTTTGTATAAGTGGACTGGTGGGTCGGTCATGCGGGTGTGGGAATCAGCGCGTGTTCGATTGAAGTGAGAATCGAAACTGGTTGAATGACGGTTCGAAATTGTAGTTGCAATCTAGATTTTTAAAAAATATGTGATTTCGTATCTAGGCGTGGCATAAGTTACAAATCAAAGCTGATGGATGCGGAGTACTCATCGGAGCCATGCAGTTCGATCGTGACGAAGACACCTTCTGTGATGTTTGACGAACCTATGAGTTATGTTACGGCGGTCATAGAGCGCGATACAGAACAACCAAGTTTCTTACCAACGGCGCGCGTCGAGGTAAAATGGGTGACAGGCAGCTTGCGTGTTGCTTTGACTGCAGAGGCTGAATGTGATGTCCGGGGCTTTGGCCTGAGGTCTGCTAGGAAGCACAAGCTTCTTCTTGCCGCGTATGGATTGGCATCGGCACGATGTATCTTATCTGCAGACCTATGATGGAGATGTCTGCAATTAGGCACGATGTCGTTGGGGTGACGAACATTGTATTCCTCGCCAACATGCGGGACCATCCTCGTTTGTGAAAGTTCCTCAGTGGCCGAACTTCGACTGGTATGGCGACTATGCTTGAGCGAGCCATCTAGATAACTGACGTTGGGACTGTTACTGGATTTTGGTACCTGACGTGCATTCCATTGAAGTAATGTTGGCTTGGAACGAGGATGAGGGAGAATGAGGAGAATTGGAAAATGCAGACAATGACGCTGGCTGACCTCAATCCACTCGTGGTTTGTGTGCGTCTTTGAATCAGGGACTATTAATTTGGCTTATGGAAGTTCAAACACATGAATTATGATGTGCCCGATGCCGTTCGCGTTGAAGCTATCCAGATGTGGTGATGGTAGTGGGGCGATTGAAGATATGGAGTGTGCCACGGCGATCGTAAGACCTTGTGGGGCAGATTCAAGTTTCTTGCCGGTCGTGCCTGTCGAGGTAACAGAAAAGCACTGGTAGTGGGCTAAGTGGGAAAGTGAGAAGTGTCGTGCCCTGGCTTGCTCGTGTTAAGGTGTATGTTTATTGTGTTTGACGAATGGTGAGCTCCTTATCTGGAAGCACCCTCTTTATCGGCCTGTTTCTTAGTACTAACCGTTTCGAGTGACTTGCGGGCGGGCTAATTGTCATATTCGCTTGAGCTGAAGCGTCCCCTCTCCGTAATATGCGCATTGGGTGGCAGACAGACTAGACCACGTGAATGCAGCCTGATGAGCTAGCGGTTCTTGAATTTTGACCTTAGGGCTTATGATATAAACTACGAGTGCGAGCCGCAAGCGCTCAGGTCGTGCGGATTGGGCGCCGCCGAAAAGAAGAAAACAAAGGCGCTAAGACATCGATCTAGTATGGGCATGGCTATGGAATATGCCACGGCGGCCATAAGGCCAAGTGGGACTGAACCAAGTTTCTTGCCAGCGGGGTCTGTCGAGGTAATAATGGCGTGTGCACCAGTAGTCCGACAAAGCATCGCGTGCATTAGCTTGCTTGTGTTCTGTTCTGACCACAGCACGATAACTCGTCCGCGTTGGTTGCTCCAATGAAGGGGGATTCGTTTGGTCTGATCTGGGGATGAAAGACTGATCGAGAGCCCTGTGGTCTGATTGTCGCACTGCCCTTATCCAGGTTGAAAGAGGCGGCGCTGGATGATTATGAGGAGGAAGAAGAAGCTGGAAAAAAAGGCAGGTCGCGAATGAAGAGGGCGGCTAGTTTAGCCATATCGAAAACGATGGACTTGGCCACGACGGCTTTGCGTCGCAAGGGAACCGAGCCGAGTTTCTTGCCCGTACAGGCGGTGGAGGTATGGTGACTGAAGAATGTTATGAATCCTGTGCATGATCTGCCGATGAAGCAACGCGTGCCGGCTGATGTCTCTGGAACGTACATAGCTGAAGTAGTCGTCTGGACCAACTGTGATCGGCAAGTGCTGTCGATGGTTTCAGCTGAATTACTACACTTGGTGTCCGGTTATTTTAGTCAGCAACGTGCCATGTTCAAAACCCCAGCGGCACCCGGTGCAGCATTGTTTGGTGGGTCTGGTGGAACCACAGCGCTGTTCGCGGCACCCTGCGTGATGGAGGAAATGCAAATGTCCAGAATGGAAATCGCAACAATAAACGTAAGATCGGCGTAGGTTAGGCGGCGTATTAGTGCATGATACAGTTGAGAGGAGGCCGTAAAGATGCGGGGGTTGGCCGGTGTCCCGCACCCTGTGCTACATTGTACTAGCATATGTAGCACTGTTGGTTGCTTTCTTGGCTCGGTACGCGTTGCTTTGTCATCTAGCACACTGATCCCTGTTTTTAGTTGCACTAACGTGATGTGGCTTTTGCATGGTTGTCTGTGTCGTGGCGGTCCTGCTTTCAGTGTGGGCCCTCGTCGAATGGTATGCTTGTATTGTTTTAGGTTCAAGAAAGTGTTATCTGCACGTCGTTCGAGATCGCTCGTCCGACTACCATTCCATCGGACAACGCGTCGCATAAGGTATGGCTGTCTGAAGATGTAGTTTTGAGCTTTTTCCAATGCATTTTAATTACAGGTGACTGTGGCGCTGATCGATTTGAAACCGGATTTCGAATACGAAACTGTTCCGTCGAAATCGCCACTGGCTTATCTGAAAGCTCGTGTAAAGAATACGAGTCAGTATCCGTTACTGCCTGGCCCAACGTCGGTCTTCTTGGATAACAATTTCGTCGCGAAAAGTCAGTTGAAAGCGGTCAGTCCGCAAGAAGAATTTACCTGCTCGTTGGGTGTGGATCCAGCCATACGCATTGAATATAAGCCTGCTAGAAAATTCCACGAGGAAACAGGTCTTTTGTCGAAATCGTCTGTTACGACGCACGAACAAAAGATTGCCATCAAAAATACGCGCTCGGATGCGATCAAGATTACGGTGGTCGATCACTTGCCCTTGAGCACAGAGGAAAAAGTGAAGGTGAGTTGGGGCTGAGAGGAGGTACCAATGATGTCATGCCCATTCATGGTGCGGGTGTGGCCGACCAAGCCAGAGGCGTGAACCCATGGGTGGGTAGGCGAAAGGTAGCTGGTGCCGTTATCTCGTTAAGTGAAAACTGGAAGGTATTTTTTGGAATGTAGCGAGAAAGACGACTTTCTCTCCAAAGATTCAAAAAAAGTTGTGCTTGCGGCTGATCCCATTTTTCATTGATCGTATGGAGCGACATAGTTTGGGCGGATTTTGCATTTATAGGTATTGATTATTGAGGATAGGTTTTCCCGCCCCCTTGCCCCTTGTGTATTGCTAATCTTAATCTCACGTCTCTGTTTTTCAGGTTCACTTGATCGAGCCACAAATTCGCGAGAATTCGAAAATCGCTAGAATTAACAAGCAGAACAATCTGGAGTGGGAGTTGCCAGTAAACGCTGGCGAATCGAAGGAGATCATTTTGAAGTATCAAGTGGACCATCCGAAGGGCGAACAGCTGGAATATAAAGAAGACGAAGCTTGAAGGAGTTGATGGGGGGGAGGGGAGGAGGCGATTCGCACAATCACATTATTTTATGACACTTATATGCATATTTATATTTTATTATTACTTCCCCGAGTGCGATATGCATGGATGGAGAATAGTGATTCTTATTTGATACCTGGCACTTCCCTAAGTCTGCACTTAGGGGATTTGGCACTTCCCTAAATCGATTTTTCTTTGTGGTGTTTAGTATTGGTGAAATAAATTACAACGAATGGAGCATAGTATGGGTCGAAAGGAAATCAAGAAGTAGTAAACATGATGCCAGATGATGATTGGATAGCCTCCTGTGTGGACATGGGTTTGTATCGTGAATCCAGTGGCCGTCTTGTGGTCTCCCCAATGAACGATGATTTTCCTCCCAACCCTGCGGCACATGAAATATGCTCAATAAGCTAAGTATTCTGTCTTCTGTATCTTTTCCGCTAAAACATTCAGGCATGGTGTTCATCGGCGCACACGCGGGGGGATACCCCCACCACCCCGGAAACCTATTTGAGGGGAATTATCAAGTCAAGTGAGCTTTTGGAGGAACTAAACGAGGTCGAAACATAACTAAACGGTATACCGAGCCGAGTCTTGAAGTGAGGTAGATACGCTGCAGCTACAGTGAGTAAACATAGCTTAGAACCTGAATACAACCAGAACCTAGCCACTACATCAAAAGATTCAGCTAATTATTCCTAAACCTTCTTCAGGACTTTGTCATTGCCATGGAGCCAGAGGGTCAGATGGTGTACAAGTAAGGACTATGTGAGTTCTTGCGTGGCAGCGGCTTGGTACGCGTTGATCGTACATGCTCACACTCTCACGCTTCATATTATTTAGTGCAGCCAAGACTTGCCAGTCCATTGAAATGAGTGTGCACATTATCAGGACAGGATCACCGTCTGTGGCATCTGTTGCCAGTGTAACTAGCGCATTCAGGTAGCGGGAGAGCGTCGAGACCGAAGTCTCTGGGCAAAAACTCCGACTGGAGACGGATTGGTCTCGCGACTATACATGCCTAGAAGAAAGATCAACCGGAGAGGTTGGCGTCTCTCAGCCAGGGGAGAGTATCGATCTCCACACCGACAGGGATGCTGGTTACACCAGATAAATGCTCAGGCGACGGATTGCGCATGGCATCAGTCAGCCAGGCGAATCGATGCTTTTTCGACAAAATAATCAGCAGCATCAATCAAAGACAAACGTGCAAAGCAAAGTTTTCGTAAAATTTTTGAGTCCCACATTAACTTTTTCGACAGGTCAGCCGTGAAGCAAACTTCGACATATCTCGTGGCGTGTGGCGCTAGACTCTCGGCAGGTTCCAAAGACAGGCAGAGTTGGGCTGTTCGAGGGTACATACTGTACATAACCAACTGTTCTTCCCCAGTGTACTCGAAGAACTTCAAGCACCAAGAGGAAAACGGGTTGCCTTTGAGCCCAGCAGTTTGACATTCATGTTCTTGGTGCTGCAGCGTCGGCTGGGCGTCTAGGATTCGACCCCGTCAATAAAGGATGATTGTGTACTGTACCGGAAACTCTCCCTGGCCTTGCAAGCCAGAACTGTGGAGGCCGAGCCGAGGTCTGAGTTAGAAAACAAACTAGTAGACACCGAGAGGGGTTCGGCTGTCCATCGCCAGCGGTGCTCGAAGGCACCTTCCATTGTCCGAGGTGGCTGGTGTCTAGACCAGGATCCGTAATTTGAAGAGGAATGCGTCTCTACGCCCCCTTCCACTTTAAGTTTGCGCCATCCCTGCTTCCTCTGGAAAAATTGCGCCATTTATTTAATGCGCCTTCTCCTGTCCTCATTTCGCCGTTTTTGCCAATGGCGACCTGACTTTGGTTTTTCTGGTCATTATGTGTTCACTTTTGTTGACAGAAAAATTTGATTTTGAAAACGTGTATAGAAACATCAAATCTTACTCGTACACGACATTTTTAGAACGCGTAAGGCATCAGCTGCAGTCTAAAACAAGACAAGTCACTCACAATCAGTCGTGATCACAGTCACTCGTTGTGATTGCGAGTTTGCGGGAAAGGAGGAAGAAGCTTGTGTAGAGCAGCGTACAGCGACGATGAGGCACACTTTTAAGGGAAGAAATTGAGCGGCAGCCATTGGCTTGTCAGCGATTGAGGCAGCTGAAAAAATTGAGGATGTTCGAAAAAGTTCTTGATCAAACTGTGCTCTATCCGCACATAACGCTCATTCATTCTCACTTTACACACCCCCAGTCACAGTGCTAACCTAAAATTCTGCGGCATCCAACGATCCTGATCGATTTGTGCTGCCTACTCAATCCTGGTCCAGCTGTACTTATCTCAATCTACTGTACTCAACCCTTAACCTCACAACGGTTTCGCATTTTACTGCACTTACCAGCGGCTGCATACATCGTCGTAATCGTTACATGTGTGTCCGTCCGCGTTCTCTCCTTTATTTCGCAAACGGTCTTGACCACCATAGTCTTGTCGGGATCCGGCTGATGGCTGTGCTCTCCTCGAGGATCCGGGTTTCCGTTCTCGAGATCTGTCCACAGTTTGCCTGGGCAGTCCTTTTGCACGCAACGCCACCGCTTTCTTCTCGCACTTGCTGGCTCAATAAAGCGATAAATGTAGCCCTGATATGAACAAGCGTCCTTCTGCTTTACTGTTTTGAAGAATTCCATGATTTGGATTGAAAAGAGAGAAGGCCAAAAGCAAATGAAGCGCAAATACCGGGCTTGGCTAGATATGTTTCGTTGACCTGACAGATGACAACTGCCAATAGGTTTTCGGCCAATAAAACAAAGACCCATTGTCCATTGTTACCATTAAACTAGACGCACCTAACAAACCTAATAAGGCGTGTATATTACCCAGAGTACTATTCAGGGCGCAAATAGAGTAGGCGGAATTAGGACCGCGCAATTAAACACGGCACAGCCTTTACATTCCTTCAGTAGATGGAGTCCACAACAATTTAAAAGGGAGATGATGATCCTATTTGGTTGGTACTTACTACACCGATTCTAAGCTTTATACCTTGCAGCACTTGTAGGACCACTACTGCATGGAGATGTGCGCTTTGGGTCATTTAGCGATTACAGGGCCTTATATGGAAACAGGATACGTGGTCCTGTGCTGGATTTCCATCCTGCTAAGCTATGCTTTACTGTACCAAAAGCCTTCTTGATTCACTGGAGAGGCTAAGCGCGTTGGCTAAAAAAGTAACGAGGCATTAAAAACGGAGATAAGTCGCAAAGGTCTTGAAAACATTGAGTGAACAAAACGCAATATCACAGTTGATCGTATATTCCACTTGGTCACTACTGAGAATTCAAACTTCAAGCTTTGACTTCCAACATCCTTCCCCTTGTTTTGAGGCTGTCATTTCTGCTTGCCGCTTCCTACAGTAAACACAGTATCGACATTCTGCGAATATGAATCAGACATTGCGCATGCAGGCCACAGGTTGATGATGAGTTATGCCTTGACTACGATGCCCAGTCTTCAAGACTGCTGCACAGCCAACAGCATGGCTCTTCGACAGAATAATTTACTTTCCATCACGCACAAACTTTCCAAAGACGAGTCGAAGACAAGTGAAGAAATATGAACCATACATGCACAATCAATGCAAAAAAACCAATACTTCAACAAAAACAACACAGCAAACTAGCATCATGTTCTCACATTTACATACATACACACTGTATGCACGTAGTACGCAAACTCCATAGTCTGTTCATTGCACATTTGCGCCCACTTATCGTCTACACAAACGAGTCAAGTCCGCTGATACGGTCTGCACAAAAATCTAAAACTAGCTAAATCTAATAGTACATTGGAAAAAATAGTACCAAGAGTCCGTTGATCAAAAATTAACAGAAACATTTCTGAAAGAAGTTTCCAAAACAAGCGCAGATTGCTCACTCAAAAGCTGCACATATAAAAAAAATGAAGCATCTCTAACTCCCACTCGCAATCACGACCTACAGTATAAACGAGAGACACGGCCAGCACAAAACAAACCATACTCAAATAAATATCCGCCAGGAAATCGCGCAGTGGCGTGAATATGAATATGTGTAGAACACTACCTTATTTGTCAACATATTGGTTTAGCGCGGATTGTGAGCCGCCACGCCGCCACTCGGTGCCCCGCCTGCACCCGTTGCTGCGGATGACGAGGGGAAAGCAGAACGGTGAAAATGGACACAATGCCATTTGCCGTCCCTTCGATGCCAAACACGGGTTTCCTCCGACTGCCGAGTTGACGATAGGCCATTCCTACAAGGAAAGACGTGACTGACGGCTACAGAAGGTACCCGGAAACGACGGCCTTCTTTGCCCCGGGGCCCTTAGATAGTAAAGTGCCAGCGTATCGTACCTCATCCTGGACGCCTGGACAAGAATTCTACGAGCCCCACAAAAGGCTCTTATGAAAGCTAATAGGAAGTGTGACGTATGCAAGGCAAAAGGTACCACCCGCCGACCCCTAATGCCACGTCAATCCTCTGACACGTCTCTTACTTATCAACAGATTGCGTCAATCGAACGTAGGCGATGCACGCCGCATCGTCGCCTAGCAAGTGCACATGCGGACTCAGTATTATTGAACGTGCATTCTTCACAGAATTGGATGCTGACGGTGCTAAAATATTTCAAATTCCTTCTTTCTCTCCAACAGTCATCGCACCAAACTAAGCTTACAATGATGATCGAAATAAAATTTGTGAAATTCTAATCCCTCGATGAGATTTCCGAGCGCTTCTGGCTCAAAACTGGTCATGCTTGTATCGCAGAGTTTCCTATAATTTAAAGTCGCTGTAAAAATGTGTTCCAAATTAGAAACGTTTGGAGTGCAGACATGAGCAAATGTGCCCATAGACCACTTACGCATATGTGCTGTAATCGGACAATGCAATGGAATCGCAAAGTTGCTCCGTTAATTTGATAATCTCGCTTTTTCTAGCTAAAAACACAAAGTAGTGCAGTTTTCTAAAAGGGACTGGAAGTGATAAGAGCGAACAAGGTCTATTGCACACGTGAGGACAACAGGTAGTACTGCTAGATCGGACTACTCACATCAGATGTCTAATCCGCCATTATTAGGACAGTCAACAGACGTTCGACCTGGAGGGGCATCATGCTACGGGGGGCATCTATCGTCTATGGCAGTAGGGGGTTAGAACGGGGGAGCATGCGTACAAAGCCCATGCTTCGGATACATGCAGGGTCAGTAAAATAGGGTTCCAAAATCCGAGTAGTATCTCGAGGGACGGATATGTCTGGCGTGCATTTGGGATCACACCACTCTCGTGCAGTTGGAAGCAGTAGCGCGGAGACAAGAAGGCAAACCAAGAAGAAGGCGAGCCGAGTCACCACACTCAAGTCTAATCGTTCCTCTAATTGCCTGAACTGAGATCGCACGGCTAGATTACTCGTAGACAGGAGTAAGGGGATTCACAACAGAGGTACCATCTACGTCTAGGCGTGCCGTGACGTCCAAGCAAATGAGCACACGGTGGCTTGCTCTGATCACTCACTGGACGGAGGCAAGCCGGGCGTCGTCGGTGTCGTTTGGGGACTAGTCATGGGGACGACGGCTGGTGCCACCGCACTTGTTGTGGCCGTGGCTCCAAGAGCGACAGTGTCCACGTGTATCACCGTATTCTCGTGCTTCAGATTGGTCCCGCTGCCGCCGCCTGAGAAACATGGAGGCACGATTCTGGCACCACAGCAAACAACCCAGCTATACGGTTCTTATACTTATGGAAAGGAGGCCGCGTCAACAACGCGAACTTGAGCCTGTCACCGTCGAGGACCCACGTCAGAATCAGTCGAGTATAAAATATGTGACACGGTCCTTTCCTTATTTAGATGCGCCCTACGTCTTGTGTATAAGCATGTGCTTAGTCGGTCATGATCCCCGCCGACACCCTCCCCTAAGCCACACGCACACACTCCTCGATCAGAACTTGTAGCCCATAAAAAGCACATGACTCGAAAAAGAAGGGGATAAAAGCAGCAGCTCCGAACCATGTGACACTCAGACAATGCAGAGCAGCCCATAGAATCAGAACACACCTGAAATGAGGAGAATGGACGCCGAGACGGAAGGTCGTAAAGGAGCGCGACAGTCCCCTCGATCATGGGGAAAGATATTCTTGGGTAACAAAGAGCAAAATATTAACTTACTTTTCACTTCACCATCTTGTTCATCGATTGTTTGCTGCGACTCGTTTGACTCCTTGATAACGCCAGCGCCATCTTTCTTGTTCAATAAATTTTTGCCTAAAAGCGCAAGAAAATTACATAAAAGTTTGTGCCAATCAGGTTCGTTTGCCAACACAACGACTGACAATGAGCCAATTGGCCGTATCATAAAATAAACCTATGATACAGAGTCCGAGTGATCGATCGACTATCAGGGCAGTATTGCCCATCACCGTATCATTGAGCTTATCAAACTTGGCAACATCAGTGCACAACGTGCAAGTGACAAGGCGATGCATCAATCGAACCCTAATCGCCCATGCTTACTCAGTCCAAGGCTCGATACTGAATACCCGGTTCCGTCATGAGGCACTAGCAGATCCGTCGTCGATACACGCTCGACATCTACTTTACCCAACTTTACCGATCCATCACTTTTTTCAGGCTTGGGACTAGGTCTTATTTCGGCGATGGCAGTTGGCCGACCCTTGTCACCACTCGACGCCGCCTGTCTACTTTCGTCGTTTTTTCTCACTTGGTTTTTCTCACCAGCACTTGTCAATCGAGGCACTGCTCGTTGATACAGGTGCTGTCGGCTGGCGTAGTAGACAGCAATTGAGGAGACAGCCAGCAAGCACAGAGTGGGCCAATTGTTGAGCAAGACAGCCGTCAAGAATGGGAACCATGGCATAATGGCCAATGTCCTAGCCAAGCTCGACCAAGCTCTTGTCACACATCGACTTCCTGCCTGACAGCAACAAGACGCGGATAGTCACTCAAAGACTCGAAAAAACCCATACCGTCCAGTGCACATTTAATCAAGACGAAAAAGAGCGCATTTATTTCGATCAATTGACATCTGCTGAGGCGAAAGCTTTTTTAGCCATTTCGAGCCAAGTGATGGCAGGCGAATGGACCAGCCAGACCAGACTAGGGTTAATTTCGTTGCCTGGCTGCTCATGGACGCTTCGATTTCTTCACTCCCAAGCTCACAGCCCCAAATAAAGAGAGCGGGGCGTGAAGAGTCGAATTCTCATTGGAACAAATCGAAGAGGACGATTGAACGCCTCGCAGTCCACCAGACGAGAAATCTCGCAGTTTCTTCGAAGAAGAGCGGGAGCGGAAAAGAGAGCAATGAAAAAGTCGGACTTTGGTTCGCTTAGCACATTTTGTTGAGGAAAAGAGAAGAGTAATCTGGCGAACGAGTAACCGCACTCGTTCTTGGACTAAAGTCGAAACGGATGGATGAGATTGTTCCTCAGAAGAGGGCTGCCTGGTGTTTCGAGTCACCACGTGCTCTGCCCCATGACAAATGTTTCAGCCATTACAAACAACATTCTTATCCAGAAAGAACCCGTTTGACTGCACATTCGAGACCAACACTTGGACGAGGCAGTTAAAGATCGAAAAGCAAAAAGTGCAATGACAATCAGCAGAGGCAAAGGCGGGACGCGTCTGACAACAACGCATCCAGCAAATGAGATCATACTCAACGATATTATGCAAAACCTGGCCAATTCTAACGCGCCTGCTGCGACGAAATTGGTAGATATGAATAGTGAGTGGCCGTGGGACCGACAGGATAATCAGAGGTGCGGATATATGCTCCCCTGTGGTAGCGTTATGATAAGATCTTTCCACTCGGAGCACCTCGACGGTACCAGGCGAGTCACCCACGGCCTGGCGTGCAAGGCCAGCGAGGGATTAGGTTCGCAAACCGACCTCCGTCACCGAGATTGAACCCGGGACGAGTCCAGCCACTCGCTCCCAAGCAATACGGAGAGACGAAAGCTGAACCGCTGCACCAACGCGCCCGCTTCCCACAAGCACAGATGGTCAAAAAGCGTCAGAGAGGCCTGTAATGTACGAGAGCCACTCTGGCTTTCAGTGTTGGCCTTCCTGTCGACAGGGATGACCCCTCATCTGATCACAAGACCCTAAGCTTACCACATACATAGTGTAGAGAAGGTCACCCCGATCGCTGAGCCAGTGGCAGTGGATGCAAGTGTGCTTTGATTTTCGTTCTCGTCAACCAAGTCTTCCTGCGACTCTTGCATGCAGGGAGATTCCAGGTTTCCAAACTCAAAAGAGTTATCACTGCTGGGCGACGATGACGACGATGACGATGTGGGAGGACTTAACAGGTCCAACTGCTGATCGCCGCCATGGGCCGAACTACGAAACGTGGACCCGCTGCAGCCGTTCACGTAAGAGGCATAGGGAAGGAGGCAAGAGGCGGACGAGGAGGAATGAGCTTTTGTTTCGTGGATGCCCACGCCGGCCACGAGTCCGATCACGCTGCCACTATCGTAAATGGCATCTTTCACGCGGGTCTGATTAGCTATCCCGTAATTTTGTTGAGCGAGTGGTTTAGGATCGATCGGTGGTGATTTCTTTGATCGTCGTCTTCGAAATGATGGTGGAAGGGGAGATCTTATTTTCCTTCTTTCCCTTAATTCCGTTTGCGATTCGAAAAGTCTCAAAGTCTGTTTCCGATGTCTTTGTTCTTCTTCCTGGAGCTGCTTAGGCGATTGGCCCAGCACCAAATAGCAATAAATCGTGTTCTGCATGGACTCGACCACGGCCGCCCCAGTGTGCACTGATCGTGCCAGGAAGTCTAATATGGCATTGGCCGTATTCGAAACCTTTCTCGTGGCGGAACTGGGCCCGCTGCCACTCCCACTCCGACTACCTTTCGAGGAGGAGCCTGATAAAGCATTTGGAGGTGGGAATTGGAAGAAGCGACTGCCCGAGTTGATGCTACTTCGACGTTTAATGGGCTGTGAGTGACCACTGGTCGAAGGTCCGGTTGGACCACCGCTACTGTTACTTCTCCAAACACTAAGACCTGGTGAACTCGGCGAAAGTTTCGACGCTAACGGCGCCGATAAGGGCGGCGACAAGGGGCGTCGATTAGATGACATGAAACAAGAGATGAAAATTAAGAGGAAATAATGAATATCCGAATCCGATTCTATGAGCGAGCGCGTAGAACAAGTAGCAGAAAAAAGTATTTTCATCAGCTTCCCTGTCTTTTCTGCTCAAAGTTTGAAAATTGGTCAATCTGTTGAGAGCGGAAGCAGAAACAAGCGTTCAACACAGGCCTAACACTCCTTTTTAGCCGTCTGGTCTGGTCGACGGGCGGGCAATAGAGAGCGACGGCGAAAAAGAGAGAGAACTGGCCTGTGAGGCGGTAATGAGACGCAAGGGCGGAAATGAAATTTGATCGAACCAATGCCGTTTGTGGCAAACACCGGATAACTGCACGCATTCACGAGCAAGAACCAACAGGACCAAAGAAAGGGAGCATGGGGGATCTTGCGAAAAAATCGCCAAGAGTTAAACACCCATCCAATTCCCCAAACTGAACTCGTCTTGGCCCCGTTTCACTCGCTTAAGCTTCGAGAAAAGGGGGAAGACACGACCAAGTCGCGTCATTTTTATCGATCTACTCTCCGAAAATAAATACAGAATTGTTCAAAACACTCTGCCCAAAGTGACTGCCTTCCGCCAGTTTTATTGTCAATTCTCTGCAGATCGTATGAAAATGAGTTCACCCTCGTGGGTACTTTTCGACCAAGGATACAACCCAGACCACGTGCGATGTTTCCCGGACTGGGCATAATGGTAGATGCTTTTAACTAACACTCCGACGTCGACTGGGATATGCCCAAATGGCGCACTTTATGCCTCGCCTATCACGATTAGCTTTCGGAAAAAGGGCCGAGTTTTTGTTTCGAAAAGGGCATTCGCGCCAGAAAGTGATATCCTTGCTCGGGACAGGAAGTGCAAAGCGTACGCTTGTGCAGTTTTGTACACGAAGCTGACACTGACGAAACAACGACTGCCGTCACGCACTAACAAGAATGCATATGGCACACACCACTGCAAAACGAACAGCACACCGTCCATCCTAGCACGATGCTTCTTCCCAGCCCAGCCCAGCTTCTTCCCAGATTCCAACACTCTGCAGTATTGTACTTTCGCACAAAAAATACTTAAACTTTGCTTGATTAAGTGAGAGTATTTGAAACCAAGTATGCATGTGCAAGAAGGATTGTGATAAAGCGGCTTACTTGAATCGCAATTGGCCAGGACTCTGCTGTCCGAAGAACTGGCACTGTTTTTTATTTCTAGAAACAAATGACACATTCCAAGATTTGTATATATTTTACTGGGCCTACTAGGCTGAAGTTGACTGGTACTAGGCCTAGCTCGACCAGCGAGGAAATTTCAGGGCGCTGGTGCTTTAATCAGCAAGCTGATTGCGCATATGAAACCATAAGACTAATACACACAGTCGAAACACGCAGTAAGTGATAGGGGTATGCATGAAGTTGGCTAAAAGGTTGATGTAGAAAGCTGGTACTACGACAGTATGGAGGCCGCCACACGGGAAAGAGCAAAAGTAGAAAGGGAAGACCAGTGACATATCAAAAGCCTCACCCCACTGACACCCTCAAGCACACTGACACTGCATGCAAGAGCACTGACACTGACACTGAGACAAAAGCACAGCTAGAAGCAAACAAAGCAACAGAGAGAATGCACGACAGCAGTGGGCTTGTAGCAGTCATTCTCTGCATTTTGTAAATTATCTTGTCTATGCCCATGACACCTTCGACATGCAGTCCTCAAATTAACACGTAACTTACTCGACAAGTTTCTCGTCGCAATCATTGTCGTCAATATGGCCCCCTAAAAACAGCATTATTCAACTTAGTGACAAAATACAGTCATAACTTGAAAAAATCACCTTCAATTTACGCCGCGCGTTAAACTTCTTCAAGCAATCCACCGTGTCTTGACGGTGCATTAGCGATGCTACTCTTTCTCGTTGCTAAAAGGATTTCGATACATGCTTTGGGAACATGTCCGCAGTGAAGTGACTTACGCATATCCAAGGATGTTTCAGGGCTTGCTCGGCTGTAATTCTTTTCCTTGGATTTACAGTTAGCATGCTATTTATAAGATTTTTTGCTTCGGGCGTCACCGTATCCCATTCTGGACTCGGATACTAAAACGGAAATGGATATCGTTTTAAGATATCGGCGTTGGAACAGGCTCTGATATCGCTACTTGGCTGCAAAGATGTGTGAAACGTGTGCACCCGGTTACACTATGATCTAACACGGACCTAAGAGAACCTAGCAGAAAGGCCAGCTTACATCGTACGCCCCAGCTTTAATCTGTGCATACAGCCGATGTTGGTCTTCGTCCCAAAAAGGTGGATAGCCCACCAGAAGAATATATAATATTACACCTGAAAAAAGCACCTTGATTTGTGTCCCTTTAAAATTCAAACTATTCATTACCGCATGCCCATATATCCACCGGTTTCCCATAAGGTTCCTTCTTAAGCACTTCAGGCGAAAGATAACCCGGCGTACCAGCAAATCCTGCAATCGAAAATCCCAGCCACTCGCTCGCTCACACATTTTATCCTGCTTACCAAACCAAGCTTCCTGATCGCCTTGAACTTCTATGGCTAAGCCAAAATCAGCCAATTTCACGGCGGCACCCTTGGCTTTGCTGGCGAGTAATAAATTTTCCGGCTAAAAGCAAAAATCTGCTTACATTTACGGCTAATCAAAGTAATGGATTAAAAGTTGGGAGTGTCCATTTGTCAGGGTACACCAGTGCAGTGTCCTTTTGGCTCGGGGCCCAATCTGGTCGGAGTGCCATTTTTATGATTAGGACCACGAAAGGGTAGGACATGAATTGGCAGACATACAAGAGCCGTGCGAGAAGAACAGGCACCACAGGTCGGCACGAGGCGTTTACCTTCAAATCCCTGTGCACTACGCTGTTAGTATGGCAATAGCATATGCTTTCAAGAATTTGTTGAATGCAGTGACTACAAGAGAAGCCAAGAAAGGACCCATTAGTACACAAAGAATTGTCAATATATTCCACTCACCTTCATATCTCTATGCACAACATCGTAATTGTGGCAAAAAGAACAACCTTCCAACACCTGATAAATACAGTGACTAGAAAAAAGAAAAACAAAACAAGCGATAGAACAAAATTAATTCCAAATGAAAGAAAACTGAGAAGATTTTTTGCGAATTCTAGATCAAATTTAATCTGATGCTCACAACAATTGGAGATAGAGCGAAGAAAAGAAACTTCGGGGGCTGATTTTGATGAAAATCAATAAAGAAAATGTGCAAAATATGTAAGTTGAAACAGTGTGAACTAAAGGAGAAGAGGTGGAGAAAAAAGAGAAATGATAAAACCATTGATCTTGCATCGTGTTCAGCTCGGCACATACCTAGCATCGGCTTCACTGTAGAACTCTCGCGCCACTATGTCCTCGAATAATTCACCCCCAGTCACTCTGAAACAGCGTGCCAATGGTTGCACTTGAAAAAATTGATAGGGAAAATGTTATAGCTTACAAGTCGAAGACCAAATAATGAAAGCCTTCCTCTTGAATGCTATCGTGTAGGCGTACTGAAAATAAAGCGAAGGCAATGTCATGCCAAGTGGGCAAAGAGGGCATAAGAGGCAAGCGGATATCAGTTACTCGAAGAAGCTATATCCATGGCCCAGAGAGGGCTTAAAAATCGATTATATATATCATAAATATGGAATCGGAGGCTGCAATAGCGCTCGCATTCACTATTTCAAGCATCGGCTTATGTCTGATCACGAATTTTTATCATGCGGCATTCTAACAGTGACAATGGAAGTTTAAATTCCCACCTCTATTTAACTTATGACAACGCAAACGAGGAGTTTGGGCCCCATGCGTATGCGTGCGCCAAAACAAGTTGGAAACCAGAAGCACGAAGAGGACTTTTTAGCGTCGATCGAAGAAAACTGGCATTAAATTCTAGTTTTTTAAGAGGGCTATGCTACCCTTGCTAGAAGTCAGAGCGGAAATTTAAAAAAGAGAAAAATTCAAATGTGTATCTGCATATACAGTACTATTCGGGCATCGATTTTTAGGTCCTTAGCTTGAAGCAGAGCTGCTGCGGTCTCTGTCACGTCAGCCAGAACCCCTCACACAGTCCAACATACCAATATTGGCGTGTTGCAATTTCCGACATATCCGCGCCTCGCGTTCCAGTTTCTGAAAATCTGAAAAAACGGCCACAAGTACAGTACGTAACTTTTTCATGTACACATCGACTTATTCGCTTACCTCGAGCGGATAACTTCTTCGTGTTTATAATTTTTGCGGCATATTCAACTGACGTAGGTTTGTGAAAACAACGTCGCACTATTGAAAAGGCCCCTCTGAAAGGAGAATAATATGGGCTAGTTGTAAGCTTAATTGACTTTTCATACTAGTTGGTCTTGATAAACCTGGAAATGTAATTTCCGGAAATGAACGTTCAATTACCTTCAAGCTCCCTATGCTTAGCGCTACAGTAGATAGGAGAGTATGGTCGGTACACGCGGGACGATGACCAAGTAAATGACTATTTGAATGATTTCTCAAAAGGCCTTCATCAACACGTCAAGTCGACATACGTGTTTTCGATCAGCAGAAGCAATCAGCACCTGCCGTCCATCAAAAATGTTAGTTGGCCATTGTCTACATCGTGTCATATGACTCTTTCATAACTCACATATGCATGTCAGGTCAGAATATGCTGTGATATTTCTAATGACAAGAAAACATTTTCTGACTGGTCTTAGCACGTGCATTAACATTTGTCTTTCCAGGAAGCGGATGTCTGTATGTTCGAACAGTTCACCTTTCGTCTAAGCGCTTGTGACTTTTTTCTAAAAGACCTTTTCCCAAAGTCAACTGCAATTTTTCGTTTTAGTAAAACGTTTCAGGAAACGCTATTCTCACTTCCGGCCTTGCTGGCGAGAAATATAGTGGCCCTTAACGATGGCTGTTGATTCGGATATGTGCTCTGGGAGATGGGGCTTGTGTTTCCTAATTTAAATGCCTATCTCTTGTTGAGATAGAAACCTAAAAAGGCATATTTCCATTCTTCTCTTTCCGTTTCCGACAATCCCTAATCCACTCTGGTCACCGTCCTCGAGGCGGGCTCGTATGCAGACGAGGCATTGCTCGATCGATCGATTTTACCTTTTCAGTCGCATAAAAAAGTGTTTACGCACATGGAGTCTGGCTGGTGGTAACAACTGCATCGCGCATATGCAAGCGGTTGGGTCTCTCTGTCGGGCGCTAAGATGAAGGTCTGGGCGTGGAAAGCTTAATTGAAGAGTTCAATGAAACGAAGCGCCAGCGGCAACGTGGGCGTGGTTGGCCAGCACGTTGATCGAAAATGGAATGGGGCCCTGATAGGACGGCCTGCAGTCTCTTCCTCGCTCCCTATCACTCGTATAAGGTACATGAAATACGCGCGCTTGATATGCTCTTTTGTCGGCGAATCGGGTCGAAATCGATAAAGCTGGTGTTGAACCAAGCATGGAACTAGTGCTGAGGGAAATTGATGAAAGTGGATGCGCCCGAGCGAATGGTCATATATAGCCCATCCGGTCGACTAGGTGAAACTTTGTGCCGATAGTAACCATGCTTCGACGAAACGAGCCATCCATTCACGTGTATTATCCGAACGCATTATGGACAGCCCCGCGCGGGTAGAGCGAACTCACTCAAATAATGAATACGCAAGCAGCTATGAAGGTGGCTGCACGCCGTTTTTGTCTTTTTAATGACCCTATATGGCTTTGTCGCGAAGAGGGACGCCAATACGCCAAACTCATCCCCTCAACAAGCTTTCGCCCACTCTTCATCAAATCTAGGTTGTCTTAGGAAAATTATCGAAATGGCTTTTAAATCGATTTTTGCTTGTTTGATAGACTCTGCTGGCGAGCAGGTGCGGCCACTGTCATCACGAAACGACGACCACCATCATCAACTAGTAATAAGAGCTTACGGTAGGAAAAGTGTATGCGTCAGAGCCTAGCCTAGCAGGACCGTGGCTGAGCCCTCGAAGCTGAAGAAAACGAACTCTCCTCAGCGTGCATGTGACGGGGGAAGCGGGACAGCTCGATGCAAGTCACAAAGTGAACCGTCAACCTTGCGTGAAATTCATTATGAACCTTCTAGAAATATTGACACAAGACCTAGAACCTCACTTTGGGAAAATATGGCGCGGCACGGGCACACCTGGAGGCAAATGGCTAACTAGAATTGGCCATGGAGCCATAAAAGATTGAGGACGATGGCCGCACAAATTAAGATGACTTACTTTCCGAGCTCCTCTTTCAACTCGTAATTATCGCTAAACTTCGTGGTGGTCGATGGCGTTGGTGATGCTGCCATCGTTGTTAGCACAACCATGCCTTGGGCGAACGAACAGTGTGTCAGTGATCGAACGGCCTCAGCACCACCATCCAGTACTGAATACCAGAGCAGATGTGGTGTGTTTGGCTTGGACGCTTGTCGATTGTTACGAGGGGCGAGAAAATTCGAGTGGGTCTAGCCAACGGACTGATAAATTGTGGAGACTGAAAAAGAAGAATAAGCTTTGTGGCAAATATGCGACTAGGTCGGTCGCGCTGTGTCCCAGATGGCGGCCGGGCTCGGACGCACCAACCTGACCGGACGTGGACGCCTTTACTTCCAGCCTCAACTCGGCACGAGGAAGCGAATGGGCGTTGAACGGTCGACCAGACAGCAGCGGGACTCCGACGAAGAAGGCATCTTAGCGCATTGTGGAACAGTCCGCTCGTCGATTCTCGACGCGAACAACGTTGAAGCTTATAGCGAAGAAAGGGGAAGGGAAAATCGAACCTACGGCGGCTGCCCACTAAAGCTCTCTCCTTGCAGGCACGCCTTTGAAGCTCTGTTGCTGCCAGTCGGTTAGAAGCGATCAATACGTGTTTTCAAGCCAAGCCAAACCAGCGCAGCTGCTCCTCTCCGCCGCCCTAATACACACTCAGTCCGGGCCGCTGCTATCTACACCAGCCGAGAATTTGTTTGCGCCCACAAAAAGTACACAAAAGACGCGTGAAGCTTGAACTCGGTGGCTGACAATCTCGAGTTCCGATCTCATGCACCAAACAATGTTTTGATTAAAATTTCCCTTTAGGCGCCAATTCAAAAGATGTCAAGTAAAGAGCTATCAAATCGTGCAACATTCTGCCAGCCACTTCCGAGAATAGGCACGCCTTCGTTCATACTGTACGCACAGTGCAGGCGAGCATTGCGAATGCACCCCATCACATCCGCCGCATTGGCGAACGTGACCTACTACCTACTTGTCACGCGAGCTCGTCTGAACGTGCATAGCTGACTTCGGATTAGTAAGTAAGTCATTGTCAGAGATCCCATGACAAATACTTCTTCTTATGGTAACTGTATCTTGTCAGCAGGGACCGAAGCACTGTAGTGTAGAAAGTGTAACAGTACACATGCATACTTTGAACAGTATGCTGCGTGTCCGGAAATAAGAGCCACTCGTCAGCATGGTTTCTTGAAACAGGAGCTTCATATAACAAGATTTCATAATCGATGTCGGATGCGCCTGCAATTGTTTGCTTGATATGCGCACACGATTTGAAATTCTAAAGTCCAAATGTCAGCGCCAAGCAGATCAAAACATGAACAGTATGCACAGCTGGCCACAAAATTGGTCCATTTGCGCACCTTTTTAGGTTGCTTTGTAATGCAATAATGAATGTTGTGAGTGTCCAGATATGCTCGTATTTCTTGACGTTGTTCGCGTCGAGAATCGACGAGCGGACTGTTCCACAATGCGCTAAGATGCCTTCTTCGTCGGAGTCCCGCTGCTGTCTGGTCGACCGTTCAACGCCCATTCGCTTCCTCGTGCCGAGTTGAGGCTGGAAGTAAAGGCGTCAGCCCTGTCAGGTTGGTGCGTCCGTTGGGCCTCTGGGACACAGCGCGACCGACCTAGTCGCATATTTGCCACAAAGCTTATTCTTCTTTTTCAGTCTCCACAATTTATCAGTCCGTTGGCTAGACCCACTCGAATTTTCTCGCCCCTCGTAACAATCGACAAGCGTCCAAGCCAAACACACCACATCTGCTCTGGTATTCAGTACTGGATGGTGGTGCTGAGGCCGTTCGATCACTGACACACTGTTCGTTCGCCCAAGGCATGGTTGTGCTAACAACGATGGCAGCATCACCAACGCCATCGACCACCACGAAGTTTAGCGATAATTACGAGTTGAAAGAGGAGCTCGGAAAGTAAGTCATCTTAATTTGTGCGGCCATCGTCCTCAATCTTTTATGGCTCCATGGCCAATTCTAGTTAGCCATTTGCCTCCAGGTGTGCCAGTGCCGCGCCATATTTTCCCAAAGTGAGGTTCTAGGTCTTGTGTCATATATATAGCAGAGGTTCATAATGAATTTCACGCAAGGTTGAGGTTCACTTGTAAATGCTCGCTGCGCTTCCCCCGCACATGCACGCTGAGGGGAGTTCGTTTTGTGACCGCTTTTTGGCTAGGCTCTAAGAACCTTTTCCTACCGTAGTCTTATTACTAGTTGATGATGGTGGTCGTCGTTTCGTGATGACAGTGGCCGCACCTGCTCGCCAGCGAGTCTATCACAGCAAAAATCGATTTAAAAGCCATTTCGACCCCCATTTTCCTAAGACAACCTAGATTTGATGAAGAGTGGGTCGCTTGTTGAGGGGATGAGTTTGGCGTATTGGCGTCCCTCTTCGCGCCAAAGCCATATAGGGTCTAAAAGACAAAAACGGCGTGCATCCACCTTCATCTGCTTGCATGATTCATTATTGAGTGAGTTCGCTCTACCCGCGCGGGGGTGTCCATAGTCGAATAATACACGTCAATGAATGGCACGTTCGGCGCGTAAAAAATGTGCCTCTGGTATGGAAGTGGCTCGTTCTTTATTTACTGTCAGTACATTCATCAAGTGATTGGTACATTTTCTGGAAGTAAATTCAGGTGCCAACATTTTTCTGGTCAAAATTTGGGGTCTCTGGCCTCTTTTTGCATTGTTGGCAAATCTTCCCAAGATTGACAACATTTATCCAAAATTTTATTTATCACCCAGCTCCTAGAATAACATGGCCGGTCTCAGTCATGGTTGCTTTAGGCTTTCACCCTTAGGTTTGTTTGAGCAGGTTTGTGTGCAATGTCCCTTGATTTCTGGCAAAAAATTAAACTATGCAGAATCAGAAACAAGAGTACCTACGTTACCATAGTGCCTGTCGCGAGAATACGCCACTACAAAAGGATCCAAAAATTGAGATTTCTGCCCGCTGGTGCTGCACTCAAATCTTTATTTGTAAACTAATCGTAATGTTGTTTTGAGACCGGTTTACATTAAACTAGGCCATCCATTCGACAAGTGACGAGCGAAGGTGAGTGTTTACCGTGCCAGTGGCAGGACCTGTGAGCCACACCATCTTGTTGTCCCCAGACTAAATTTTGAAGCTTATAAGCAGTGCTTTATTTGGTCAGCTTTTAATTAATGGAATGATATTTCTTGGGAGACTGCGTGGGCGTCAAGTGATTATTTTTCGAGGTGTATGCATGCAAGAAGTTTTTGAAATTGCACCGTACGGATAACGCTGAAGGTATAGTTCGATGCGATGCGTCAAGTAAGCTTGCGATGCGACGTTTTAGGCACCTTTTTACATTGTCAGTTGACCCAAAAGTGTCGCATCGCATCCAACTATACTTTGGGCTTGAGTGTCGTGTTTCATAGACTTTGAGTGCGCATCCTGCGTTAGTCTATCGAATAAACAATGAATGAATGAAGGTTACATAGATGTTTATGTTAGATCCTGCTGGTGGCTGCTGTGGATGTGGCTTTAGCGGCTTAAGGCTGTAAAGCTAGGCCTCGTTGCTGCCATTCATGTAGACACACCTGATTTTCACCCTTAGCGCAGAAAGTACAGTATAAAATCATGAAACCTCACACCTGAGCTGAGCAACTTCGACTGTAGAGCCAAGTTAAAATTTTTAATGGAAGCATAATAAAAAGTTCTCAGCGGACAATAGGAATAACCCTATCTATTTCCCCTTCAGGGATATTTTTAATGACTTGAAAGTCTAAGGCCTCGAAAAAATGTAAAGCGTTGCACACTGACGATTTGTCAAACAAACTTGATGACCACTGATAATTGGCGATTAACAAAATCGTTGATCACTCAGCAGTCGATGATTAATGATTGATCATGTCAGCAGTCAGCAAACACATGCCCTGCTGATCAGTGATCGGCACTAATCCTGATCACTGGTAATAATCGATCACTGAACAGCACACACGTATTCGGTAAAACATAAATTATTGGAAGCGAACCTGCAGACACGAAAGTCAGTCCATCTTTACAGTAAAAGGAACTTTTTCGCTCAACTTCCGAGCTGACCCCCTGCAACGTTTGTTTCTTCGCCGATCTGAGTGCTTCATTGCCTTGATGGTTTGTCACCTCGGCTTGGCTTTTGAGTCCAACATTAAAAAAATTCAGCCAGCGTGTATCCCCATCGGGATAATTTGATCGCTGGTATGTATTTCACTCGGATGATAGTGAGGTGCAATGTCCCTGAATCACCTCTGTATCGCCTGTGCCAGTGTGGATTCGACAGAATGTTTTACATAGATGATTTCACTGATGCAGAGTAAACCAATGACACGAGCTTGTCAGGATATTCCAAGTACGGTTCTTGCAACACTCGACTCTTGATCTTGCACGGCTGATTACCAGTCATGCAGCAGATGATTTCTGATCTTGGACTAGTGCTCGGTTGGTGACCAGTGGTTGATTAACAAACATGAACGCGCACTGCAGATCCCAACGTGGCCTGTGAAACAACCTTCATCTTGCTCTGCACTGCATTGTGATGGATCAGGTTTACTCGCGGATACTGGCCTGGGCCGATCGATAAACGGATGGCTTCGCACCATTTAGCCCAGATATACAGCTCGAGCGAAGGGGAAAGCAAACAAACTGGTACCAAGCAAACACCACAAGAAATTTGTATGAGCAATTCACTCCATTGTGAGAATCTATCCAAAACCAAAAATAAGCAGTGACCAGGGAATTACCGGCTTGTCGCGCCCCTCAGAAGGTACATCTTCTTCTCTGGTTATTATCCTCCTGTGCCCTCGACTTTTACTGATTGCTCCAGGTGTGACAGTCTGGTGTCCTCTAGGACGAAGAAAGCAGCTTCACGTGATCATGTCAGCTCACTGCGTAATGAAGTGAGTGCTGCACCTGAATTGGTGCGGAAGTGACGTTAGACAAGGAAAAGTGGGAAAAGAAGGCTCACTGTGACCAGGTAAACGTCTTTGCTTGATTGATCCCCATTGACTGCTCGTGACCAGCGAGATCACGCGTATATTGCGTGCCCGCGAAGAAAGCCAGGCTGCTAGCAGGAAGAGCATAGACACAAGCCAGACAATTACTTTGAACCACCTCGCGCGGACTACGCGGACTAGTCTCATCCAGTGCCGTACACAGGAGCCTAGGCTCACAAAAAAAGAAACAACCCTTTGCAGTGTCGAGAGACAGAAAGAAACAATGGCAGGATAGGCACATTCGTTTGTGGTCAGGAGACTTGTACGTGGGCTGGGACTCCGAGCTCGCTGCTAACTTAGCTGTGGCGTATATCCCGTCAACTGCTTAGGAGCTTGTTCAGGTACCGTGATCTAGTACGAGCTTCCCCTCCATTGTATGAAACGCCAGCGGCTCCAAGGTAACCAACAGCAAAGTGCCGGCTAGGCAACAGAACGAAGATTCTCCAACGGGTCAAACCAATGCTTGTGTACGTTACCTGGGCAACCTTCGGTCTGTAAATGAGTTCATCATTTCGCCGACTTGGGAAGCTTATTAAGCTCGATGCTGAGCCAGCATTCATCCATGGCTCGAGTTGCGGGGAATGTTCACTTAGCTTTGTTTCATAGATAGGATTGAGGAGTGAATTGGGCTTTCCCACGTACCAGTCGCCATTCCCGGGACTTGGTGGATCGGTGTGGTGCGGCCATGCCAAAGTCGATTATTCGTGGTAGGAAACATGGGCACGGGTTGTAGCACAACGTCGAGACGCGTGTCAAATTTTCAGCGAAAGTTTTCATCGACTCATAGTAGTCGTTACGAATGGTCCGTTTCCGAGCTGAGGCCTATTTCTGCCCAAGGTCTCAGTTCGATGGCATCGCTGGCTTCGACGAGTGCTAACATCTTATCCAATGGATTATCTTTGATCGAAGCTCATTTACTGAGAAAAACTTGGCCTTCCAACTCCATCGAGCAAGCTTACGAAGTGGGGCTAGAAATCTTCGAAGAAGTATTTCGTTTAGAGCCAGAAGTGAAAAATTTTTTCACGTGCCTATCTGCCGAGTCCGCCAAAAATTTACCTTTACGATCGGTCGCTGATATTCAAAGTCACATCATACGTTTTGTCAGCATGTTAACACTGTGTGTGAAATATTGCGACCAGCCCCAACATTTGGACGATCGGTTGGTCGAGTTGGGTCGTAGACACCGTCAGTACGTCGCGAATGCTCAAACAAAACATTTCAGGGTATTCGAGAAGGCCGTGTCTATGATCATGCGTCGAAGGGCTGAGCTGCACGGGGTCGAGAATGAAGAGGATTGTGATTCGGGTTACAGTGGAGGTGCGTCGAGTGGCACTTGGCATCCGTCCTCGCCCATGGACAGAGCATATGCAATGGCCAAGTTCAGAAACCCTAAAGAGCGAGTGCGTGCATCTTTCGCATGGACCACACTGGCCGCTTATGTGGTCAAACAAATGATGAAAGGCTATTACTCAGACCGTGACAGCGGAAGCGATCAAGTCAATGCGACCTGCGCGAGTATTTGACGCGGCTTTATGTTCGTGGTGTCTTATTTTTGGTCAAAGACTTCGATTTAACGAACTTTACTGTACGAAGTTTGCATGCTTTATTAACTGTTGTTAGCACTGCGGAAGAGTCTTGCACTAAATTTCGACTTGGCTAAAACTTTAAAATGTGCCACAGAAACCGCAGTTCATGTTCCTTGAAGCCCCTTTCTGTCCCTCGCTTCTACTATCCGTACAGGGGAGCTTCTACAGGGGAGCTGCCCACGATCAATACCCATCAATAAAATGGCCGCTCCAAATATATCCGAGTTGTCCATTTCGCCCGATAGTCGTTTATCCAGATCGCAACTAATCTTTCCGATTTCCTTATCGATTTTACAGTCTACATTAACACTCGCGGTGGGGCTGCCTGGAGCCAGTCCGCTAATGAATCTGCCTAGATGCACAGCTTTTGCCAAGTTGTTGGCAGAAAGGGATTTATATTCTCGGTACCCAGCAGAGTAGGCATTGTTTTGAAGGTGAGGACAAGGCGCAGGTAATGTGAAATGCGTCATATCTTGTAACTGACGTCAATGACAGCGAATAAATCAAGTACGCGCTGGGACGTGTAAGATGTACAGGCACAAATGTCATATCGACAGTAAGAAACGGGGGCGGAGGCAACAGGTTTCAAAAAAGCTTAAGAAATCTGAAAATCACAATAGCTGCGCGAGAAGCAGTGATGATGAAGTAATAACTGACGACTTGATTAACGTGTTTTCCGGCAAGGATCGTCAGGACCATCCCAACCAACAGCAAAAGCTCGCAGGGGGGCCCCGCTACCACCCGTTATGCTCATGGGCAAAGCGACGATTGTAGCTCCCCGAGGAGGCAACTTGTCCACGTTGCGTAAGTTCTCGAAACTGGGAATATTCTCGCCCATTATCAGTTGATGCACCTTGAAGTCTTTCGAAGGCCCCGGATCTATGGACGCCGTATCGATTCCTAACACAGCGATCGAACGGTTCGAGATGAGCCAGCTCGCCGCTTCAGGAGACACTCCTACAAGAACTAAAGTCACTTTTCTCCCTGTGATCAGCTGAAGACAGCAATACCAGGGAAATGTAAGTTGGATGCATCGTGTGGAACGTCGGATCCCATGTACAGAAGCTTATTGGGCCAGTGCACTCCGTATCCTGTGTTCACAATTAGAATCGCCTGATCTTCGATCTGGCCATGCTTGGCCTCGTAGTCTTGGATGTCGCAGACGGTAAGGGCGTAATCACGATTTTTTTGCACTTTGTCCTTGATATCGATCACGAATGCCTCGCCCACAAATGTTTGTAAAGGAATCTGAAAGAAAAACAAGCTCTGATGAAAGCACCGTTATTGGCTGGATCACAACAGCCGAGACTTCTGACGTTGGCGAGCGCAATTTGTAGCAAGTGCAGTTTCTGATTAGGCCAGAGTCATGTCCACGAACTATAGCCCGTACTTGCTCCACAGTTCTCCCATGTTCGCTGAAATGTATCGGTGCGTCCAAATGAGTGCCGCCATGTTCGGCTGCGCAAAACTTGTAGGCTTCGTAATAATATCCGCCTTGAGTTTTGCCTAGAAACAGTTCGAATAGCAAAGAGTCCTTGTACATTTATTTCGAAGCAGCCAAACCTTGAAAAAGAGTTTCTTTTTTGAATGGCTCGTAGGTAGGCCAATAAATCGTATCAGAATTAAATTCGTGGGTCAGATCCAAGTACTGACATTTACTGTACAAGTACTCGAGCGGTGCTGAGCCGACCAAGTTCGCCAAAAGTAGAAATAAACCAAAGCAATAAAAACTTGTCATATCTTAGTTGACTTCCAGCAGACTTGCGCTGACGACAGACTGCAGTAGTCACTCTACAAAAGAACTAGGTAGGGCCTTCGTATTTTACGGGCATGCCATAACGCGATCCATATCACTTGCAAACCGCCCCCTTTCATTCTCAATTTAGATACTCGTAAAAACCAGTTCGACTGGTTCTGATGTCGCACAACACAGTTATACGGCAATGGTGGATTCTGTACAGCATTAGAAGTGTGCGGTAGGTTTCCAGTGAGAGCAGTATGAAAGCTGTGTCAACTAGGAATCTGGGGAGTTCAGTTGCCAGGAAAACAATACTGGGTAAAAAAAGACCATTATTTTTGTCTTGGCACTAGCGATTAGGGAGAAATCGATGTTGTTTCTTCAATTCGCCACCACGAGTCCGCTCGTTCTCCGTGGGTGGTTCCAATCTGGTCGAGTATAGTGCCTGATATAAACCCAAATTTGAGTGGCAATTGGTCCTTTTATGTTTCTTTGCGCGCGAACTCGATCGTATGTTAGAAAAGAATTAACAATAACAACTACAAGCAAGTACCATCAGGTTTTTGCCTGAGAGGTGGAATATGTTCAGGCAAATGCTGGTTTTCACTCATTATGCATCACTGTCTAGTTGAGCATAACTCAAATCACCTTGGTGTCGACCTATACGAAAAGCAGCGGTGCCAGTTGGCCAGCGAGTGATCAACAAGACGGCTGTTGCCTCAATACAACTCCATTTCACATTTCCTGAGAACTTATGCTATCGTGAAACGTGATATATGCTCGAGTGCTCGTGTAGACGACAGACCCGAGGAAGACACTTCTAACTTCGAGACGCTGCTACTGCCAGCCTTTTCTGTTGCCGAGTTCAAACAGCTTGCGAGGTGCAAAAAGTTTTCATCCAGGAAGCCGCATTGCGGTTATTTCAAACATGCCTTCGATTGTATTTACTATTTTGTTTATAATTGTGCTTATTCATTTGTCACGGGCTCAAGTTTCGGATTTGGGCCAGTCTGAGAATGTTCACATGGTAAGCCACCAGATAAACCGTACATTTCCGGTTTCTAGAAATTGTACGTCGGTTTTGCAGTCAAATACATCAGCTCAGGAAGTATGGACGGTCTACGACAGGTCAAATTTTGGGGACAGTAAGATTGGATCCGAAGTTTGATTGGAATAATCCTTGAAATGGGTGTTTTCCAGGTGAACTCTGCCGAGTACTAAACTGTAGAAAACGGGATTATTGTCTGGTCAAAGGCGAGGATGCAATTTGCTTGGGTCGGAAAAAACTTCGAGAAGCGTAAGAGGCGGTTGTAGAGCGGGATTTGGGCCAGGGCAGGTATCCGCAGCAAGCGGTTTATGGAGATGGCTAGAAATAACGGTTCGCACAAGTGGAAACTTGGACGATTTCCATGGGGTTGGTAGTGTTTTTCCCGTTCGTTATCCGAAGATCAGAAAGAGTTAACACCAGCGTGTCGCAGTCAGTTCGAGGTGCCCATGACGTCGGTTACGAATGATCTCAGGATGTGCACCAAAGCAGACACCCAATTGTTCCCAGCCATCATCGTCCTTGCTGACAAGAACCACCAATCCGACACCCGCCTTCTGACCCTGCCAGCGCCAGGTTCCTCTTTTCATCCAGACTAAAAAATCAGACAATTTATATTTTCAGCCCTGGCCAGAAAGTATTTTTTCGACGCCCCGACGTCGCCGAAACGGACGAAGGCGAAAGTGTTCGTCGACGGCACCAGCCAGTCCGCCAGTTTATCAGTCCGTCCATCAAACAGCGACATCGATCCCTATCTCCTCCCACTGAGAATGAGGCCCCGCTTCGGCCAGGAATGGCTAAATCGGATGGCAATAACAATGCCCTCGAATGGGATCCTGATCGAGTACGTCAAAAACTAGCCAACCATTATCGATCACTGAAAAGGAAGGAGCGAAATCGGGCAGCCATGGCCAGGCCCAACATGTACGACCTGCCCAACACGCTCAACGAGAATGCTGTCGGTGCCAACGCGGGTCACAGAGCAGCCAACAATGGAGAACAGGCCAAAAAGAAACGTAAGTGCGACATGGCTGTGTCATACGCATTATCTGCACTGTCCAACATAAGGTAGCTTCGAAATCCTGCAGCTCATAAAAAAGGTGTACCCGTACCTTATCAATGGATACTCGGGCACATGCAAGTTCGAGTGGGCCTTGTGTTATGTGAACAGTCGGCACTACATGTGCTCCTAACATCAGACACCAGGGCGCGGTCAACCTCCCTCCCGCCCACTTACGACCAACTTCCCTTTTCAGGTTGCAACCAAGAACAGCTGTTGGACATCGGCGTACGACTTCTCCAATGGTTTAGGGACATGCAAACACATCACGAGCCTGTCCCATCCTCAACCTGGCGTAGACGTAAGCCCCTGCCCTCCCTCCGACCCACCCCACATTGCTCGTGGCTTTCAGGTAATTTGCACGTGGCCTGTCGCAGAGAAGCCCTCTGGATGTTCAGTCAGCTCGACCATGACAACAACGACGGCCTGGACGCCGATGAACTATACGCATTGACCTATGATCAATACGAGCCGTGTATAAAGCCCTTCTTAGACAGATGTGATAGAAATGTAGATAGCAGACTGTCCTTGCAGGAATGGTGCGTTTGTTTCCAATAAGATAATAATTACATACAGCATCATTACGCGTAATGAATGAAATAAATGAGTGCCATAAGCACACACCATAATCATGAACACTAAAGGTCTAACGATCCTAGGACATGCGTGTCAAAAAAACAAAAAAAAAACATCGCTTGCTGTCATACTGAAGACGCATCCTGTCCTAAGGCGCTACAGAAACTATTTTAAGATGCGGTTTTTAAACGTAACAGAATCCGTTGCTAACCCACAAAATTTCCAAAACTTCAAATTCAACTTATGTTTAACCCATAAAAAGAAAACATTCCAACCTGTCACTGCTCTCGATTACTGATTCAAGAACTGTTGATAATTCGTTTCGTCGATTTCCATGGGTTGTCCCACAATTCCAGCTTGCTGGTGCGATTGCGTCGTGCGCTGGCCTTCAGCCTGAAAAAGACAGCCCTATATACTGTATCCGTGAAAACAAGAAACAAATCAGCATCAGTACAGTAACTTACCTCTTCTTCGGGTTGTTGCAACTGGGCCAATTCCAACTGCGCCTGCGGCCCCAGCGCCAGCTGCACCGTTTCTCCGTTTTCGTTTTGCACCAATAACACCTGAAGCATGCATATTGATTGATACCCTTCCCCTCAGAGTAATCGATTAACCAGCTGCCGTTAATTACCTGATACTCTTGATTTCCTCCAGCAGCAGCCATTACCGCCGCCGCCGTAGCCTCGTCTGCCACGATCATTTGGACGTTATCGCCAGTAACGTTACCCCATTGGCCTTGATTCAGCAGCAACTGAGCTACCTCCGCTGATATCGCTGAAAAGAGAACTTACAGTATATAAGGGCTGTGCCACAAACAATGTACTCTGATGGATACACTCTTCCGCGATGGGGCGGGGGAAGACATGTAGTTTCAGACTGTTCGCATCACCAAATGCTGGTGCGCCCACCAGAGGGTAAAGGCGCACCCGTCAGATCCATAAACATCATCACCGCTCTAACCACAGGTCTGTCAGGCTGCTCACCTTGTCCTTGTCCAGTCGCCGCTTGATCCGCGCCATGCACCGCTGCCTGACCTGCGATAAACTCTTGACGATGACGACGATTCATATGATCGGACAGTGCCCACGGTTTTGAGAATTTCATTCCGCAACTTGTACATTCTCGTTTCTTTGCACGTTTATGCACACCCTCGTTCAAATGCTCTTTGACTGCCGTCTTGCTATTGAATTTCTTTCCGCACACGTGGCAGCTGAAACGACGTTCATCGGCCAATTCCTCTTCCGTTGTTGTCTTTCCAAATATAGTGGAATTATGTACGATCAGATCCCGACTATCCAGCCAACTTATTTCGTGCTTGCTCTCCAAATGCGTTCGCACATCCTCGTCATTGTCGAACGGTTGATCGCAAATTCGACATTGATGACTCTTGGCCGACAAATGACGCCACATATGAATTGCCAAATCACGTTTATCGAAGAATTTCTTTCCACACAACGTACACGATTCCGACGTTTTGCCTTTTCCCATATGCAGGCGACGGCGATGTCGACGAGCTTCGGCCGGCGTATGGAACACTTTGTTGCATACTCTGCACAACGTGCGAACATTGGGATGCTCGCTATCGAAATGCTCATTCAAGGCCTTCGAATCAGTATGAATACGTGCGCATATCGGGCACGACATGATCGATACGCCTTGGTGGTGATCTTTGAAATGCTGCTTCAACTGTTGCAATCCGAAGAACGATACCGTACAATCCTCGCATTGGTATAACGAATTCGATAATTCGTGCTTCGATTCGTGAGCGTTCAATGTTTCCATGCTCACAAATTTCTTCCCGCACACGTTGCAATAATGATAGAGACCTGAAGCGTTGTGTCGGCGACGTTCGTGTCTTTGCAGACCAGCTGACGTCCAGAAACGACGACGGCATAAACGACAACGATGCTGCTTGTGCGGCCGATGAGCGTCGTCCAAATGGTTGTTCAATGCCTTCGAATCTTGGAAACACCGTCCGCAAACTTGACACGAATGCTTTCCCAAGGCATCCGCAGTGCTCGTGCGAATACGCAAAATACTAACTGTGACCTTCTCGTCCTTGTCTTTCCCTTTATTTTCCTCTTTCTCGCCAGTTTCTTCGCCTTCAGCTGGCTTCTCGGTAGCTTCCGCAGTCTTGGTGCCATCTTCATTTTCATCGAACTCGGAAATCGGATGGGCGATATGCGTCTTTACGTGCATAATCAATGTGAGAAAATCTCCAAACGATTGATTGCAATTCTGGCAAAGATACGGATTGTCCGATGGTTGCTTCGTCGTATCCCATTCCACAACGTAAGCCTTCTCCACAAAATCAGGCACATATTTCTTTTTCTTTGGTGGACGAATATCCAGTTGATCCTCCAATTCCTTCAAAGATTCCTCACGTCCACTCTCCACAGGAATTACCACTTTCTCTTTTCTTTTGTCCACTTCTTCGTTCGACTTCGATTCTGCGGTGGTTCTTTTCGAAGGACTGGCTTTGGTCGGACTGGTCGTTCTCGACGAGCCGCCACTGACCATGCTAGTTTCCGCTTCGTCCGTTGGTATGACGCCTCGTCGTCGCCGTTCGCACGTCAAACTATGCACGGCCAATGTTTGCGCCGCCTTGTATCTTCTGTTACAGCAGCTGCATTTGAACTTCGGCGAAGCGCGTCGTGTCTTATAACTGAACGGCTTCGTTTTCAAATTGAGATTATCCCGGAATGCTTGCCGACAATGTAATTTCCAATGCTCCGAATAGCGATACATGCACGAAAACGTTTTCTCGCACATTGGACACGTCATTTGATCGGTGGGCGCATCGTCATCGGACGACGAGTCCTCTTCGATATCCGATTCCACACCCGATTCTGAATATATGCTGTATTCGTCTTCCGAACCATCGTCCTCTTCCTCTTCGTTGATCGCTCGCCACAATTCTTGTTGCTCTCGCGTTGCCAATTCCTCTTCGATCGGTGGCAAGCGTACCGTGTAACCTGGAATCGCACAGATTCATGAGACAAAATATACCCAAAATGACATTGGTCTAAATAGTTTCAAGAGCTCATTTCAAACTGCCCAGTCAGTCTGATCAGAAAGAGAACGGGGGGGGGGGCTGAAATTAATAGTCATCTCGTACCTTGATCCCTGTGTCGAATCATGTGCGCCCTGAACGCATTCAGATCGACCACAGAATTGCCAAAACTTTCGCCGCATATGTTGCACACGCGAGGACGATGTGTTCGCAAATGGTTAACATAGCTGACGTTATTCTTGAACGTGAGTCCGCAATGTTCGCACTCCTTCGGATTGCTGACGTAACTTGGCCCATGCACGACTCGCCGATGGTTGATAAAAGCTTGCCGATCGTCAAACACTTCGTCGCAACATCCCCACATGAAACGGCCTTCATTGACATCGATTTTGAACGGTGGCATGCCACGAGTTTCGACAGTGGCCGTGAAATTTGTTCGATTATGAGATAGTTTCATATGACGGATCAAATTCGATGGACGAACCATTTGTAAGCCACAAACCTCGCACGTTGACCGACATGCGAATTCTTCCGGTCCCCCACCTATTTCACCCATACTCTCATAACCCCGGCGTCCGCCAGCTCCTTGCCGGCGTTGCAAAGGCGGCGAAGAGTCTCCCAAGCGTCTGTGGCCTAAAAGATATCCACATATAGCACCATCCAATAGCAATTTAGCAAAAGACACCTCACCTTCATAAGCTTCGTGGCGTCTTTCCTTGTGCGAGTTCAAATCGCGCATATTTCGAAACACGTCGCCACAAAAGCGGCACAAGAAATGACGACGTCGTACGTGAACATTTCGCCGATGTTGGTCCAATTTGTCCTCGTCCTTGAATACTAAATTGCATTCCCGACATGTCACACGTTCCACCCAAGCAGGCCCGTATTGACGTAACAGTTCTTGCCGCAATTCCTGGTTCTTCTGATGAGCCTTTGTATGACTTTCCAAAGCTTTTGGATGCTCTGTATTGATCAGTATTCCGCAAATATCGCACGATTGATATTTGGCTCTGGCCACATCGTTGTGACGTCGACTACGATGACCCAAATTGCCTCCCGTAAAACTGGCGCCAGCAAGCAGAGCGGCGCTTTGTTCGCGAGCCATCTAAAACGACAAAACGCTTTTTCTGACTGAATTTTAACTGTCTGCACACAAACTTACCTGCAAAACTGAACTGTCATCGCCGGGTTCATTTTCCTTTTCCCCGCCATATCTCCTTCTGCTATAGCTGGCTGATTGCGCCGCCATGCCGAGTCCAGGAATTTGATGTCTTGCATCGAGATGTGGAAAACGGTCATATGTGCGATTTCCTTCATCGATATACAACCTTTCGCCATCGCTTCCACCGCCGTCGCGTCTTGCTTTTTCCAATTGAAACTTCCGAATATCACTGACAACCTGAAAAGGACAAACCCCTTAGAGCTCGAAAGTATTTAGCTGATACCAAAATTAAGGTGATGTTGCTATCTTACCTCGTCCAGTTGATTAGGATGACTCATTTTAGTATGCCGTTCTAAACCATACGAGGTCAAAAATATGCGATCTTTGCAAAATTTGCACGGAAAATTTTCGATTTCCTGTTCCTCCGCGCTATCAGTCGCTCCAACAGTACGATTAGCAGATTTCTCCCCCGATTTCGATCCACCTTCTTGCCCTTGCGCAGGAGCCACAGTAACTTCCGTCGAAAACTCGTACGCTGATTCGTCGATCATTTCATCGTCATGGCCTTCGGATCGCTCAGTATCGATAGCGTTCTTGCTCTTTGTGGCCGCCGCCGCAGCTGCTTGGTGTTGTTGCTGCTGTTGAAGCTTGCGTAATTGTTCGACAGGCTCGGTATACGCACCCATTGGTTGATCTTCGACGGTTGAAACTACTGGTTTTTTCGAACTTTCACCACCACGCTCAGACGCCAAAAATGAACGTGCAGGAGTCAATGACGATTGAGATAATGGAGTTGGTTGCGTCAAGATCTCCAAGGTGGTTCGGCGTGGGTACATGACCGATGGCATGGGAGACGACGTAGTTGCCAGTCCAACCTGCCTCATTGCCATCGAAACGCTAGCCCGTTGTTGTGGTTGTTGCTGCTGAGATGATCCAGGTGCTGGACGACGAGTTAGAATGGAAATCGGGCGAGACGGTGGCGTGATCAGTTGAGGTATGCCAGTATGCAAAAGGCGGCCGCCACCATCACGACGGCGCCGGAATACGTCATCTTTCAATCGTTCTTCTTCAATAGATCGTTGTTCCACGTCCAATTCTTCACGATGTTTCTGAGCGACATGGGCAGCCAAACCACGACGATTATTAAACACTTGTTGACACTGCCGACACTGGACATTGCCATCGCCCAATTCTTCTTCGAATCGCAACGTTGTATTACGGCTTCGTGAGAATGCCGCACTCGACGGGGACACTGCCGGCGATGTTGATAACGCATCAGGCGAACCCAAAGATCTAGCAATATCCGACGTCCGTAAAGGTTTGCGCGGCGTTGGTTGGAGAACCAAAAGCTCAGCTGAGCCACCGGCTACAGACTGTCGAGTTACTCGAGCTTTTTCTGACGGCTTCTCCGTTTCATGACGTTGTCGAACGTGAGCTAACCATTCCGACTTCTCCGTAAACTGTTCGCCACATACCTTGCATTTCATAACCCGCGTATAACCGCTTGTAGATCGAGTAGAAACACCGCTATCTTGAGCCGGCTCTGAAACGAACGCAAGCTTTTTCAGTAGAGAACCATGCAAAATTTTAAGCCGAAGAACAGTGAATGGAACTAAACTTTTTATTTCGCACACTGGCTTACAAGGGACCGAAGGATCTCAGCCCGAATACAGTACGGCATCGATCTCATACGAGATATTCAGACGCATTATGCAAAGATCTTACAGCATTCGATAATGCTGGTCAGGAACAACAGGATAAAGTCCCCGGAGACCACTTAGCTGTACGCTGATCTCTACTGTATTTGTAATTTTGATCGTTGGCCAAAAAGGAGTGCCGCAAAAAAAATGTCAAGTACAGAATACGTTCCAGGCTTGCCCCGATGTTGGCGTACTGAAGGTACGTATCCAAACCAAACCATGAAACTTATCGCAACAACTAAATTGAATTTATTGTCCGTGCCATTCCATTGTAAGTCGAGTTAGCATTGTGACAGAATGTGCTCTTCCCATGGTTGGACAAAGATATGTAGCGTATTATCTTCCAAGGCACCCTGTGACATTACGTGCCGCTCCTTGCGCACTTTAGCCCCCCTCTATTGGAACTAAGCCCGCATAGTACCAAAACCGAACAACATACTTAAACCCTAATCTGAGACTTTAAAGCGAGAGATGGCTAAACTGCAGAAGGATTCGTCCAACCTACCTTGCTGAGCGGGACTTTCTTGCTGGTGGACACGAGCTTTCTTCGGATCAGGAGTCGACGAAGCCGGGGCTACGGCCCGTCGTTTTTGAGGCTGTTCCGGTTGCTTGTTGGACGCATGAATTCGTTTGTGCGATTCCAAGGACGCGGCCGAAGCGAACCACTTGTTGCATTGACGACAAACATGTTGGTCGGCCTCAGGAATAATCCGACCACGTAATTGACGTTGGCCAACCTCCTCTTTTCCACGGGGCATTTTCCCCAGATTATTTTATCAGACGATCTTGATGTTACGACATACGTACAGAAGAACTGAAGGTGTAAAGTAGAGACTGCAGAGTAGACACAACCAACCGACTTTACAAAAATTTTTCGACGCCAAGCCGCACATTTGAGAAAGAGAAAGCGGCAATGTCAAAGACATGTCTGCTAGACGCGGGAGAAAGAGCGGGTAGTTTAAAAGTCAAAATGGAAGTAATAATGTGTGGCTAGCACGATCTGCTATTTTTGGTTTGAAGGCAACGGCAGACGATTGGGCATATATTCTCTTTTAGTACATAACGTGCAAACAGTGACATTCTGTATCGCAGCACGAATACATCAAGACAATGTCTCTACTAACGCACGTCTACCTAGTATCACCATTCCTCTGCTTGTTATTTGCCGTGATCGAATCCAGTGCTCACTGATTGGGGACAGCGCTGTAAGTGAACTTTGTCTCTGCGTTGAGGGGGATCCTCTCGTCTTTGATGGGAGTGGTAGCACTGCTCCCGGCCGAGGACAGGCCGTCGTTGTAGTGCGCTGTAAGCAGGAGGGGATTAGCATTGCCATTGTCGAACTTGACCTTGTAGGCGGCTTGAGCCAACGTGTCCGTGCTCATGGCTATGGATGGGTCTTTAAGGATGCGGCGTTCTTGGGGGATGTTGACCACGCAGTGGAATATGTCGTAATGGACCGGCCATTTGCTCTTGTTGAACATGTGGTCTGTGAATAAGGAAACGGAGACCATGGTGGCCAGCGAGATCAGCATAGTGCATGTTTTGTATGGAAAGTACTGTATCTTCTCAGCGGGATCGTAGCCGGGGAAGTGTATGAGGGCGGGCAGTCCAATAATGTACTCGCCTCCCATTATTCGAATGATCAGGCCCAGCACAAATGCGCTTAACGAACCGTACGTGTTCGACTTCTCCATGTAGACCACACAAAGCAGCTGAGGGAACAACAACACGTAGACCAGGTCGGAGCACAGGGACCACAAGCCGTATATCGAGTTAACCATTATGCCTGAAACGAGGGTCGGTCAAGGACGCCATCATCTACTGTGCGATGATCGTAAGGGTCTAGATGGGACAAAATGAGACCCGAGCAGCCTGGGTGATGCTCAGACGAGCTAGGAAGTCTTGGTTGGCTGATAAGTCAGTGACCCCACCACTAATGGACCCAAGCCAGGTCGGCCTATGACTGTCTATAACACTCCACAAAGACTAAGCATGGGATGACCTGTTCACGTACAGCACATTTTCGGTGCCAGAGGACAACGGAAGGAAGTCGTTACCAGTATCAGTTTGACAACACTAGTTTTTGGTTTAATAGACTGCTTTGGTTTGCTGGTTAGTTGTGAACAAAATCTCCAGATCCAGTATAAACCAGGGATTACACTCGGATATTTTAGTCCAGTATCGTGCTTATAGGTGGTATATCCCGGCCCTATCAATACGACATGCACTAAACACACTCATCAATGCAGCTGGGTTTCTAAGTGAAATATCATACCTATTACAGTGGAGAACACTCCAACTATAATGACGTTCACTTTCATTACGATAATCACTTCACGCTCCGATGCCTGAAACAGTCGAGGGAAGATACTAGAAGGTGCCATAGTGGAACCAGTCCCGGCAGGCGCAAGAGTGTCTAAGTCTTGCGACTGCACCTACGGCTGAAGCATCAACCCGAGAGGTTGATGTCTCCCAGACAGGGAAGATCGATTACTCTCTCCCACTCGCCATTGCCTACCAGGCACGAGGGTCACAATAAGACCTCTTTCTACTGCCGTAATGGCAGGCCTACTTACTGCGTGACGGATCCCAGATTTCCTACAACAAGCAGATATTGTATTCTTTGCGGTCATATTGGCACAAATCTCTCACCAAATGTTCCTGGCAAACATTGAAGCAGCCGACAGAATGGAAGAATCGGCCGACGACATGACCGCGGCCGAGATGGCCCCTAGGCCGATGAACGTCGCCCACTCCGGGGTCAAATATCGCATCACTAACGGCAATGTCAATTTGGTGAACTCTGGCGGAATGTCCTCGTATTTGGTGCCATTATGTCCTGGCGGGAACCACTCCGTGTGCGTCCAGTCTGAAGGCACAACATCGATCGTTCACCACTAATCTCAAAATGGATACGGCCCCCAGGACTCGTTGAAAAGGTAGCTTACTCGTCGACTTTGCCACTGCACCGATGATAACGGAGGGAATGGCCATTATAAAACAGCCGAACGCGGCCACATATGATAGCATCTTGGCACGGAACGCGCTCTTGGATGAAAGGACGCGTTGGAAATAGACCTAAGATCAGTCAGCTCTGATTTGCTCGTCTTCATGATCCGAGGCTGGCCTGTCTTACCTGCCAGGGGATGCCTCCGAAAGTGAGAAGAAGAAAAGAGTCGATCCACAATCCCCAGGAACTCGCCGTGTTCAGGTTACCCTCTCCAGTCCATTTATGGTAAGTGTCTTGGAGACTATTAGAAGCGCTGTTTAACACGGCCGAAGGAATACATATCCACTGAAAAGGCTGCTGTTCTGCACGCAGCTAATAACGGATATGACAAATGGCTTACTAATCCTACAAATATGCAGAATAGCTGAACCACATCCGTGTACGCTACAGAATAAAGACCACCGAAGAACGTATAAAAGACGGCTATGCAGGCCGAAACGATAATCGATAATGTGTCTGGGAGTTCCAAAATGACACTGAGCGTAGCACCTTTGAAAAACAGATCAACCTCGCCAGTGCAAAGCTGATGAGCCAAGGCTAAAGCGGACTTACCCAGAGCGGATAGGATAGCCGCCGACCAGAAAACTTCTCCCATCAGAGCTGGGAAAAACAAAAGTGCGCCCATTTTTTCACCAAACTTTAGTTGAAAAGGGTCCAGCATGGTGACGTAACCCTGGGCGCGCATTTTCTCGGCAAATAGAACACCGCCTGCGACAAACCAAATTAGCTGCCGTGTCGAAAAAGATGGGATTCTGGAAGACTTACCAAATACTAAGCTCAATGCGTATCCGAAAGGAGCTTGACACCAAGCCAGGCCATTATTGTAAATCACTTCCGCCGTCCCGTTTATGTACCCGCCGCCGACCCAGGTGGCTGCAAAGGGCCAAACTCTGTATGGCGTGTGATGTCATCAGGGGACAATCGGCAACGATCAGTAATCCATGCACAGTCACTCCAGCTCACACCATACCTGTCATAGTAAATATGCCCACGACCACGCCTGCAATTGAAGACATGACTTATTCCTATCAATTTTGGATCACAAAAGTGACTGACCTATATTTCTTCCAGCCAGCATGACTTCCTCGCTGTCCTGATCGTTCTTGGTCTTCTTGGCTGCCCATATTCCCACCAAGAGGATCAGCACGTAAAAGACGACGATGGCGGCCAGTCCAACAACGTTGAACGTCATGATGGCTCGCACCCGACTTGTCAGCTGATAGCTCTGTTGAGATCGCAGTCAGTGTCCGTTCGAAGAATATGGGTATGGTAGTCGGAGAGAAAGGGCAAGCTAGCGTGAAATAAGGGCTGTATATGAATTCATTTTTAAGCGTAAGGTGCTTTCGGAGAGTGTTGTCCAGGCGACGAAAAGAGGCCGACAAAAGAACACGGCCAACGAATCCAAGTCGATTGAAACGATTGATTCACAAGCTTTTCAATTCTTATTTCTTTCACCGATACTCGTTCCGATTACATTCACTTGTCCGCTCTGGAGCAAAGAAAACAGAAGTATGGATTACGGTAGGAGGCAGGTCACGTTTCACTGACGTCAAAGGTAAGCTAGGTTGGAGAGGTGAGCCTAAAAAGGGCCAACGATAACGAATCCTTGCTGACTGCGAGACGTGACCATGGGCCCTGGCGAAGACAGAAGACCAGATCGGACAGTGAGATGCACAAAAATAGGCGGCCATGCAAGTGGGCGTTGCCATTTCTGAATGAAACCCTCGCATCCCTAGAGCTAGCTACCGAGTCCAAAACTTCCATTGGCCTGCCGAGTAGGAAACGCAGTGTCATTGGGAATGGAAGGGGGAAAAGGCGGTTTGGAAGTCGTCCTTTTACGGCGAGCCTACGTGACGGTATCCGAGTCAAATCGCCGGGGCCTCGTTGGAGCCTCGCTCCATCGGTTTGGACAGGGCATATTCGGGCGGGCGTCATAAAAATTTCTCCCACTGGCTTGGGCCCTGCTTGAGCGCTTGTCCAATTATCGGCTTCCGAGTCGATAAGACGCTGCGTATTTTTTGCGCCTTTGAGCAAGCTTGTGTTGGGCCTGGGATGAATGGGCAATGAGTTAAGTATTGGTAGTACATTTAGTCGACTTCATCAACGGCGACGAAAACGGAAGGAGGCGCCTATTACTTATGCAAGAACGAACCGGAGTCCGGTGGCCGAAACGAGCACTAGCTGGCGAACATTCATTATTTATGCACGTCGTTATATCCGGCGGCTTGGTGCAAGTTATCGGAAAAAGCCGCTAGCCTCTTCGCCAAAGCAGAACTTGGAGTAACCCGTCCCGCGGCCCTTGTTGGCGACCACTTGTGCAGCGGTCTTAGAACGGTTGGTACAGTATTTGCACAAGTAGCTCCTAAGAAAGAAGATAGCCGCGAATCGGAAGTCGGCCACCCGAATGTCTTACATTTACCATATAAATTACACAATGTACAAGACGCGCCGAGAAGAGCCAGCGTGCAAACAAAAATGGAAACCTTGGCATCGTATTGCCGCTCAATTAAAACTACTCCAGGCCCTGCCGACTCGGCACACGGGACTCCCGTTCGCCCAATATCGGACAGAATAGAAGCAATCGCTGGCTCTGATCGTGTTAGCAGTCGGGTGGGCGGCCTCTAGGCCCAATCTAAAGTCACCCGAATCAATAGGAAAAGAAGAGGGCCAAGAAAAAGTGGTTACTGCACCACAAGACCAGAGACCGAGGTTGTCTCTGTTCTCCCCTCCTTCCCTTCCTGCCAACAATAGACTCCAATTTCAATGGTCGATAAGCCAGTCTGTTGCTCTTTCACTCGGTTCCTCTTTAGCTCTAAGCGACAACGCCTAACCGAGTGATATACGGAACCCCTAAGCAGTTTTGGATGAAAATATTTCCAGCATTTATCCAACAAATCAAAATGATATACTCCGACACCAACCCGCCCGAACCAATGCCTGTCACACGACATTGGCAGACTTGACAAAAGTTGCAAAACTTTTCATACGGCAACTTTAGAATACGTGATCAAGGACTCGGACAGATATTTTCAAGTACCAGGAAAAGAGCCCAGAACCACGAGTCAACATTTTGGAGCAGCTCGCAGCCTTCATAGGCGTTGCGGGAGGAACTCTAATTTCAAATCAAGGTACTTGTTACGATATATGAGAGGATGATCGAATCACGTAGGCAGAGGAGGGTGGTGAGTAGGGCGAGCTCGTCACCTCGTTTCCCCTCGTCTCCCCTCGTCTCCCTTTGCTCTAAGCCTAATGAGCGAAAAGCGGGTCCAGTAACGATAGAAAAGCGACTAATTAATCCAGCTGTCGAAGAGACAGGAGTGAGAAAAGGGCATTCTGGCGCACGGTTCGTGGATAAATGGACACACTGATGCTGATTGTGGACGTTTCTCAGAGACGCGTATCGTTTCTCAGCGAGCCTTTAATCGGCGTGGTCAATTGAGGCGAGAAAGTGCTAGTCAACAAGGAAGACCTTCTTCCACGACCACGCTCACTTTGAACGCATTGCCCAGAGTTTATGCGTATGGGCGTTTTGCTCGTTTTCCAGACGCCTGCCTTCTTGATTGGATTGCGAACAAGTTCGAAGTTTGATGAGACTATTATCCAGTCTATCGATTCGTGCTCACAAAAGATACAACGAAAAACTACAGCTAATGACGTCACGGCTGGTCCGTGGAGAAAATCAGATTTTCCATTGCAATCGAGGGCCAAATTCCGAGACCAGCCTAACCAAAAGATATCCGGACTGGTGAGCCAACAACGCCTCGCTTATGCCATCGCTTCCTATGACAGTGGGTGGAAGACGTCGTTTGCGCTCCCAAATGATCTCAGGGGCCAGCCTAACGTACTGTACTGTTTACACACAAGTCCGAATTAGACGCTCTGTGAACACGTAACCCAACTCGCATAGCATGTTTTACTCTTTAAAGGAGCTGTTTTGAAAAGTTTTATGACGCAGATCGGAAAGTGACGTTGAAACGTTAACGAGATCGTGAAGTTTGGATCTAGGCAGACGACGGATTGGAATACGAGTCTGGAAGCGCAGTTCGTCTTCCATTTTAGGCTCAGTCGGCGCCAGAGCTTTTCCCATGAGTTCTAAGAAGATAATTGAAGTCAATTCCCATCCCGACCTCGTTCGCTATCCATGCGATTCCGAACGGTACCTACTCTCCTTCAGCTTGTCTTACTTCACCCACGCCCAGGCCTTTGTCAACGCCACTCTTACACGAAGCGCTAGACCACTCCCTCCTGCCTACCACCAAAAAACTAAGCGACTAAAGACGGAAAAGATATCCGATACACTGCGTGTATGCATGACCCTGGCGATCAATTGGCGAAACGGCCTCTCAGGAGAAGCAGCTGGCTCGATTGATGGACCAAATGACGTTCCCACGGCTGCCCTATCTCCCCTGCAACACAAGCCACAAAGAACGTTCTCTTAGGAAGATTCCAAATATGAGTGGGTGGAGGAAATGTAGAAAGGTAGGCCATCGATTGAGCAACACAAGACTCGAGAAACGTATGCATGCCTGGCCACCTAGCAGTGGTCATTAGGAATGCAAAGCCAACCGCCTAAATGACACAAGCGGATGACCGCACCGTTCGGACAGGTCTGAATGACAACTTCGAATGTTAGATGGGAGCGGATGTACAGTAAGTCCCTGCTTCCTTGGAGCTAGGCCGAGGGACTGATAAGAGTCTAACTCGAAAGGCACCTTCCGTCATTCACAGAAAATGGAGGCCACTTTCGTGTGGGCCTCGGCTATGTCTTTACTGCACGAAGGGTATGTACGGTACAGTATGTACTTACTGCGGCAGTGGCAGTGTATAGAACAGTATACATCCATGCATGCTCCAACCATGCTCACAGCTGTAGGATGTTATCACGCTGCTCAGTGTCAAACTGCAGGTTAAAACATGGTGAATAAATCTCCCACAATACCTTAGATCACAGAGCATTCTGTTTTCCTAGGCAGCAAGAAAACCCCGGCAGCAAGACTGTAAACCCGATTCTGCTCTATGTTCCCATATTTTTTGGTTCTACAGTATTTTAGAGTACTAACAACAACTTGGTTCATACTTCGCTAGTTTTCGCCAATGTGCGCTCAGTATTTCTATGGGCGAGGTCAAGACCAGTAACAACCTTGGGAAAAGTCCAGCATTTTAAAAATTCCCGCGTTTTCTTTTGACGGCTTATACCAAACTGCTTAGGCCAAGACTACTGTGTTGTCAGGTGCAATCAGTACGTGCGTTCTCGCGTGGACGCGCATCGTACGCACCTGCCAACTCTCGGTTGTTCTGCGCTTTTTTGGGCATCTTCGATCGTCGGTAGTCGAATTTACTGAAAGTTGATCGTTACTTTTTATCATATTTCAGTCTGTGTTTTTCCTTTTCTGTATTCAACAAACGGTGGCCCCACTATATTTGGGGCAAGGCGGTTAAACATTCGAAAGGCGTCTGTGATATATCTCCCGTCAGTTTCTTGTAAAGTGTCCGCACAAAATTTGATATGGCTTTGAAACGTATTCAAAAAGTAAGGTCACCCGAATCTTTTTTTAGCTTTCACTTTGGAGAAAAGTTGCTGAGCTCTAAATGCAGGGTTGTATTTCGCTGTAGGCCTAAGCTTTGTTTCCTAACTGATTCGTTTCAGGAGCTGCAAGATATTGGTCGCGATCCCCCAGCGCTGTGCTCTGCCGGTCCTGTTGGAGACGACTGTAAGACTCATTGTTATCTCTGAGTTAATGATGTTGCAAATTTATATTTATTATAGTATTTCATTGGCAAGCGACGATCATGGGACCTGTAAGTTTTTAGCCGTTGTGCTGTTTCTGGGGCCTGTGAACATTTTGTGTTGTCATTGCCTTTCTTCGTATCGCTAAATCATCGCTTCTAAGTCTTGGAAAGCGGCCTGTTCGCCAGAAGTTTCTAAATTTTAAATGCGAATTGACCGTGACTAGGGTTTTGGTCAGTCGGCGTAAGTAGCGCAGGCCTAGATTACCATGTTAAATAACTACATTTTCGCAACGTTTTACAACAAGAAAATCCAAGTAACCTTTTTCATTGTCTTGTTCCAGCTTTTCGAAGTAGGTGTTTTTCACCCTCGGTTATAAGTAACTGGTTTATGAGGGGGTTGCAAGCAACGATTTACAGCAGATATAATAGTTTAATTAGTACCGTCTTGCTAGTAATTATAATATTTGTAGCGCGTCTCGGGTTCTGAGTTGTGTACACGACAAACTCTGACTTGTATAATCAGTACGGGCAATAAGCTGACGTAAGCTGATTTGAGGCGGGTCTCCTTGAGCAGGAAGCGACAGGTGCATGGGAACTCATTAGAAAGGCGATGATGGTTTATTTGGCTTTTAGAAATCTGGGCTAACAGGAGATAACTTTGTTTATTTAGTTCGTTCTAATTAAAGTTAGCTTGAAAAATATGTTGGTCCAACAAGGAAAACTACTTCCTCCCTCTGGACATGGGTATAACAACGGTTTCGTTATTTTTTAGCCGGACAGCCCGTACCAGGGTGGTGTATTCTTTCTGACCATTCATTTTCCGACGGATTATCCGTTCAAACCGCCGAAAGTCGCTTTCACTACTCGAATTTATCATCCGAACATCAATAGTAACGGTAGCATATGTTTGGACATTTTGCGTAGTCAGTGGTCGCCAGCTTTGACCATATCGAAAGGTAAGAATTAGGCGTCCCGTCCCCTCTTATCTGAGACAGGACTTACATGATTATTTTGTCTCTAGTGCTTTTGAGCATTTGCTCATTGCTTTGCGACCCGAATCCTGACGATCCGTTGGTGCCAGAAATCGCGCGTATTTACAAAACGGACCGAGATCGTTACAACCAACTGGCCAGGGAATGGACACAGAAATACGCCATGTAGTAATACGAAGAAGATTGATGATGCCGTGCGGTCTGATACTAAGTAAAGTAGACGTAAAGAAAAGGAAATAAGATTTCTGTGCACAGGGCGCATTTCATTTTTTGCTGTTCAGTTTTTCTAATAGGGTAACAAAAATTTTTGTTCTACGCCGCGTGTTGCGCTTTTTTCTGGCCTTTTGTGTGTTCTTGATTTCACTGCAACTTGGCGCCGGTCATTTCGAGTTTTTTCTGATTCAAAGCGCGGTCAAAGATCCCTGAGCAATTCTTGGTCGATGACCTGAGAATGGTATACTTACGATTAGCTGTATGTGTTTCTGTGCACTCAACTGATTAAGTACTTGCACGTGTCATCATGTAATTACAACAGCATGGTTTCTCGATGACATTTGTGATCGACTGGTAAATAAAAGTGTCATTGTTGTCTGTCATTGATCAAGCGAACACATCGTGGACTCGCGCTTCGTCAGGAACCAGAAATTTATTTCAAAGTTCCCGCTTCTGATGCTCAGGCAGAGTTAGTCGCTAAGGGATTTTCGGACAAGTGCTTTTTTGTTATACGTAGTTACGTATTGTGTGCGACTGACATACGCAGTTGTATAAACAAAGAATAATAACTCTTGGATTGTTCTTGATTTGTCGGCTACTTTCGCCGATTTGTCTCTGTAGAAATATTTTTGTTTGTCGTCAGCAGCAATTTGTTGAGCGACATATTTTCTTTTTGACGTAGTCCTTGTAATTATTACAAGTTAAATTAGGCTGCTTTATTTGGTTTGGTTACATTATTGCTCTGTAAAATTTATTGCGTGGTACCAGTACTGTATCAAATTTGGTTTTGAACTGACGTGATTGAGTAAGAGTTTTTGCTTGATAGTAAGGGAAGTAAGGGAATCATCCAAGATTTGCGCATTTCTGCTCATCAAGTGCTCGGAAAGCCGAGAATTCTAGGGTTACATATTTATTTGATAGGCTGGCTATAGGTAGAGCACGTATGGGCCTATAGGTATGCCTAAATTTTGCGAGTGTCATTTTTATTATCGCTGATGATTATATTTGGATGTTTGAAGTGGTTTTTAAAAATAGTCACTTCTAGAAAAGAAATGGTAAGCATGCAAGTGGAAGAAAATTCACCGAGCCCACAATTACCACCGGCACCACAATGCGTTGGTCGCGAGTTTGTGCGTCAGTATTACACTCTGCTGGCCGAGGCACCTCGCTATGTTCATCGTTTCTACAGCAATGAGTCCATTTTCGTGCATGGAACCGACATGGAAGAAATCGTTGGTCAGACGGCGATCCAAAATAAGATCAGAGATTTGAGTTTCGAAGAATGCCGCACTCGTATTCGAGCTTTGGACGCCCACGAAACCTTGGGAAAAGGAGTCGTCGTTCAGGTACTGTATGCAGTGAAGTCCTTAGTTTGAAGCCGGGGTCTATTCCTGAGCCCTCCTTTACAGTTATATGTGTATGTTTCAGGTAGTGGGCGAGATCAGTGTTAGCGGTGGTCCGATGCGTCGCTTTGTGCAAACGTTTGTCTTGGCACCACAGTCGGAAAAAAAATACTACGTTCATAACGACATCTTTCGTTACGAAGACGAATTATTCGCGGAAAAGTTGCCGCAAGAGAACGGCGCACCAGCGGGTACGTAGTTTTTTAGTGTTTAAACTTTGGGTTCACACGTGTATGTCGTATTTGTGATGAAACTATTGTTGACTTGCCCTCTATGAATAAGTCTGATTATACTTTTTCAACTCTGAGTCTGTAAAGCGTTAGCAGGTTAGGCCTAGCAAATAGCTCTGGTAGTTGGCTCTGCTCATTTTTTAGATCCTGATGCTGTACCGACTGTCTTGGATCACAGTCGGGCTCGCGAACCGACTCACGACCATACGATTATGAATAATGGCAACACTCACCATCCCGATGAAATCCAAAACGTCCGCTACAACTTGCAACAAGGCTCAGCTCAACCGCAACCAATACCAGTGTCGGCTTTTGCTCAGCCGCAAGTGGTGAGTCCGTCGTTGCCGACTCAAGTCGTCGCTGTTTCTGGATTCTCGGCCGCGACTACTGCTGGGCCTGTCATGTAAGTGATCTATCTTTTCTCATCAAATATCTGTCTTACAATCAAACTGGGAAATCATTTAGTGAGTAAGCAGCTGTCCGTTGACTAAGCGGTGTCGACGTAAGCCTTGTCGGGCCATGTAAATGCGAAACAGTCAATGTTTGGGCAGCTCCAAACATTTAGTTGTGTACGGTACTGCATTACTCAGTCGGTTTCATTTCGATAAATTCCCTTAACCTCCTATGGCTTTATGTAAATTTTGTCATCTTAAGAAAGATATATAATGAATAAATGCGCCACGATGCAACGTATTTTTGTTATAAAAATTAAAATAGGGCATTAATTTTGCGATTTTTGGAAATGCAGTTCGCCTAATGATTTGAATAGTAGTATTCGCAGTCTGAGTTGTGTGGGACCAGCTTTTGAATTGAATTCAATACCTTGTAATCGTAGTGCAGTCATGAATCCTAAAGACCTTTCATACGCCGTGTGACAAGACAATGTGACGGGTTGTACGAAAGTTTGATACAGAATTTGATAACAGGATGGGATAAAAGAATTCGTTCGCGAAAAATTCTTTTTTGATCTAGTACATGGATGGTTGTGGAGAAAAAGGTGCTAGCTGTTTGTTTACGGTGCTGTAGTTATGAAAATTACCTTTGGTTCTAACTTCGCTTAATTGGTCAGGCAGATACGATTTCCCACTTTGACTGTAATGGCTACGTGCGAAAGTGAATGATGAGACAACAGTTGACTTGCCCTCTATGAGATATGCTTGATTAGGTTTTTGTCAACTCTGATAGCGAGTAGGCTTTGGTGGTCTGACCTGGCGGAGTTATTCAGACTAATGTATGAATTTGTTTGCAGCATCCCTTCCTCTGGGCAGCCGCAAGGGCTACCGACATCGGCCCCTTTCATTTCGGATAACGAGGTAAATTTCGAGTCGGCTCATCCAACTGTTACGACGAAACCTGCTGCTGTTCAGCAAACTGGGGCGTCAACCACAGTTCCGTACGGTCAGCAACCTTTGCCGCAGCGTTCTCAGCCGCAACCAGCTGTTCAGATCGCGTCAGCTGCTGCTGCTCCAATGCCTTCGGCGCAACCACCGCCGTCGGAGCCGACACCCGCAGCTGCTGCAACAACGGAGCAACCGCAAAGACCGCCGTCGGTTGACAAATTTTCTCCCGCCCCATCGGAAGAGCGTGAAGAAACGGCGGAAAGCGGATCGGTCGATAAAACATGGGCAAATGTCGCCTCGTCGCAAAAGATCAATCGTAGTCCACATCAAATTTCAGCGGCGCAGCAGCAGTCGCAGCATGTGGCGCCAATTCCGGGTCCGTCAGCTCCATCCTTGCTTTCTCCAACAGGAGTAAGTAACTGGTTCTGTATTTTAACATTGCAACCTATAGTAAATACTGCTTGATGGCTGCAGTTTGTCTTGTCTGAGTGACCCTTTCCCTCGAAGTTTATATACCTATCCGCAAGCGCTGAGTTTTTATCTGAGTATAGTTTTTATGCATTTGTTGGCTTCAATAGTTGATCTTATTTTTCGCTGAAATTTCAGGCCCCCATTTCTGCGCAAGGTGAGAATACTAACAAGGCATCTGGTCATCAGCAAAATCCACCGAATCGTCACGGACATCCGCATCGACAACAGCGGTCAAGCTACAGCGGAGGAGCTAGTCAAGATGCTCGATCATCGCCGGCACCCAGTGGTCATTATGTTGGTGGCAACCGACCTGGTTCAACTTCGTCGGCTCCAGGCCCAGTGGATACGATGCCGTTGGATCATCAAGCTTATTTGAAAAATTTACCAATGAACACGCAGGAGAACGAATTAAAAGAATATTTGGAAAGTAAGAGCCATTAATTTCTTATTGTACAAAGCACTGTTTCAGTCGGGCAAATTCTTTGTAGGTCTTGGCTTTAGTGGCATTTTGGAAGCGAGAATTCGTCGAAAGAACACGAATAATGCCCCGCCAACCTGCTTCGGGTTTGTTGCGTTCGACTCATCGGAGACGGCGCATAAGTTGATCGAAAAGAAATGTTTCCCTTACAATGGTAGCGACGTCTATATCGATGCGAAGCGGAACGTGAACACTGGCGGCGGCGGCGGAAGTCACCCGTACAACGGGCGTTCATTCCCTTCCGGCCCTTCGTTGAGTGGTCCTCAAATGGGTGGCGGCATGGGACGCGGCGGCGGAGTGCATTTGCGAAATATGGGCCCGCGAGGCGGCGGTGGTGCACCGAATCGACCAGCTGCGGGCGCCCCTTACGGCGGTCCAGGCGGTATCGGCAAGCAGGGTCGCGTTTATTCAAGCACGTTTCGGGGCAGCAGCACGCAGCACCCTCAGTAGGCGAAGAGAGCGAATGTACTGTATAACGTGTTTCCGTGCGCCTTGGTGAATGCAGACAGATTGATTGCTTTCAATATTTCTCGATGATGGCTGTTGGAGGGAAATCAAAGAAACGAGAATGGATTTTCTATTTTCGATAAAAATGTCGTGCATTATGCTTTTGAAATTCCTAAAAGCGAGAAGTAATCCCATTCACCTACGTTGTTTTTCTTGATTGACACGTGTTGATGCCTGCTAGAATTTGTTCTGTTTTTTTTTCGATGATTAAACTACACGACTTATTCACGTTAGCGTAACTGGCTAGGTTAGGATGTAGGGCGCGTGGGCGGCCGGGCTGCAGTCGATGCGAGGATGAGACACACCTGCGGGTCTTGGCGATGGTTTGTGGTCAGTGGATTGGAGGTCAGTGCGGTATGTCTTGTGATACTTGGCGGGCCTCATGTCTGTTGTGGACTGCGGCTTTTGTTGGAGCCATCTTGAGTCTGGACCTGTGACAGGTGAGTGGGTTCCAGTGGTCGCCTCGTGTCTGCCACCATTCCTCAGTTCGCCACTGCCGGGCGCACTTCTCTCAACCAAGTCCCCGATCACGTTCTCGTGGAAAAGGGTGTCCAAGGCAGTCAAGTACGATATGGTGATTTCCAAGCAACTAGGTATCTCGAAGTGGGAGATCGTGGCCACGTTAAGTTCGCCCAATAACTTTGCCACATTTGCGGTCACTTCTCCGGGCAACTATGCCTGGGAGGTGTTCACTGTTGACTCGAAGTCGGAAAGAGGCCCTCCAAGCAAGACGTATGTATTCGTTGTGCGATGAGTGATCAGATGTGTGCGTGTGCAGTAATCAATGTTTTGTGGAGAAGTAGGCATTGCGTGTAATCAATCATGAGTCGATGGGCAGTAGTTGAGTGGGCTTTGGGTTTTTGTGTAGTCAATCGGCAAACACATTTTAGAGAGATTATCGATCTGTATGTGTGATCACACTTGTCTTCTTGGTCAACTGACAATGTCGCGCACAACTAGGTGGGTCTACTTAGTGTTGCCATACTCCTTGCTGTCTCGAATGACTCGCTATGTACCATTGGGCATTGGGAAAACATCGTGTTAGACCCTATTGGCCAATTACTGTCGGCGTGAGAACAGTCACTGCTCCAGCATGCCATGATAAACAAGGCGACAAGTTTTGGGGCATCGTTTCACTTCAGAAGTCCAGAAAAGTTAGGCATCATAAAAACCGTGCACCCAATGGTTCACATCAGATGATTCCGTGATGGTTGACCAGCAACTCTGTCTGGGAGGCCGCAGTTCTGTTCCAGCTGAGCGATGCAGTATAAGAAGACCATTCCTTCCACCTCTATAGTCAGCTCATTAGCTGGTGCAGATGCAGGGCGGACGCCGAAGGAGTAAAAGCCAGGAAACTGGTACCAGCTTGGAAGCGCGTTGTCATTCCAGGTCTCTGATGTTGGCACAGAATTCCTGAGGAAGGAGCTACGTCCACAAGGCAGGCTACAGGAAAACTGGTCGGAAAGCGGGACGTGGGCTAAGCCTTCAAGGTTATTTATAAAAATGACAATGCCTGACATCCTGACTTGGGTCTCCCATAATAGAAGGTTTCGAACAGGAACGTGATCAAGGTCATGTATCTTTTTTTGTCGTCATGCCTGTTCTAAACAGGCCAACAGAACGTGCTTCAAGTCAAACCAGAAGCACGTACATGGGTAAGCTTAAAATAGTGCTTGTTTTAGGTGCCCTCCATAGTGCAATGAAATACTGGCCTTTGTTAACTATGCCATCCATGCACGTACATCAGGAAGGTTTTATGAGTCTGGAATATGAATATTGGGTATTGATGGTGCGATAGCATAACTAAGTGCGTCATAAACATGGCCGTCACGAGCCCAGTCTACCCCGTCAGTTTTAATTCCATTAGCATAGTTTAGACCAATGCGGCATACAAATTGAGCCTAATCGGATTTCCTGGCACGCCAGGTCACGTGTAATCGAGAACGTATAAAACAGGACCAAATGCGGAATATCCGCACTAGGATTAGAAAACTTTTTACTTCCCTCACTCTTCTGTCAGCAGCATGCGATCCGTTGTTGCCCTGCTAACGGTGGTCATCGTGTCACTAGTTGTTCAAGAGAACGAAACTGACGCTTATTTGGTTCCAAGATGGATAATAATCAGGCAGGCCAGCAAGTGGGCCAAGCCGGTAATAAGGTAAATGTGCGGAGAGAAAGAGCATCCATAGTCAGGACACCCTTCCTGTATTATAGGGCCATAAAACAATCTGACTTAATGCCATGGAATCCACGCTCGCGGCTTGGAACGAGGTTAGGAAAGTTGATGAAGTGATAAACAAGTGGTCTTGCGTATGCTTCCAATGTTTCACAACTCTCTAGCTAGATGCTGTATCGTTTATGCAGTATAAAAATATTATAAGCCAGGCACCTTCCATGAAGAAGTACTGTACGCAATGCTGTCTCATCATATATGCTGAGGCATACCCAATATCCTCTTGCCCGTCACTCGTCACCTCCAAGGTTGTTATTCCTGTACCTGAGACGCACAAAAAAGATCCCCATTACGCCCAGGATGAATACGACGTGCCATAATTTACTAGAGTATCCCTCAAATACTGCTCCTCCTGCCCCTCGTTAGACAACCTCCTGATAAATCTTTTAAATCGCTCAAGCAAAGCGCCGGAGATGGTGCGAATTACAATGGTCATGACATATTGTCCCCTACTTTGAACCTGGTGCCTGCCTAGAATGGCATTCACGTATTGAGCAGTGTCAACAGGCACGGCAACTCTGCTTATCTTTAGACAAACTCCGGCCCCAGCTTGCGGCCGAGAGGTCTGCCTCTCGTCTGCTAGATGCTCACAGGCCGTGTTCGTCTCGCAGTCAGTCATTTCGTGTACAGTACACGTGTATCTTCGAGCATACTCGCGTTCGATGATGGGTTAAAGATGAGCCGCTCAGACAACAGTCAAGCGGCGGTCCTTGCTGTTAATTGGTGGCTCGATATAATCAATAGCTGGCATACGTATACGCACTTGCTGGGCCATGTCAATCACCACATCTGTAGACGCGTATCAGTTCGACCACCAGTATCGACTACACTAACAATAAGATCGAATAATGTTTTAGCCCCTTCTGAACAGTTTGATTATGAGCCTCTGGGTCATCGAGGAAGTACGGTGGGTACAACAAAGATATCACACACTAGCAAGCTCGTTCATAAACTTCTCCTTAATCCCTGGCTTTAATCGATTTTCTAAATCAATCAATAAACTTTCGGCTGCTGATGTAAGTTCATTGGGAAATTGCTGCTTTGCTTCTTGATAGAACCGAGCGATCTGTCTGGCTCTGCCATTTTCGAACTCCGCCTTTGACGGTGGTGCCCATCCCAATTCCGTACTGATCTTTGTAACATCGATCGGGCCCCTGGTGACGCTTGGAAAATAAAAGTCGCCCCCAATTTTCAAAGCTCCTGTCGGTGCGTCGTGGACAGTGGGAAATTGGAAATCACCTTCTTCGAATTTGAGTTCAGCATCGCATTCGGAAGCTGACTTGATAACTTGCAGCAGATCGATCAGACGCATTGGATCTTTTAAAGCCACATTGTAAGTTTGATTGAACACGCGCTCACCTGAGGTTAGGATTAGTTGCAGGACCGAGGCCACATCAAGCACATCCACGTAGCTCGTGTACAAGGTCTCTGTGAAGCGGGGCACTAGGACTGGTATGCCCAAGGTTTTTTGGTGCTCCATCCATATTCGGTATTTCCACCATCGCTCCGTAGTGTCCCGTTCGCCTAACACGTCTGGTAGACGAAGAAAAACGTAGGGAAGGCCGCCTGAAACATACTCTGCTGTCAGGGTACAGCCTGGGTGGTGTGCCTTGGGGCACATCTCCTCATCAATGGGTTCATCTTCCCCCTCATTATGAGATGCACATACCTGCGAGGGCAAAATATGACATGGATGTTTGATAGCTTATAGCCAGGGATCTATGGGGCAACTCACCTTTTTTCTGCTCTTCAGCCAGGAATTCCTCAACGCACAACTTTCCATTTCCATATGCATCCTTCGAGGCCAATTCGTCTCGTACTTTCTCATCCGCAGGTCTGACGGCATCCTCTTCCTTACTCGCACCCTCTCTTTTCTTATCGCACACTTCGTAACAGGAATCACTGCTGATATAAACGTATAGTTTAGCTCGTTTCTTCAACACGTCGTAAAATGGCTGAACACGGGCAGTTTCAGTGGCACTGAAATCAATGACTGCATGGAATTGTTTCTCTCCCAATTCAAGTTCAACGGAAGCAGCGTTCTGCGGATCATATCGATCGCAATAGACGTGTTTGATGCGTGGTTTCAATCTTACTGCGCCATCCCAGATCCAATGACCGCGATTCAACAGGGTAATCTCGTTGCCTTTTTCCAATAAATGATCAACACACTCGCCTCCAATGTAGCCGTTCCCACCAAAAACGAGCAGTTGCATTTCTTCAATTCGTATGCAATGCGGAAAAGTTGGCAAGAAAGGTAGCTGGCGCACTGGCTAGGACTACACGTGCTCTGAAGATGAGGGTATGCGGAGCGCAGAGCAGCTAGTCTTATCGCAACGAGGGAAGCGCAAACTAGAAGACGAACACGAATGAAGGTAGGGAGGACAGACGTTCTGTCATTTTGCGACCGATCAATAGAAAGTGCAGGAGAAGGGGTCATGTGTTGCTGCCTTGTGCCTTAGTCCTTTTGATGCATTGCTATTGGTAATACCATCGGGTGCGGCTGTGCAGAGCATACTCGTGCAGTAACAGTAGCACTATACGTGTGCGCATTCACATTCTGATTGCCGATCGTGTCGCAATAGTATTCGCCCTCGATCCATTTCAAAGACTCGATCCATTCAAGGGCTCATAATTGCGTCATTAAAGGTCAGAGGCGTGCGTGCATGCATTTCTAATGAACACAAACATGTGCGGCTGCGTATTGACGTCTTGTGCGTAAAGTTCAACTCCTACCTATTCTAGAAAATCTCACCGTCAAGTGGCCTTAATGAGGTGCTTTTGGATGAAGGATGCCATATATCAGGAATGTAGGTCAATGACCCAGATAGGAATCACCGCCGAAGCACGAAACCAGTCAAAGGCCCTAATGCATTATACCCGTAATGTGGCTCATGTAAAATATGTAAGTGAAGCTATTTCATAGCTTAGATAGGTCTAGAAGGGTTCGGTCTGGTGCATCTGTGTGCAATGCTAGTAGTGAGTTGAGTAGAGATCAAAGAGATGCACTCGCACTGATTCAGTAGACTGCACTCCTTATGAGCGCAGAATTGCTGCATTGCTCCGCTGCACATCCTATTCATGTCAAATGTAGGTACGCACAGTATGATGCGATTGAACAATAGTGGCACAGGCTTTTCTATATCCTCATGCCCCTTCTGAATGTCACTTACTGGGAAAATGACCGTCAGAGGTGACGGTTCAATTATAACTAGCGACAGCAGAGTTTTTAGTTCAGCTGATAAGAATTGGCCAAGTCATTTCTCCATAGGACATTACATATTATATGCATCAACCCAATCACTGGCAACCTCATTAGCCCTTCTTCACATTCCACATGGCTTCCAACGATTGAAAATGAACTTCAGTTGAATTAGGATAAATTTTTGCCCGTCCTTCCCTGCGAATTGTGAGTCGCTCAGGCAACGACTGCACGAACAGCTTCCTTATATGCGGATTTCGGGTCAGTGCTAAAACGGGATGAAAGATCGACAAGCATATGGGCAAAAAGAGAATGACATGCAGCCAAAAATGCTTTTTCTCCACACTTAGGTCAAGGGCATGGGTGAGGAAGAAAAGAGTGATCGAGCTCGGTATGGTGTAGACTGTATGCGCGATCATGGATGGCAACAGCAATTGGTTGACACTGACGTTTTGAATGATTTGAAAACGGGCGGCCAAAGAGTGCTGAGCTCTGTTAATTATCGAATTGACCAATTTTCGTTTATTGACTACGTATAGCGTAAATGCGAGCACAATCGAGAATGCGTTTAGACAGAGATTCTGAGCCAACACTGGACCAGCCACGTGGGGAGGCATGGACAGGAGGCTGGCGCAGACCGGCATGAACTTGTCTTTTGGTAGAGTGGACATTGGAAATAGCTGATTGGCGAGGGCAACCCCGTAGATGATAACAATTAGCAGCATGGCCAACCATGGAGTATTCTTGGAAAAGTCGTATGTGCGGTATCGAATGGTGGCGTATAGGCGCTCCAGGGACACAGCCAAAAGGCCATATATGCCGCAGATCAGAGGTATTATGGCGACCAACTCTTGCGCCCTGCAATTGTATAGGGCCGTCACCAACTGGCATGGTCTCTCGTGCGCCATACCAACATAGAGAAAGAAGATGGCCTTGACGGCAGTCGATCCACTGTACAGGGCCAGATTGAAACTGTGGAACATGAGAAGACATCGTAGATTAGCATGGAACACTGTCACGCGAAAAATCAAGCTTATCACAACAATGTTGATCAGAGCAGCTCCTATGCCAAATGCCACTTCCAGGCATAAAACGGCTCGGAATTCGGTAGAGGTCACAGTAGATTTCGCCACTTGGCAAAGAACATCGAAAGAAGAATTGTTCATTGTGCTTTTCTAAAGCCACCTTGCAAGCCTCGAAGTGATGTCTTCTGAGGGCATCGGCCACTCAGCTATATACGACTTGTTAGGCCTTCGAGGTTCCGAGAAGCCAAGAAAGTGTAGTTCGGGAATACGAATCCTTTATCTCGGAATGATGCCGTGTCTCATTAAGATTGCTCCTAGCAGAAGCCGGGCGATAAAGAAATTCATTATGTGCCTCCCAATGAGACCACGCAATCGTTAAAGAAGAAATCACGTCTCCGCATTCATCAAACTGTCGCTGGACCAACTGCCACTCGGAATCGTGTGCTATTAAAACAAGTCATGAAGCTAGAGGAGAGAATGACGTCAATAAAAGAAGGCGGCACAAATCGTAGGTGCGCCCCCATCGGTGAGAAGTGCAATAGTTTAACTTGGGACCACGAAATTTAGAACACTATGCCATAAGTGGTAAAGTTATTGGCTAATGACAAGACAGATCCGCTCGTGGAGTTGTGGCCTGGATGCCTCTCACTCCGGGTGTGCACTAATCGGGTGCCATACGGACCTTATCGTGCATAATGTGTTCCGCCACCCTCGAATGCGCTTGGTGATGTGATAAAATAGGACCAGGAAATATAAAAGTCGTAGCTTTTTCTAATATCTACGGAGTCACGCAGTACGGAGAATTTCGTTCGAGCTGCAGGCCTGTGCGATTAATTTGCTGCCTAATATTGGGTATGCTACATACTGTAGGCAGTCTTATTACATTTGTGAGTAGGAGCAGATTTGTTCCAGCAGAGAGCTAACGTTACTTGCGGCAGAACCAAGTTCGGCAGACCTACAGGAGGCGGCACAGGATGAAAACATTAGAAAATACATGTATGAGGATAGACAAATCTGGGGTCTTTAGCACTGACTTCCCTCGTTGGCGCAATAACAGGTCATTCGATAAAATATTCATTAGGAGCGTCCTGAAGCAATACTTTAGTGCAACACATGGCTAAACAGACAGCTTTCAATCACTTCATTAGCAAGAGAAGCATATATACAGAGTACCATATAGCGGGCATATCGGCCAGCCGATTCTCATTTATTTTTCAACGCTCCCCAGCTTTTCTCCCGAAATCGCATTGTTTAGTTAAAATATTCTCTTACACGCATTTTTCCAAAATTCAGGACTGCTCTCTCCAATCATCGACTCGCTTACTTGTGACCTTCACGCCTAGCGACGTGGTATCAGCTTACCTGGGCCCTGCCACATCCACTGCTTGGCATGTTGGCTAGACGCACTGGCAGAGGGCCATCTCAGGATTCGAGGGATGCGATGCCCAGGTGCCCGATGCCCGATGCCCAGGTGCGATGCCCCCTAGCTCAGGAGGGAATGTGAGTTCTCGTGTCGCTCTTGTGTTGGATTCATGTATGTTTTTCGACTTAGCAAGCTAGGATCAGCAGAATCCTGGTGGATCTAAGCCTCTGTTAAGAAAAAATGTGACGATAATACTGTGTAGGCACCGAAGGCGAAACTGGGGGCGACGTGGGCTAGTTACAGTAGATGCTTTACTATGTTGCTGTCGCTAAGACAATTTCTTGACGGTGCCAATATGAGCAGCTGAGCTGATACGACTCATGGAGGTCACGGTTGTTGTAAGAAGTTTCGGTCCGTCATGACACTGCAGTACGGTGATGCTCATAGCGATCTTGCAGGGACTTCACGGTGAGCGTGCCACAGAGTTCAACTGTCAGAGGATTTGTCAACCTACTGCAGTTTGTGCATTTATTCGAAGTGCTTTTCTTCATAAAGGCTGGTTTCCAGCAGGATTCGAAGCCACCTGTGGAAGGAAAAATCATACCAATTCCAGCACGAGCCATACAGATGCATATTTATCTCGGGAGGTTCGAGCAAAGGAAGTAGGGGGAACACATACAGTATTGCCAGTGCAGCCAGCTTCCCATTTTCAGTCAGTCTCCCACATTGCCAATGAATTAATTCCTAATTCTCTCGACCCGACCAGCCACCTAGTGTGTGTATGCCATATTGTTCGAAGTCTTACAGGATACAGTAGTAGGTACCGGAGTGGGTACTGTGTGAGTGAGGAGCAAAGGATAGGTATTTTGTGCACCGAAGGATAGGTATATTGTGTGTTTACGTCTTATTGGCACAAACTAGCACGCGCTTAGGAAATACATGGACTGAAGCAGCAGCAAGCCCCTTCGCTATTCCAGGATTTTCTCGCCAAACACTGATTGGCCCGTCCAATAGCGTCAACTCTCCAAAATAATGCATGCAAGCTCCTCAAGACGGCAGATCATACTGACTTGACTCCGCTTTCGTGTGGTATGGTCTCAAACAAAGCTCTCCTGGAGACGCTGTAGTCTGCCAATGATAAGACTATCACTCTCAGCTCTCGGATAAAGAAAAGTTCAAGCTGCTTTGATCTGTTTCTCAGCAGGTGTTTGACTCTCGTAGCGCACACTTGCTTGTGAGTTCAGATTTTCTCAACTGATTTCTTCATCATTCTTAGCTTTCTTCTTCGTGCAGTACATTCTCAACCAACTTGGCAAAGGAGCGCAAGTCCTCCCATTGGCTCGACGAAAGGTGAGAATCAGAACTGCGAATTGATGTGCTCGGAAAGATTTAGTTATTTTATAATCACTTTCAGGATTATTGTTAGATATTTTAGGATACAGTACATATTTCTTAGACGGCAACGGTGCATAAATTGTACACTTGTTCGTGCATTTAAAAGGCAAGGGGAGTTTTGAAAGGTATTTTAAAAATAATAGCTCAGGACAGAATCGAGAAAGCTTTAATTTCCCATTAATTGCTACTTTGCTCCTTACACTGTCAAAATTACCCTGTGCTCCTACTTTAATTATCGCAGCTTGTTTGTTACATTCGTCATTTTTAGGTCTCACTAACAATACCCTTCGCCGATCCAGTTGCATGAGTGCAATCATGGCCATTGTCAAGGCGTCGAATTCCAAAAATATAGCTAAAATGAGGGGTGGAGCTGCACCCAAAGCAATCACAATAGGCTGTCAATGAGTATTTGTTGCTAGTACACCCGCCACAGTTGCAAACGAGGAGTCATAATTTGAGGAGAACCAAAACGATACGAGCTGTCGCATGCCATGTTTTAAAATGTTTTGCCATGGTTCTTGATGTTGTGTTTTTCACATGGTCCACACTAGCCATACAGTATGTATTCCAGTATAAGGCAAGCATCAGCAACGACTGTGTGCGACATAACACGTAGGTCAACTTCTGAGCGACATGAGGGCATGATAAAGCTGAATACATACCTTACGTTGTAGTTTTTAACATTCCTAATTTTAAATTTTTGAATTAGTGACAGACGCTGCTTGGGCATTTTGGTAAATATTTGGCAGTTTGGCCATGAGAACTCGCAACACACACCAGTCTTTTCCTCGTCTTTAGAGAGCCGCTATTTTGCATTCTTCACCAATTATCAAAATTCTCCTCAAGGGAAACCTCCTGAAAATTTGAATTTTTAAATAAAGTGTAAAGTTAATTAGAAAACAAGCAATTTTTGGTGCCCCAACATACGATAAGGATGACCTTAAAAATTTAAATGTTCAAGTAGGCACTGTTCAAATATTATTAGACCAGAAGACAATAGGTCCCTGGACAAGGCGCGGTGTACCTTAAACTGTGGGTGGGGTGTAACTTGAAAGATTGGCTGATGAAAGACAGAGCTGGCGACATCTCCTTTCCGATTAGTCCCTTGCTTATCTCTATACATTGCTGAGCATCCGTCTTCATGAGGCCATCAGCGTGAGTTCCGTGCACGGCAGGTGAAAGCCTCTGCTTATTATCGACCTAGCTTTAACACACGAAGCTTTGTCAGATGCGAGGCGAGCTCGAATCAGGAATGCTTGAAGAGAATGAAGTGCCGGCAATGGCTAGGGTTTTTCAATTATGTTAGTAATAGTTGATGCGAATTTGAGCCGTAGGCATTACCAAAGGTGATAAGATAATGACCCACACTGTCCTTTCTCTCCCTTGTCTGGCTTGACGTTCCGATCAGGAGGTTCTGTCACCCGACTTGACGGAATTTATCATACCTACTTACTGTATAGTACATAGCACGGAATATGGCCAATTCTACAAATACGTCCTATCACATGGCGATATCTTTGGGGCCCCGAAACTTCTCTGAGCTGTGCCAGGCGACCACTCTTATCATATCTAATGGCGGCTTCCAAGCTGTCTTATTCTTGGCCGTTATTGAGTGCATCTTGGCCACTGGTCTTAACACATATCTAATGTACATGATTCGAAAGGTGTCCGTATTTCACGCCAATCTCCGCTGGCTACTTTTTCATCACAGTTTCAATCTGGCCGTTTTCGCATTTGGTAATGGAGCCAAAGCAGCCTACATGCTGACTGTATGGTGGATACTGGATCAACCGTGTCGATTAGTAACGGCCTTGTTCGATTGTAAGCTACAGGAACTGCTTACCATAGTGCCGTTGGTGAATGGTATATACTCACTGATTGTGTTAGGTTTGGAACGGGTCTACGCCACCGTGCGCTACCGGTCCTACGATAGGGCCGGGTCGACGCCTTGGTTAGCGTGCATCCTAATAGGGTGCATTTGGTTAATTGTGCTGCTGAATCAGTGTTTGCCCTTACTGGATATCCCACGGGGTGTCTACATGCCCATATGCTCTAATTTATTGAGCATCTCTCCGACTGTAGCCAAAGGAGTCCTCATACCCAATGCCATTGTCGAGGCATTTGCAGTGATCTTGACCATAGCACTATACTTGATCAATAATCGCTTATTGGAGCAATCATCGATCAATAGGGCAAAACATACTTTGGCGGCAAGATTTCAGTTGGCGCAAAATGTGACTGTGAATCGTCTCCTCTTACCCACGGCGGCGTGCCACGCCGTGTGTTTTACGAGCCAATACGTTTACTTATTTCTGGTCTTGACTGGCTTGGATCTAAACGAAAGCACGAAAATGCTTTTAGTCCACATCAATTACAACATTATACTCATGTATGCTATCGTGCACCCGACGCTAGCATTTTTTCAAAACCCGCATTTGAGAAAGCTGTGCCATCATTGGACGGCTTTCTTCCCTAGGTTGGTGAAAAGCAGCAACGCTATCGGGATTCAATGCGGTTCGCCTATGGTTCAAGCCAATGCTCATTTCAAGGCCCTGGAAGATATGTGGAATTGTCCAGAAACGCGTAAAAGAAAAGGAAAGGCTAATTAGTTCTGCTTGCAGCTTTTTCTTTGGCTTGCTCTGACAGCAGTCTTCAACTGTATTTTGAAAACTCGCTCTTCGATGCCTGAATGCGGTACGGTTCGCGGGATCAGAATTTGTGATCTTCAGTAATAGGTACATGGTCATAAAAGTGCTCCTGCTAACGATGTTTTTGTTTTAAAAAACATTATCTGTGGATTATGTGTCAATTAGGGTAATTGAGTTTTTGATAATCATGCTCGACCAAACATAGTCTAATCATGTTTGCAAAGGATGTTCATCGAGAACTGTACGGCACGAGGGACCTAAGTAGATTAGATCAACATGCACACTCTATAAGGGTGAAACCTAGCTTTACCCGATGGCAATAGTAACCATCTCCCTGGCACGACTGGGATGGAAAAGTCCCACATAAGATATTGGAAAAGCGAGTGACTCTGTGTAACTGCGCCAGCGAAAGTGGGCATGCGATTAGGACCCAATCGCTTGTAGGTGCTGATATATACGAGTACCTTTGCTCGCTAGTGTGTGGTCATGAGGAAGGCTAGGTGCATGGCGGTGCGTACCGAACAGGTGGTTTGTACCTAAGTGCACCGGACATCAAAGACCGGATGCCTGATCATCATGGTTGCTGGCATCCACGTAGCCAGTCACAGGGCTTGGCATTAAACCCTTTTATTTATGGGCGCCGACAGGAAATAGTAAGTGGCTGTTAAGCACGAAATCCCAGGTGGAATATTGGATCGTTGCATCGTACCGTAAAACACTTCTTGCGAACACAAGGTACGAGGCCAGGGAATATCTTTTCGTATAAAGATAAACAAGAAAATGGAAGCGCTGCACGCAGAGTTCCAATCAATCTCGTCTGGAGTACAGTGTTTACGATTTCGTGCGGGTAAGCGTGGGCTGATTAGACAAGATTTAGACTTTTGAAAAAGTGCAAATGTAAACGCAAAGCAAGGGCTTCGGGTTGTACCTGCATCCTCTTATTGTTAGCAAGTGTAAAGGATTTTGAGAGGAACCTAAAAAAGGATTTCTTCCTTTGAATATCGAGCCATCGTAATAATCTCCAACGTAGCACAAGTCAGGAGGTATCTCACAAGCAGCAGGGTCCTCGCTGTAACATCACATCAGAGCAACTTGGCAGAGGAAAGTCGACGAAAGCTGCAAATGCGAAATGCTGAGTTTTGCTCCTGTAATCGATCTTGGGTATTTAAGGGTACAGTATTTCTTAGAGGAGGGGAACGATGCACAAATGTTACATTTGTTCGTCATCTAAAAAGATAAGGGAGAGCCAATGGAAACTGTACTCTGCTACATAAGCTGCAGGTATGTACATTTAAGTTTGCCCAATTGTACACCGTAGGTGGATCCAACTCGAGTCATTGACACGGTAAAGCAGGCCTGATCAACCGAACCGAAAGATGATTGCCAAATACAACACGCAAGAAGCCATAGCAGTGTCTACAAATGACAGTGGCAGGAGAGCAAATGATAAAATTACCCGACAGTCGTTCATACAAGAGTCCCCTATTTATGGAAGCAGCGCAAGACATGCTCATGAACTCGTTACTTTCTCGGGCGACAGTATGCCAAGACCGGAACCCATAGTCTTTGTGATCCTAGCCGCTCTTACGTCGGCTGCGTCCTCGTGGGAACTGCGTACAACATGGAAGGAGGCGAGCGAGCCGGTCGGTCGAACAAGGTCAATGACTGGGAACAATACGGACGAGATTTGTAAGAATGCAAAGGGCGGAGATTTGGCATCGTTGTGCAAACAACTGGACTGGTACAAGGCCACAGCGGGACGGAACCCAGGCACCTCGTCGAATTCGGTCATTGCTATCCTGACTGGAGAGAAAGACAGCAAGAGCTGAAGCTGATCGAAAAGAGCAGAGAAGAATTGGCTGGTATGGTGCAAATGGGAATCACTGGAACAAATTATGCAGTCGAGACGTTGGGGAAGGCAGCTGAATATTTGGAGAAACTGAAAACGTACACCGAAAATGCTGCGAAGACTGCAAACAAGGCGGCGAAGTTGCTCACAACGGCTTCAAAGGCTCTGGGTGCACTCGGGGTAAGTAGAGAGGTGCAAGCAGTTCGAAGAGCGAAGGACCAACCTGCAAAGGAATCAGCATTCGGTACATGCCAGGACATTGTCTCACATTCAGAAGAAATAGAGGTAGAAGAGGTCAGAGGAGCTAAGTTACTGTATGATCAGAGGCACCATGACGTCAGGGCATGAGTCACAGTCCGATCGCGACTTTCATCTGTCATTGAATTCATCAGGCCAGCATTCGTGCACATCTCGGCTGTTCTTTGCTGGCCTTAATGATAAGGGCCATGAATGAGACCAGCGGTAGCATATCTAGAAATACTGTGAAAATAGCCGTTAGTGTGTTACCATCTGCAGCATGCCATTACGGACTCAAAGTGACAATAAGTAGCTCTGAAGCAAATCGAGAGCGAGTGAAAGACATGTAATACTTCTATATTATGCCCCAGAGACTGAAGCCACTGGAAGACCGGAACAGATACGCTAGCACCAACACCCGGTACTATGTATCTAATTTTTGTTTCTGAGCTCCATTCTGCATTTGATCGAGGTTATCATCAGGCCAGCCAATCTATCGACAGTACCATATCTGCGCCCAGCTATTCAAAAAATCTAAAAGCAATGCAATGACTAGCAATCACTAGCGATGACTATCAATGTTCTCAGCTGACACTTTTATAGCAGTCTTTTTTAGTGGCGGAGGAAAGTCCAATGACGATGCATATTCATCTCATACAATTAGTGTAGGATCAGCATGTAATCAGGGTCATCGGTTGTATCCTTATGTAACACGGCACCTTCTGGTATCTCAGAAATTATTCAACAGTGCGCGCAAGAGTTTTATGCACATACAAGACACCAAAAACCTCTTTACTCAAAAAGTCGACGTATGCACCTACAGCACTGGCATATCGAGCTTCTGTACCTTTATTTCCAGTTCCATCGCTCATTTCTCTTATTCTGCTTGGTTTCTCCCGGCTTTCTCCCATAGGCCTCTCTGACTTTTCCCGTCCTTCGTTGCCTTTCTGCTGATTACTGTGTGTTAAAAACGGTGCATTTTCATTACTCAAAAATTCCGAGTCGGCTCTCCTCACCTCTAGCCTCCTGTCACAAAAGGAATGGTTCAGTGGGCAGTGGGCTCGCCTAAAAGTGAAAGTTTCAGAGAAACCTTCGCGTCGAATAAATTCTTAGCGGTATGGCTAAGTAAACGGAGATAGCCAGATCGCGTAGGGAGTCGAAGCTTCAGCACACACAGTAATGCGCACAATAGCAGCCTACTCTCAATGCCCATCATACGATTACGCACTCACCGTCCCGTAGTGAGCTAACTGTTGCCTGTCAACACGATGACAGTACTGATGTATTTGTGTTTCAGACAGTGGCTTCCATGTGTGGTCCGATTGGTGCTGTCTTTTCCTTCATAGCCATCTTTGTGCCTCAACCGGATCCGAATGAAAAGATTATGGAGCAGCTGAAAGAAGGCTTCGATAGGATGCATGAATGATTTGACAGACTTGAGACGCGATTGGATGAAATTGAATTCACCATCGAAAAAACCGCTGTCTATCAGATGTACAAAGAGAACCAGGACCGCATTCACAAAGTCATGTTCGCTCATCGGCAGGTTTTCCTGTATCCGAGTGAAGAAACGTTGAAAGAATTCGTGGACATGTGCAGAGTGGAGAACCCGTTGTACGTTCTGGAGTGGATCCATCGTCGCAGTCTCGAGAACAAGAGCCCGTTCGGACTACAGTTGTTTTCCACTATCGTCAAGGATATTGACTATGACAAACGGAAACTGGCTGTTTTCTACGAAGTTATTACCAGCGATATGATGACGGCAGCATATCTCCGTGAAGCTTGCTTGGGTGCGCAATCGCCTGGAAACACGAAACTGATCTGGAAGAGTAGACGGATCACATGTGAGTCGGCATCCAGGTGATGTTGAGAGCAGGACACTCAAAACTAGGATCTGGCTTGTGATACAGCCTGTGATTACTTACTGTAGGGTGGCCATCATAGCTTAAAAAGGGTCTCTCGTATCTTGCGAGGGGGGGGGGGGGGGGAGGGGGCTGCACGTCGCTCCTTGCTGCCGCTGGCAGACTCACCGCCATCGATCACCGAATTATGGATTTCTTTAATTCAGGTGTCTTGGAACTCGATTTTTTAGGAGTCCTCCTATCCGGTATATCAAAAGGAATGAGAGCTTTGGAATCAAACCTCGTGAAGGCACTGAATCAATCATAGCTGAATGATGACCTGACCAAGATCTTGCACATGCATGTGGAAGCAGGAGCTAAGCCTCAAACTATCGTCACTGACGTTAAAAATATCCTCAAATCCAAATACTATTGGCTCAACTGGAACGTGTACCTTGTCAAAGGTGCTTTCGATGTTCTGGATGGCGGCGAGCGGCAATATGTGACCATTAAAGGTAAAAAAGGCCAGCGACCAGACACTTGTCCTTGTTTGGACTGAACCAAATAGCATAGCCGAGAAAGAAGTCGAATTCTGCCGTAGCACGTACGACAAGTCATTCGTGGAACAACTTTATTACCTGCTCGTAGGATTCGATAAGTTGCCTGAGCAAGAGTTCCTTAAGCGGCTCAATATCTTCCTCCAGTTGCCTGCAGAGTTCGTGAGGAGAGGCGAAGAGCTGTGGAAAACCACCTATAACGAGGCTTGTTACTACCAAACCCGACCTTCCGACTTCCGTGCCAACAAAGCTGTACTCATCACTAAAGCCGAAAATGTACTGGCAAGCGCTAGCGATACCGTCACTTGCGATTTGCAAATCCCCATGCGGGGCATTCGCGCATTTGCGACTTACTACAAATCCGAGGCCCTGTTCGACACATTCGGATGCCTAGCCGCGGGTGAACAACTGGAACACTTAAAAGTCGGTCGCTCGGATGTATGCCCGCTGAAAGCTATGCAGGAAGCAGTGCGCGCCCAAGTACGCAGATTGGCTACCGACAAGAAATGGTCGCAAGCAGCCGATGCTGCCAAGGATGTTCGCGGGGCATTGCAGAAGGCCTTCTCATACCTGAAATGGGCGGTGCAAGTATACGGGTACAATTCAAAGGAGGGTCTTCCTTTCGTAGGATGCAATAGCAATCCAGCTGGGCGGGTCGAGTACGAATATCAAAACTGTACCTGGCTGAACACGACCAGTCATAGCTTTATCATTTACTGGTCCTCGGGTAGTGACAAACTGATACAGAAGCAGATAAGTGAAGTGGAAAAGAAGGTTAGGTTCCTGCAAACACTGTTTGAGAAAAACCTTATCTTTGAGACTTGCAATAGCACTCGCGACCTAAGCCAGCAAGTGCACGACCTCATCACCGACCCACTCATGTATTTCACAACCTACGGGGTGTCCGAGTAAAAGCTCACTGAGCGGATAAAAAGCAGCAACATTGATTTCGGAAGCTTTGCAGACGGAGCTCCTCTGAATCCTGAAAATGTGTTAGGTTTAGTGAACTTTTATGAGAACAAAGTGATTTCAGTGGGAGCGCAACAACCTGCGACAACTAATGGCATAGAAGTGGCGTCCATGAAATTGAACCCGCCTCAAGCAAAGGCAAGTCTTCAAAGTCTGACTGTCACCATCATGTACTACAAACCATAAGAGATTGCCAATTCTCTGCACTGCAGCGCTACAGATACTGAGTACAAGCTGGCGGGCTTCGGAGACCGGGAAGCCCTATTTGGCTGTTAAATGGTCTGGGAAGTCGATAAATTGCTGAGGAGTGACGAGTGATCGCTCGACTGTAGACTGTCTGACTAGATGATGGTGGTGGCATAGTGATCAGACGCGGTAGTGGATGGAAATTACAAGAAAGAGTTTGGAAAATGTTATCAGATTATATTTGAAGAATGCCCCAAAATCATTTCGTTTTGTTTCTTGATATGCGCTGGAAACTGTAACAATGATGATGCTGACTTTACAATTACGATAGAACTGGCTGAGTCAGTGAAGGATCCGCTGCGGACCGTGCTCCACATACATGTCATCCTCCATACAGATGTTTGTGGCATGGAGGTCGCATAGAAATGAATGCTGGCGCCCTGAGACCAGAAAACTGCAAGACCTTTGGAGAACACGAGCGAGACACTTTTTGTAATGCATGACGGGTTTCTCCAAAAAACCTATGGAACCGTCGACGAAGCAGAATGTTACTTTACATGAATTCACAGTCCTGGAAGATAGTGTTGATCAGTCCATATGTAACATGGCACCTTGTGCTATCTCAGAAATTATTCAGAAGTGCGCACAACAGTTTTGTGAACACAGAACGTCGAAAACCTAAGAAACAGCGAGAGCGAGAGACTGCGTGAGCGGGCGAGGACAGGATTCGTCATTGACCCGCCGTATGGCACAGCTTGGCAGGGATAAGAGTACAACAAAAGCGCTTCACGAGTCGGATCCACCCAATGCAACATTGCTCACAAAACCTCGGCTTCGAGAAGGCAGTCATCCGAAGAAGTAAATGTTCCTTATATCCTTAGTCAGCCTTCGCTTTTCTCGTAAAACCCACCCTTTTCTGGTAGAAAGTACATATTTTGATGCCCCTTGCTCTTTTGCCCGCTGAATAGGACTGTGTGCCGTGGTTGATCCGTGATCATAATAGTCTATTTGACACTATTCCAGGGCAAACGACTTCTCCGTCGACGCGGCCAGTCCAACGGCGCCAGGTGCACCATTTATGGAAGACAGGCCGTACATTTGTCGGCTCGACGAGTCAGACGGAGTACGCCCGTCTTTCTAGTTTTTTCTTCGTTTTTCTTGCGGCTCTCGTTCAAATACTCTGCATATGTCCGGGTCGTGTGTGCAAGGTGATGGCGCCAAGTTGATGGCCAAACAAGGGATGCGGTTGAAGAACTTGTTTTTATGAATTTGTACTAATAAATATTCCAAATCTGGAAGTGACAAAACCACGCGAAAAGGTCCTCGAATTTTGAGTAGCGTCAATTTCATTTTGCACCAACACGAATCATGTCCAAGACACCGTCGAAACGAGTTCAAGTTTTATCGTGTTTAGTCCTGGCTGACGCCACCACCTTCCATGCTTTATTGCCAGTCTTTAAGAAAAAGGTAGGCTCATTTTTCGACTGATTTATCTGTTTGCTTGTTCGTATGACCTGTGCGTTGCCATGCGATGGATGTCCAAGTGTTAGGGGGTACACAGCTGTGGAGGGGGTCGTAGACTGTTGGACAGTTGTGATCTTTGGTGATGATGCAGGTTCAAACTGTAATCTTAGGCCTGCTATACACAGAATGCACAGTCCACGATAGCTTGCCAGCCAATGTGGAGTGGACTGCATCTGCAAAAAATGTGCCTCCGCACAGATTTTAAAGTGGCACTTCAGGCGCCATTAATATTTTAGTTTCCGTTCCTATAATTTCCTAAAATCTGGCATCAGTCATCGGCTACTTTTTTCACTCGATTTGTGACTGCCGTTTATTGCCATCCTTGACCTTTGAGATTCTCGAGTTTGCCTCGGCGAAAGTTCGTCGCCTTGATTGCCAGTCTAGATTTGGCAGTGGACTGAAAACTTGTTTTCTTCCATTTTCTCGAGCCATCTAGTTGAGCAGATTAGCGGTCGTCTTTGATGAGCTCGTTTGTCCGATTGTTTCTCGGAACGGCTGTTTTGATGGTCAAGATGAAAATAGAATTTTTGACGTAAATTAGTCTTTGGTGGCTTCGTTATATGGCCAAAGCCGACGTAGTTTTTGTGCTCGTTTTTCCCATCAAAAGTGTTTAGCAGAGATTGGCGAGCAGTGGGATGATCTCGAGGGGAAGGCCGAGGTTGTTCCACAAGTGTGATGGAGTATCTGATTTCGAAGCATCAATGTCCTATTACGGGTCCGAATTCCATTTCGATTTAGGCTTCGATTAAAACCAAGGCACGGGTAGGCTTCTGTCCATCACCTACCAACATACCACCCCCATCTAAAATTTAATCGAACTACGACTCTCGGGAGAATCACAGCTCGGCTGTGCCAATGACCAATTTTTAGCTTACGCATGTTTTCTATGCGTAGACACGCACTTTCGATGCTTAGCTTTATGGACGCCGGGTCTCTTGCCCTTATGCGGCATATATTTTCTGGTGAATAATGCGCGCCAGGACCAGCCGACTGCTAATATACAATTCTAAAATGTTGAGCCTTGTACGAGTTGGTGTTGTGAGAACGCTGGACGATTGCCATTGCTTAGGCCAGAGTGAGGAAACGTGATTTGGCGCTTTTTGGTTTGGGCGCTGGTCCTTTGTGACGAATGAAGCAGATTCGGCTGTCGTATCGTTGATGGAGTGGAGGGGAAAAGACGACCAGGAGGCGGCGGGACTTTTCTGGTTTATTCTGACACCAGTTGTGTGTACATTGCAGCTAGCTAAAAAGCCTTTTGTGCTTTATGCATTCCATGGCCATCATTGTTTACGCTGTATAAGTCGGAGGGAGAAGCCCTGGAATTGGCGTCACCCGAGTTCGTCCAGAGGGGATCTAGGACGCAAAAGGCATTGCTAGGCACGGTTATGATGCCAACGGTTACCGTCGCAGCTAAGTGCCATTCGTGTTCTTTCTATTCGTGGTGTGTTTACTGAAATCCTGAAATCGTCCCACACTTGTAACTCTAAAACGTTAGAGCGAGATAGGGGCCTATTCAATGATCGGTGAAGCCCATTTTGTTCGTCTGACCAAGAAGCCAGCCTCGGCGTATATAAGGCGTATATTCTTGAAGATTTCCTGTTGACTTTTCATGGGATTGATATTTTTTCGACGGGTGAACGGAAATCGGTTGCTTCTTTGATGAGTGCGACGAGTAGTTTTAGTCGCTCGTAGCGACTCGGTGGTGGAAATGACGTTGTTCCTGATCTTCATTGCATTGACAGTCAGCGTTATTCTATTCTTCGTTATGGTGCGTATACAGTTTTTTGGTGGGGGGGGGGAGTTTACTGTTCATTGGACCTTTAACTTGAGCGGTCAAAACGTGGCCTATCAGAGACATGTTGAACATGCTGCGATTGTGCGACCGCAGGAAGCAAATTTAGGTTTGGCGGGAAATACAAATTTAAATTTTTTGCCGCTTTTAACTACTTTCCTATGTTGTATGAGAGGTATTGAAGCACACAAATCCATATTTTCATATCAATGCCGAGCAGTATAAATTTGTTGAATTTCGCGCTTTCTGAACCGCCTCGTGCTTTACTGCATGTTTGTAGTCGTAACAGCACAAAGATTTAAATAACCAATTGGAATTTTAATCGGCCGACTCTTATTTGCATGACTTGCTGAAATCTGAAGCTGCATAGCCTGTTTCTCACCGTTAGCATAAAAATCGATTTCGTGCTTACTTGCACGATCTCGGTTCATGACGTAAGTCTCCAAAAACCGCAAACTTTCTCAGGGCTTTTTCTTTTCCGCCATAGCATGAATCTCTTCAATTTGACCACTCGAGTACAACATTATGTCTTGTTGACTATAAAGAAAGTCCAAGCGTACTTCTTTGATTTTTATTGAACCGAACTTTTCATGAGTCTGGTCCCACTGGCTGGTCCTTTTTAGTTTCTTGGTCATTTCACTTTCTCTGAGAGCAACCCGAGAAATGGTCTTTTCTTTCTAAATACGCTTCGCTTTTTCTCTGATTGATTTCAAGTGTAGACCGTTTTTGAAGACCAAGCTAGTTGGTAAGCACGTAAACTTGTCTGACCGAGCCGACTGGCACTCGCTGTAGTGGGTGGTGGATCTGCGGGTGTCAACACTGCCGTGCGCATTTTTAGCTTGCATGTATGCTTTTTTTATATTTACAGGATTTAATTCGATTGGTGGGCTTGCTTCAACAGTCGATGTTGGAAGAACAACGGAGATTTGCTCAGCTTTCGCAGTGTTTACAAGCACTGGACGCCTCTCGATCAGCCGCCATCATTTCGGATATTAGACGCAAAAATAACGAAGACGAGACTGACTCGGAGGGTGGCCTAAGCTCGCCCGCGCGACCACTCGTAGATGATGCTTGGGCCAATATAAGGCTTCGACGATCGTGTATTCTCAACCCATCAGAACTTTCACCACTCTTGGAAATGTCTATGGTTTCAAGTGTGGGCGACGGTGCGGGATCGAGGCCATCTTCGGGTGCTTCATTCGCGGAACTATCTTCATTTCAACAATTTACTGAACCCGGAAATTACGGTTCGCCCGCAACTGATGATTCGGATTTTTCTAAGAAATTGTCCATTCAACGGGACAACGCGCGAGCGTTTGAGAAAAATGATACGACCACTCAAGAAAACGGTGTGCTGCGAGTACCAATCGGGGACGGGGGCATTGGATCGGATGACGACGAGGCTTCATTGGACGAAATAGAAATGAGGATGAAAGCCGAACAGGAACATCGAGATTATTTGGCACGCGAATTGTGTCTGTCTCAAAGTCGGCTAGCTCAGCTATGCGCAAAGAATATGAAGATTTATAACTTGCAAGAGGAAGTAAGTGGTCTGGTTGTCGATCATGCATGCTTGAGTCAGGACTTTGGAGACGGGTGTCTGTGCAAACATGTGTATCAGGTGCATATTCTGATCCCTGGAAAGATATGCCGCGGCGCGAATCGGCGAACGGCACGAGGGCGTGGAGACTGCTGAGAGTGCTGGAGAGTGAGTGCAGTCCTACATATGTATAGTAAACAGGGCGTAATTTCATTATCGCAATCATGTTCCGTTATTACGTTACACTTACATAGGTACCCCCGTGGTCTCAGAAACAATTACAGTTCCCGTCATGTCAGTGCAGTGTATGTGATCCGTTTGAACAGGGCGTTTATAACCAGCGCTGTGTTCTGGCATTTCATGCAATTTTCTAGTTATCCGCCTACATTTTCAGAATAATCAGATTCTCATGCCCATAGGCTCGGATTTCCTCATAGTCGTAAGTTCCTGTTCTGGGTAGCCTTTCGTTTGCTTTCCCATATTCTTCTTGAATGCAATCAAGCCTGTTTGATGTTCCCGCGTTCATATGCACGTGGCTCGATTTGCACGGTAATGGAACCGTGCCGTGTCGAGGTGCTCTGGCCAACTCTCCTTTATTTGTATGCAACGATCATGACTGCTCGAATACTAATGCATCAGCCAAGTATGGCGCAATGACAGCTGCTTTGCATCTGTCTATCCTCCAGTATATGGCGTATGTACTAAAGAGTTGGTCATCTGAGGATTAGCAATACTTGAACTTTTCGAGATTTCTTGATTGTTTGCGCCCGTTTCCATTTATGCGCCGTACTATGTTGGTAACCAAATATTCGCAGCGGCTTATGTTGGACGTGTGGGACTTGGTTTATTGACACTCTCGCTGCCGATCGCTCTTGGACCGGCTAATATCGATCACGCGCATCAATTGGCGCAGTTGACGTTGTTTACACACAGTTGACCAAGGCGTTTAGTCCGCGGCCTGTGTATGCAAACAAACAGACACCTTTGCCTACTCCGTCCCTTCCGCTTTATTGCATACAAATTGGCGAGTATTGTGAGTTTGTCGAAATTGTGTCCTCGCTATAAGGGAGGGGTGGATGGGTGTAATCTATTCGCGTCCTTCGGCCGATTCGTTGGTTACTGTCCAATGGTCATGAAAAGCGAGCACGTTGCATCCATAATGGTCGGCAGATAGGCATCGTAGGGCATTAGCACGAACGACCTTTTGCAGGCTGGTCCGCCTATACTGTACGTGTGGTTCAGTTTTCGGTGTACTGCCTTATTTGTACACGGGGCGTTGAAACAGGTCGTGACGCAATTCCTGTATCTGCCTCGGCTGGTGCCAAGCATGGCATTTTTATTCGTGTTTACACACGGCCATTTTGGCTCTTTCCGCTTTCTGCTTGTGCATGTGCTAAGGCCGAGCGATCGGCTCGAAAGCAGGAGATACGGTTGAGTGAGGGCGTTCGACGAGGAACGTGCACCAACGACCTCCCGATGCCAGTCGTCCAGTGTTGACTCTGGTTGGTTCTATTTTCAGTGTCAGCCCGCTTTTCATAAAATTCTATATTCTCATCGCCGATTGCCGTAATGCCATTGTCGACTGTATCCTCTCTCTGCTGCTGCTGTGGAAATCGAGTTTGGTAATCGGATTTTGCAGGATGGAATTCGGAGAAGACCACTTTGATGACTGGGTAATTATGAACCATGTTTCTTGTAGGCTTTCACAGCTTTGGCGTTAATTGGTCGTGTGGCAATTGAGATAGTTGCACTTACAGGTGACCCCAAAACTTCTATTCTTCCTGAGTACCTCAGTAATCTGTAATAATCGCATAAAATTTTTTGCCTCGGACGCAGTACGCGTCCATTGTGGTGGACAGGCTTCTTGAGGAGAATGTACTGAAATTTGACATTCTGCACTCTCTTTCGAACAAAGTTGCGCTTTTCGAGAACTGTGCTGCCTTCGAGTGAACAAAAGTGCGAGCTTTAAAAGCTTTTTTTGACTCGGCCTTGTGTCGATAGGATCCAAACTGGTGTCTGAATAGCCTTTGTGGTCGAGCTGTTCTGAATACGTCTTCGCTCTGTGCACATTCGTTCCCAAATTTGTGAACATCGACTCAGCCGTCCATTTTTTCCCCATTTACGATCTTATAACATTGCACTTTCTTCAGTGCGGGCATTAGTCGATAACTGGCCATTGCTAGAATGATGGACAATGTCGAGTTTGTACACAGTGTGTCGGCAACGGACTAGGATATGGAAAAGTCAGTTCGAACGAACTAGGCCAATTAGGTTTATCGACCAAAGGCGTTTCGTGAGTTGGCCTCTTTTTTCGAACCGCACCACTCGACTATTTCCGATCCTCTTTAACCTATTTTGATGCTGATGTGAGGTTTTTACTTTCGTCTGCACTTGGTGCCATACAAATGAGTTTTGACTAGGTTTTAGTTTTATCGTTAGACTTGACTCGTGCCCAGTTTAGTTCAAATTTTTCTCGTAGTACAGTATAATGCGATCAGTTGCTCGGTTGTTAGGCTGGTCGGGAAGCTCAAATTTCTACATCATTATACGAATCGGCCAAGCGTGGAACAAGAGCGAGTTATGGTGCATGGTTTTCAATTGCTAACAGTCGTGCCTAGTAGGGCTGGGACCAAGGTTGCCCTTCTCCCACACCGCTCTCGCAATTGAGCCATGCATCGACAGCTGACCAAGGAGATAGGAACGTTGGAGACGTAGCGCATGTTCTGGCTATGCTGTTACGCACGATGGAGATGTTTCACGCAACGTATCTGCAAAGGCGGACACCGACTGTTGGCAGTTGGGCTGCACCTGTCTCGTCAATGCACTAGTGTCCTATTTGTCTATATTTGTCGTGACGTGCTCCCCAGATAACCGTGTTTGGAATTAGTGCGCGCCTAGATAGGCCAGATGTTTGTGCACCTAGTTATGCCACAGGCCAGTTTCAGTTGCCCATTCTTTCGTTGGCACAAGCACCTTGCGCAGGATGGCTCGGGTGCCGGCTTGTATGTCATGCAAAATAGGAAAACGTTTTGAGATGCGGTTGCGGATAGAACGGGCGATTGCTTATGCAGAAACTCGAAAGTGCTCGAAGATCGCCTTTCACGTTCCCCTTTTTAAGCCGCCAGAATCACGTCCTTTAGTTATGTAAACGCGAGGAGGACAGGCTCTTTGCAATTTGATCTCATTCCGCACAGTTTCGCCATCACCCTCCTATCTTATCTACGCATACCTTTTTCGGGGTTTTGAATTTTACGCTTGAGCAAGAGCAATGCTCATAGATGGGAAGGAGGGTGGACGGAGTGGGCTGGTGGTTTAATCAGCCATATTTACATTTGTGCTCTTACTTTGTTTTCAGCGTCGTCGACGGCACGGACACGAAGATTACCAAGGAGCGGCCGCGCAGCCCAAACTTGCGACGGGTTCGACAGCAGCCGATGAACAACGCGATCAGTCTCAAAAGCTTTCTTCGCCTCAAACAGTCGCTTCTTGCCAGCAACAAGCGAGAAAGTCATTGAGCACTTTGCATAAGGAGAAGAAATTGAAAGAGCTATCTGACGACCCTACTTCCGACCCGCCGCCTACCAGGGCGGATATTTTAAGGCAGCAAGCATTCCAGTCCGTATTGACTGATATTTTTGCGGGAAGCGGTGCTTCAGTATCGCCCAGTCCGGTCTTACCCGTCGAAATTTCACCAGAATCTGGTTACAATTCCAGTTCAAGCCTTAAATCGCCTTCTTCTATTACCGTTACTGCCAGCACGCTCTTATCTGCTAATTACCCTAATCGACATATTATATTACAACAGTCTAACACCCCAGTCCAAACTTCGAAACCGGCAAAGCCGAACGAATTGGAATTACGCGCCAGTCGTGAACGTATCTTAGAACAAGTGAGGAGTCGTAGAGCTTCCGCTCCACCATCTCAGCATCTCGCGAGTGGCACGACTTGTGCAAATCGTGCTACCACCCTATCGCCCCAACCGCAGCAAGTATCGACTGAACAAAGACCATTGAAATCAATATTGAAGAAACGACCACCTGAGAACGCGGTCAGTCGAAGTATCGATAACGGCATTCATCAAAACGAGCATCATCAGCAGAACGGTTCCAGCACAGTGTACACTAACATGAACTCATTGGGCATTCGTTCATATTCTTCGGACGGTGGCGACTCGAAAAGAAGTTCTGTTATGTCGAGTCTAACTGACGAAAAACAACGCGATTCGTCGTACTCGAGTGGAACTGATGAATCAAAGATTGGTGAACATTCTAAAACGCTTTCCTTGTCAGAGACTACCACGACCACCACTCCTCGTCAACACCACTCACCTGTTCCGCGACTGGCCCAACATCCTGGCCCATCGGAGTCTGCCCCGCCATTGGCTGCCAGCCCTGACAGTCCGGGCGCGTATCAGCATCACGTCGATTATCCGAGTCCAGTACGAAACGGCGGATCGAAGACTGCGCAAAACGATTTGCCAGATGTGGTCGTACTGAATCTAAGTTCCAATGGCAAGTCTTCCCAATCGCCGCATTCGTCTTTTGAAGAGACAGAAATCGTCCGCCGAACAGCCAGTGCTTCGCCCGAGGTGGCACTTCCAACGTCAAAGTCGCAGTACCAACAGGAAAAGCCGAAACCGTTGGCAGTAAGATCGAAGACTTCGTCGCAAGAGGAGGCAGCCGTCGAGAGTGATACATTTCGAGAATGGGATCCGAGGTCGTTGCTACGACATTTGTACACTGTTCGATACGAGGCGCGTCCCGAGGAGAAGCGGCAGCGGTTTGTGAACATGGAAGGCCAAATGGAACATTTGCCCATGAATATGCGAGCTGTGGTGGCATCGGAAACCATGTGGAGAACACACTATTTTCGAACAAGGGAAGGAAGGTTGCAGTGGTTTGAGGTAAGACTGTGCCCTGTGCCCTAGGTTGCAAATGCTGGCATAGAATAAAGGAAGAGCGTCGGATGATAAGCTTCTATTATCAAATTGAGCAAACAGAAAGACTGAGCTGATTTCTTCACATCGTTAGCTCATGACTTAAAGAACTAAAAACAAGGTGGGGTGAAGACGGGCTTCTATTCCTTATCAAGGTGTGCTGTTACCCTGACTTCTACCCTTAACATTCAGGACACAAATACTGACGCCCTTCCGTTTGGTGAGCTGGCACTGGCGGGCGCTGAAGTGGACTTGGACAAGAATGCTTGTATCTTTGTGGTGCACAATGCGAAGGAGGGTCAGCTGTTGACCATACGGTAAGTGTGGTTTGGCGGTCGGCCATTCCATTGTGAGTGTCCATTGTATTTTGAAGATACCCGCCGCACTTACTGGACAAATGGCGATCTGCTATGTTAAGCCATGCGAGCGCGTCGTCCGCAGTCAACTTTGTCAGACCTGTCTATCCAGCAGTACCGCATGCTGATGAGGCAAGTGTATTGTACGGATATGTAGCTCTAGATATACCAATACAGAGCTTTTATCAGTGGGCTCAAACTTGTTTTTTTTTTACTTTTAGAATATTTGCGTGATTGAGATCGGCAGTTGCTCTATTCGTGCTGGATTATTGACGGCGGAGCCTTCATTACCGCAGACCTATTTCCCGAGCATCGCTTGTATTCTACCGGATGGTAAGTACGTCATTGGGGCTTCTCTCCTCTGTTCACGTGGAGTTCACGTTTTAGGAACCATAGTGTCTGGTTTCGATGCTTTGTCACCGTTGGTCCGACACGAGGGTACCATTGTTCATCCCATTACGCCTACTCAACCCGCGCTCAATCGATACAGCATGGATTTGGAAATAGTGAAGCATCTGATTAGCAAAGTTTTCGAGGATTTGAAAATTGATTCTCAATCATATCAGGTAATATTTCCAGTCATGGGTAGGAGTTACTGTTAGCAGGCAGGTTTTACTGTATTCTAGATTATGCTCTCTGTTCCCCAAAACGCACCAATCGGGATGGTGGGCGATGTCATGCGGACTTTACTGGCTGATTTCGGAGTCAAAGGTGTGTTCGTTTCGCGACAACCGTTTTTGATTTTATACGCCTACGATGTGACGACTGGAGTTGTGGTCGATTTTGGTGATCGCTTGAACATTGTCCCTGTTATTGATGGTAAGCTGTGGATATGATGTGCCCATATAATGCTTACATCGTCGCCGTTTTAGGATATGTAGTTCAAAGCGCCATCGTATCGTTGCCGTATGGTGGCCACAACGTATCCGAGGGCCTAAGGACGAAGTTGATCGAACGTAACTGGACGCCATACTCGTTTATGTCCGAGGTTGAGAAGTACATTCTGAGATATGTTATGGAAAAGGTGAGTTGCTTTGCTAGAGCCTGACTATGCTGCGCTTCTCATCACGTATACCGTCCTTTGATTCTAGTCCTGCTACATTGCTGCTGATTTTGATGACGAAGCAAAACGCTATGATCAAAATCCGTCCGAAATCGATACTCACGTCAATATTGATCAGTTTAACCCGATTCCTGAAATGCCAAAGTAAGGGCTATTTATCTTATCATAGAGCATGCCCACACTCCTCCCGTTTTCAGAGGTTACGATGTGGACGCATCTCGATTCACATCACCCGAAGGTATTTTCAAGCCGAAGCGTTGGGGATTCGATATCGATGGCTTGCACAAGTTGATTTATCACGCTATTCAAGGTTCACCCTTGGACAGTCGGCGCATACTGTACAGGAACATATATCTAGCCGGCGGTGCCTCCTTGCTTCCTGGTCTGGTGGAAAGGCTGGAATTGGAATTGGCTCCTTTGGTAGCCTCGTCGGTTCAAGTACGTGTTCGCACATCTCCATGGCGGGATCACGCTGCTTATATCGGCGCTCAGATATTGGCTGGTGGGATACAGTTCGAACAACAATTGATAAAAGATGTGGGCGAATTGGAAAAATTTATTCGGCGTTTATACAGTGCAAATTTCTGAAATGGCAAAAATGACTGTGGTTCTGGTGTATTCATATTTAGTGCTGGGGCTGATTTGTACTTGCGCTTTGTCGTCGTTTATACGCATCGGAAGGAATAGTAGACAGACGCATCGGTCTAGAGGCACTACCCGGCACTGTGTTGGCGCAAGGTGAATACCAGGGGAGACATCCTTATCGTTGGGAAGAGCACGCTCTCTTAATCTCGATGCACCGCTATGCGTAATAAGACACCCACGTAATCTGCGCCGTATCATTTGTGGACGATGAGTCATATCTTATCAGACAGGTGAAAGACTAGATGTACCAACGTGCTGAAGACAGGAATCATATTGCTCAATTTGCGTCATCAGTCCCATGGTGACTACGTCCAGCTGACATCTCCTTACGCAATGATTACGCTCAGTCATAGAGCAGCAATGTGTCGCCTAAATGCAAAACATTACTTAGTCCTAATGCTGATCCCAAATTCATAGCTACAGTATTTGACAATGGGACGAAGACGCTGCAATTATTTGGCCTAATCGTAAGTGGAGACGGATTATGTCCTTGTACGAGCCGCAGCTAGAGGCGTGCATTGAGTAATGATTCTTGGCTTAACAGTCGGCGGCAGGTTGGCTAACTTTTGATGGCAGCATGTGTAAGTATGTGTAAGTAGCAGCCTTCTTGGCACTATACGTTCCCTCGGCCATGGCTCATGTTCGTTAGGTCTATTGTGCTCGCAGAAGCTAACACCGGTGAAAAATCGTTGGCCAACTTTGGCAAATATACCTAGCCAACAATTTACGCGGCTCGAGGATCGATGAGGAGCCGTTGAAAGTTCATGGGCCTGTGATTCGAGCCTACAGACTCAAGAAGGGCTGGCATCATTATAAATCGACACCAGCCAGCGTCCAGTTGCTCGTTACCGTGTTTTAGAGGCTTCTGGTAATGCGTTTCACCAGATCGCGGCTCGATTTTTTTCGTATATCCCATCCTTACTTTCTGGGCTTTGAGTGACTTGCCTTTGGAGTAGGCCTATTAGTCAAATTTTTAAAAAAGAGGCGCCTATTTTGTGCAGCTTGACAAGGAACTATGCGTCGAAGCGATTGGCTCTTTTTGACAAGACTGTTAGTTGAGTCTCGAATTTCTGCCGACAGTTCATAGGCATTTCCGGCTCTAATATTGCCGTGTCTTCTCGACGCGATATAATGGAGACGGGTTTGGGAACACAAAAACTCGCGGGTGTGTGTTTGCCAAGTTCTGATGGCCACTGGATGGTTCTGCCAACTATGTAGATATTTCTTTTAAATTCAGCACCTTGAGTTGGAATTCAGTTATAAGATCCATATCTAGTTATTGCGGCCAGCACAAAATTATGCGATTGGACCGAACTACGTGTTTTGCACGGCAATCAATGGGGTTCTGAAGGGAATACACCCTTTTTACTCAGTTTGGTGCTTGAAGCGTTGCCTGCCGTGATCATATTCACGCAAGGCTAGAATGCGATATTGGATCCATAAGGAGGCCAGTCTCCTATGCCTGCTCACTAACGTGGGAACTGTTCGAAAATGAGTTGAACGGGCCATTGAACAGGGCCAATTTCAATTATACAATGCTGTCTATTCCCATCTGTCCGACCAAAGTGTGCAACAGCCGACTCAAATATGCAGGCGACAGTCGAACGTGGAAGTCGAAATTTCACACGATTACTATTCGAAGTGACAAAAGCATGGAAGCTGTGAGAGACCAGTCGGAATGGATTTCTCACTATGATTTTATCATATTCATTTCGCCTCTTCTGCTAGCCTTCTTTACAAACATTATCGGGGCCGAGAATTTGTTGAATCTCGTTCAATGCATCAGTGCTGGCCATTCGAGTCCAGCGAGACCTCGTTTTCTCTCTAGCTAAACTGCGCTCGCTCCTGGTAATTGAGAGGAAGAAAGCAGCTTAGAAAGTCCTGATTGGCTGTAGCCCATTCTGAGAGCCTGCTAGTGGGGTATTGATGATAAGAGAGCCGATGCTAGTTAGTTCACCTCTCGCACTGAAGAACGTGGCTTTTGCTTGTTACTGTTTGTGAGAGCTGTGTATGACATGGACGCCCCTCCCTTCATCGCGCACTCCTCATTATAGGCCAGCTCAATTGACCGCACAGATGGCATTCAGAGGCTGGCATTTAACCTTGCCTAGCGATCTCGTTTGTGATCTGTCGAGCGTCCCGTGGTCTTAATTTGTTCCTTTTACTTTTAAGACTCGATTCGACTCGACTTTTTGTGGAAGTACGAGTATTGGACAACATCGACTGATGGAGGCCGACGGAGGGTGGACGTGCAAACGACTCGAAATATTGTTCCTTTCCTACTGTGATTAGGCAGAGTTGTGACTATCTCACAGTGCCAAAGTGTCGATCGCGCAATGAACGAGACGTTCGATATTCTGGACTTGTCCGATCACCCTGATCACGATGATTTGATTGAGACTAATGAGAATGGCACCGTAGAATTCCATCGAACCGTTTACGAATACTTGGGATTTGCATGCAGTCTCTCCATGATCACTATTAGCGCAGTGGGCGCCATCGGGAATGGGTACGCCGTCTGGCACTTCGGTCATCCATCGAGACGCTCTTCAGTCAACGTCCTCTTGACAGCGATGAGTGCATTTGATCTGATCCTGCTATGTGCTGGTGGCCCCATGTATTCCTTATTAGGCATATACTCTTTCGATCGTCGACACGCCACACTGGCCGCCCTGGCCTATTGTATGACCGTTCTCTACCCTTTCTCTAACATGGCCCAAATGGGATCGGTACTGACTATGTGCCTGATTAGCTTCGAACGGTACTTGGGTGTGTGTCACCCTTTTGTGGCCCGGCGGGAGTTGACAGTGCGACGAGCGCGTATTGCCGTCGTGGTGGTCACTACAGTATCCATATTGTATAACATGTGCAGATTTTGGGAGTACGAAGTGAACGAGGAAGGATTGCCCAGCATATCGCTCCGTTCAGACCCCATTTACCTAACCGTCTATGTACATTGGATGTACTTCGCTTTCTTGTTTTCCATCCCATTTCTGGCCATATTCGTCTTTAACATTCTAGTCATGGCTGGCGTTCGTAAAGCCAGTGTGAACAGACCCCGCTGCCAGATGAGTGCCCAGCAAAGAGGAGAAGCCAAGACCACCCTCATGCTCTTAGTCGTCGTGGCCGTATTTTTTGCTTGCAATTCACTGGCATGGCTCTTAAACGGCTACGAGGTATTGGGCTATCAGCCGACCGACCCTGCTTTTGAATTTGTAAGTGATCTCAACAACCTGCTTGTGCTGGCCCACCCGGCATTCAACATCTTCGTTTACGCCCGTTTCTCCACCAAATTCCGAAGAGAATTCTGGTATTGCTTACGCCGTCATGTGCGCCCTTCGCTAGCCTCCAGCCCGCACGGATCGTGCAACGGGCATTCGTTCACCACCAACAAAGGTACTAGGAATTACTCTGTCTTAAATGCGGTGGTTGTAAAACCGGGTAAGGACAAGATGGTACCCGTTCTCACTGACCTCGTCGAGGCTGCCCAGCAGCAAGAGACCTGCATGTCAGCAAGCACAACGGCCACGACTGTTACGCCTTCAGCTTTGGACGTACCTAGAGCCAGTGTGACTAGGGACCTACTAGAAGATAATAAGCGACATTTACTGGAAACCCTTCGGTTGGTCGAGAGTAATTTGACCCAAGAAACCAATGTAGTGTTTGAGTGTAATCGAGATGAGATACGCAGCCAGAATGACGATGATGAAGTGCTCGTTTTTGTGTAGTATTCTTTGAGAGCACGACTATATGTTGCTCTTGCGAGTATGGTACCTTCTAACTAGTTGCCCTATTTAGTTTCAGGGCTCGCTAATCATCTTGACTTGCAATAAATCATGCAGCCAACATTTGTCCGTTATAGTTTTAAAAATCAGATCGGTAGACCGCAAATTTCTTTCCTCTTGCTACTATCGATCACCCAACTTGTGCGTCATAAGAGCTTTTCGTCGAGTATTTATGAGGATAGTGAGGTCAGTAAAACGAAGGGGAACCGGGTGTGCATAATCGTAGTGAGCCATCCGCCTCTACAATCCCTCCTCTGCTAATAGCCAGGCATTGATTAAATGTGATATAGCAAAGGCAAGACCAGCCAAGAATAATAGAAAAGGAGGGCGCATGGCATTTATGGAACTCGGAAGGAGATTAGGCGCAAGAGTATCAGGGAATACAGGACTGCGTGAAGGCAGTGCTCCTTGATGACCACACATATATATGTGATTTGTTCTGATGGACGGGCTTATTAATCCTTGGAGAAAATACGGAATCGATAAATTGTCCCCGCTGATACCATGACCTGGTATATTCCTTAAGCAGAATACTAAGAAATCCAACCAAAAATGAGGATATCATTGCATTTACGTTATCCCATTCGCAGTCCGCAGCCCGCAGTCTTTCAAGTACTATAAATCACTTTTATTTTGCGTATACAAATTTTCGCGGTTTATGGCTGACCGTCAGTCATCAGTACTGGTTATGCATACGATAAATCTCCCGCTGATATTTCAGGCTGTGTAGGATGTTCGATCTATTTGAAGAACTTAATCAGCTCCGTTATACGTGCTTTCCTGCACGTAGGAGCTCTAAACATTAGATGCGTGTAAGTAGCCGTGTGGGTGGTGTAACGGTGAAAGGCGTGTGTCACAGTTTGCTTGGCACAGCTGGAGACCATCAGCCTGGACGTAACTCTAGTCATCTGAGAACTTGGTCAAGTTCTCTCTCTGTGCCTTGCAAGCCTGTTGCTCGGTGACTGTCTCTTTATCCATCCGGTGTCCATGAACGAGGAGAGGTCTTGGATGGGGCGATGGACTCTCGAACCCAGACCCCTCATGGGGCACGGGCAGTTACCCCATGGGGTAGCCATTGACATCGCGGAGTAGAGATCAACACGCGCTCTTGCCATCCCGGGTGGACCCTAGTTGATGGCAAGATGATGTCAGCCAAGAACCCCCCAGCCCGCGGGAAAGGGGGCAAAAATTGAATCTATCTGCAAGGCCAGGATGGGTCGAAAAAATTTGATGTGGAAGGAGCTGTGAATGGATACGCCTAAGCATTCAATAATGATTTTACTCACGTACTTGGAAGAAATTACGAAGACGTAAAAAAAACTGTGAGCTACTGCCAAAAAAGGATCTCAGGTTGTCAGGGATCAAACCATTGCATGTGTAACCAGCGCACCCAGGCGGCGGGAGATAGTCGAGACCGAAGTCTCTAAGCAAAAAACTCCGACTGTAGGTAGGCAAGTCTCGCGACTATACCTGCTCTAGAAACATCAACCGAAGAGGTTGACGTCCCAGCCAGGGGAGCGCATCGATTACTCCCGACCGCCAGGCGTGCTGGTCACACATGCTCAATGGGTTCTGAAGGCGTCCCAGATTCCCAAATCCATCAGAATCCATCGTGGATCCACCAAAATCCACGTGGATCCGCTCCAATCCACTTGGATAGCTCCTAGTCAGGTAGGTTAAGACAGACTGTTGTCAGTAGTACTGTTCAAGATGCTCGTCAGTGCATCACTGCATTGATAATGTGACTCATGTCCGCACTGTTTGATGAGGTGGTTTTAAACGTACATGGAAACTGATCCGGGTTGCAGTTCAACTTAATGTTATGAGCAGTTGGTTTAAAACAAGGTAAAACTGAACCTATGCTCTATCTGAAAATCCAGGTTTTCAACTTAAAAATTTCGCGGAAGGAAATTTTCGCGGTCCAGGCCATCCGCGAAAACCGCGAAATTAAGGTTACCGCGAAATCAAAGTGATTTACAGTAGGCCCTAAACTGCTTTGCGTCAGACTGAATAGCTACCCTGGTATAAATTACGGCACTCGTCCTAACATTGGAAAAGGACTCATAACAGGTTCAGTGGAATGCTGTATATCTAGAACATCGAAAATAGTGCCTAAGGCTGCTGGTGTTTGTATAGACTTTGACGTCAGGTCAGTAGCATACTGCATATCCAATTGTGAGACGTTTCCCCCGCTTTGTCTGGGGGGGGGGGGGGGAATCGACTGACTGATGCGTGCGACGTTCCCCCACTGTGACGGTTCCCTACCATCAGTGTGTAGGGAACCGAATTTTGAGCCTTCATCTAGAAACAAGTACTAATGCACAAATTGTCATCACTTATCCTGAAAGATGTGAAATATCCAATGTTGTAATGGTGATCTGAAACGTTTGCGGGGCGTTTGATTCTTGGACCACGGACAAAAGACGAGCCTGAAATGTTGAGTGAGTGGGAAAACTGATTCGCAAAATCTACGTACTGCCATACTGATGAACTTTCAAGTCCCACTGTCACTAAAGTCTCATGTATATCTCCTTTTTTAAATCATTTCTAGGGTTGAGCATTTTTGCATTTGCAATTCGAAGCCTACCTTGATTAGCATAAAAAAACTGGACTGGAAACATGCACTTGTATTGGCAGCGTGTCAAATATCCCTTCAGAAGTACGTCGGGAGTTCAAAAAGTTTGTAGCCTGAGTACCTTACACATGAGCTGCAGCAGCGAAATTGTTCTTTACACGCCCATATCCGACACCTATCGTGCTGCCACACACATCCTATCACATTGGCGCTGCCCTATGCAACCCAAGTCGTACCTGCACATCAGGCGAAAAATTTTGGTGGGGGACCGTCGCAGTGGTGTGCGGTGCCCTTGGAGTGCGCCTAAGAGCTTGGCTAACGAAATATAGAAAATGCAATAGCACTAGCAATAGTGGGGAAACGACGCACGTCTCACGATCAGTGAGTCGATTCCCCCACAAGACACAGCGGGGGAATCGACTCAGTGGGGGAACTGTCTCGGTGGGGGGAAACGACCAAATTGGGGAATCGTCACGGGACCGTATGTCCAATGGTACGTGCCCGAACTCATCATTTCGCATACAGCACAGTGCGCCCATAGAGCAATGTACAGTATGTTCAATAATGAAGTAATGTACAGTATGTGCGTGGATGCGCGCTAGTATACCCGTGTTCATTACGTGGTCCGTCCTTGTCAAGCCGAGTGTCCATCGAAGAATTCTCGCTTCCTTGGTGTGCAGCGCCTGCGTGTTTCCTGGTTGTGGGAAAATTCTACAGCAACTGACCTAATCACGTTTTGCACACCTTTGATTTGAGGTAATATACTGTATGTGAGCATTCTGCGACTGCCCCCCCCCCCCACTTCTGCCGTCGCGCTGTGGATTCTCAGTCTTATATCCGCCATGGTGTCTCTGTCGGCCGGCACATGGGACCTCAAGAGCTGTGTTCTCTTGTTGATTGCAATCCCATCCACTGTCGGTCTGGGTGCCACGTCTGGTCCCCAGCCGTCGGTCTGGGTACCACGCTCCAGATACTCAGTTTTCTTGAGAATCAGCTCCATGCCGTATTCCTCCAGGCCTGATTTCTTCTTCTCTGTGACTTGACAAAATTGAGAGTGAATCATGCACACTAGCCGCCCCGCCGGTCAACCTAACAGTTCGAAAGCTGGAGAAAGCAATAGATTATAGGAACCATCTGGGTGGGAAGCTCGGGCAGTCTCGTCTGCCTTGACCCCCATTAGTTCCCCAATAGGATTGGGCAAGTGAAAAATATCTTTAGCTTCCGGCTTTGTCCTATTTAAGCTATCGTTTTTCTCCTGCTCTTTGTCAGAGCTCTTTGCATCACGCATTTTGTAAAGCTATTGTTCAGAATACAAGTTAAGTGCATCAAAAGAGAAAAAAGGGTGCCGGGTGTATTGTACCTCCCTCTCCGATTGTAACCGGCAGTATGTTAGTTTGTCCTGTAAGGAGACGGTACTGTGTGGTTTCCTGTTGACTGCTTTATACACAGAGCAAGCAGTATGCACGGCCTCCGTACAATACGCACTTTCGATACCGTCAGCATATCACATACCGCATTACAAAATCAGATCCCCCACCCCACCTCGTCAAGCCATTTACTTGCTATGCATATCGACATGCCATGCAAGAAAAGATGTGAATGCTAGGACAAGAAAACGTGAGGGGAACTGCGAGAACTCAGCATTTTCAACGTTCAGAGCAAATTTTGGTGGCTGACGATATCTACGTACATGCCTTTGCTAAAGTATCTTGGCATTTCGCAAGGTTTTGAACTTGCCAAAGCATTATCCTCGTTTTGATTGATTCAGTCGATTCCAAGAGTAATTTATTCCGGAATGAAGGAAGAGGAATTTAAGAAGGCCTGGCAATGCCTTTATTACACTAAACTCGGGGACGCAGAGCTCTAGAAGGGGCCTATAAGTGGGAGACTCATGCACCACATCTGTGCCCGCTCCCCCCTTATCACGAATGAGTTCTCCCCATCGCCTATTACTCTCTGCCCCGATTCCAAGCCTGCACCAGCTTCTCCCTCGAGCATTCATTACTCAATTGACGCGAAGACAATCCTCATTTTTCCTTTCCCTATCCATGCCCTGAGCTACTTCTTTCAACTCGCAGCGACTTGCCTAAGAATCGATTTTAGGACTGTTTCCATTTCGCATTCTTTAATTTTCACCTCCTTTTAAGCCAGTCAAAAAAATCTTAGAAAATGAAATCCTTGTCTGTCTTTTATTGCATTTTCAAAAATAGACTGGACGGCTAGTAAATGGGGATCAAGCGCATCTTGACTTCAAAGCACGTCTTGACGTTTGTGTTTTCTTTATCACAAGCCAGCGCCTACTTGATAACGAAGCAGGTTCATTCGACGACGAGGAGAGCAGAGGCGGGATTCTGCCATTTCGAAGGATGCATGGGTGAATGACTGATGTTGTTGCATAGGCAGCTGCTCGAATTCAGCTCACCAAGAAAGCTGGTTGCATCTTCTTCTGTTCTGCTCCACTGCCCTTCCTTATTACAACAAAGTCTATTCTGAAATTGAGACTTTGACTCGCCAGAATTTTCAAGCTTTTCATTAGGCTGCGAGACGCAAGGCCTGAGTTAGTTATGCCAATTTTGCAATACCGCATCGTGGGAACAAGAAAGTCGATAAAAGCAGGCTTGTTCAACGGCTCGATCGTTCGGCTTAAAGTGGAATCAGGTCTGGCTGCGTTTATTTTTCACTGACAGCCATGTTAGCTGTTATTAAACCGGACAGCGAGTCCATCGACCTCCCATACTTCTTCGACCTGACCTATGAAAGTGCCAATGGTGACTTTGGCAAGATGGCTGAGTGGATGACGAATGGGACTGGTATGGTCAATGATAGCATATCGCCTGTTCTGGCGGCCATTGCCGAGCAGAAGCATGCATTAAAAACAGTATTACAATACGTTAGCGTCTTTTGTTTCCTATTCTACGCCTATGTGGTTTTTGTAATCGCCAGGCACTTGCGAATCACCTTGAACAATCCGTTCTACGCCAATGTTCTCAGTTTGGCATTTAGCGACTTGTTGGTTTTGATATTTATTGCGACGAGATTATCGGAAAGAGAAGTGTTCAGGAAACCACCACTATTCTGGATTTTGCCCTTTCTAATACAGCTATGTTGGTATAGCAATCTCTTCAATGTGCTGGGTCTGACTTGCACAAGATTTGTGGCTGTTGTATTGCACCACAATGCGAAGAGGGTAAGCAAAGTCTGTCCTTGTGTTCTGTATGGTGATGCCAGCCTCTGATCGTGAGCTACCATGAGACGCGATAGAGCACAACATCAAGTCTTTTATCTTCCTTGTGTGATAACAAAAGAAAAAAGCCCGTGAGGTCATACGGGTGCAGCAACAATTTAAGGACGAAGCAAATAATATCTAGAAACAGCAAGCAATGAATAAAGTATGGGACCATTTGTCTTGTGGCAGAGGTATCCCAGAATTATTTATAACTTAGGCGGTCCCATAAAACCTTATGTCATGTCCGAGCTAGGATCATAGGTCGCCATAAGCTGTCGCTCATGGTGACACACAGCAGGTGATACCAATTTTGATCTTTTATTGGGCCATAATGAAACCTTATGTAACCTGGTTCTAACAAAGGCTTATAACTCGTATACGCTTATGTACAGTTTAGTACAATGTTTGGGGATTTCATGAGGATACGGTCCCAACACAGGCGTGATCCCTCACCCTACTAGACTCATGCTCCTTTTTAGTACCTCCAGTGGCGCAACGTCGTTATTTCCATCATCCTGGTCTGGCTATGTTCGATCTCGTGGGCAGTGCCCATCCTTTTCTCGGGTCAACGTGAAGTCGCCGTTGATCGCCGTGGGAATGTGGTGTTCTGGGAATTGGGCTACTACTACCGGTGGATGGAAATCGTCTTCTCCGTCACCATAATGGCAGTCTGCTTTCTTCTTTACATCGTTATGTTCGAATATGTGCGCAGAGCCAGGTGCAAGTTGGAAAGGCACAAGAGCAAGACATGGAGTGCTGCTTCGAATAGCGGGGCTGATCGAGAACCACTGAGCTCAGCCTCGCAGTGTCGAGATCGAGCCTCGTCTGGATCTGGCTCAACAGTATCCATCGTGTCGCTGCGACAAGAATTTCCTATTTTACTGCAAAGTTTCCTCATCACAAGTTCACTAGCCCTGGTTCTGTTCAGTTCCTACGCGTACCTCGTTTTGGATGACACTTTCCTCACATTCGCCCTCAATCAGTGCGCTGGTCTACTGAACAGTGCGATGAACCCCCTACTTTACATTCTCTTCTCGACAGCAGTGCGTGACCTGCTATGCACTCATGTGCGTCGAAACTGGGCTCGTCATAGAGCCAGCGCCCGTGAAGCAATGAGTCGTCTCGGGTTGGCCAGTGACAAAGAGTCCAAGTACTCGCACCACCTCAGGCCCGAGACCCACGTTCGCAGGATAAGCCGCAGCTGTCCAGTGCTGCACGCCCCCGCCTGCAGTCCATTCACGCTCGCCAAGGAATCACGTTCAACTGAAGTGAATGTTTGATGTGCCAACGTGTACTGCCATATTCGGGTATATTGCGCGAGTACCACTCATGCTATGTCTTGGATGCCACCACAATATATCTTCGTCACCACACGTTGACGAGCGAATTTCCATACAGAAACAGGACAAACGTACATTACACAAAGACGGCCTCAGATATACTTTTTCCTTCACTTCCGAATCAGTAAAATAAATTTTGGCATCAACACTTTTTCAACCAATGCGAGCTATCTGGCGACCCAACTCAATGAAAACCTATGCACCTTACGGAATGAATTCATGATCAAAGGCTTATCAGAAAAAGAAAAAACTCCACCAGTCAAAAAAGACACTCATAATCTAGTTCCTGCATTACATAAGTCAGATGAGCGATAAACTCCACCCGTCAATAGGCCCCCACAGTTAGTGCGCATTCCCAACACCCGCTTGTTGGTGTGCATCCTGAGAGCAAAGCAAGGTTTCTCCCACGTTGGCCTCGTCCTTCCCATCCGTCACGTACAAGGATACCCATAACGGATCGGCCACATGCGGCAAGCCCTGATACTGAGGAATCGGATGATCCGGCGAGACGTGAACGACCACGTGGAAACCGTCCACCACACTACGCAAGCATTCCGCATCGATTAAGTTAGTTTCACCATTCTCGCCTTCCACCAGACGACAAGGCACCGCCATGAAGGGAATCTCTTGATACGATGGAGGCAACACTTTCAGACTGGCGATCGGAACCGCGCTCGTATTTCCGTAGTCCACGAAAAACACCTAAGACGACCAAAAAAAGTGTTCCACTTCACTACCGCATGTAAGCTTCCGTCTTACTTTCACCGTGGATGGGCCAGAACGTTCCAAAATGGCAGCACGATAGTAATAAGGCGGCAGTTGCCGATACTCTTGCGTCTCGATTATAAACGGGGCAGCGCACCAACAAATGCTGTCCGGTCGCATAGCCATGGCCAAGTGATCTAAAGTCATGCTGTAATCGCTTTCGGCCAGCATACTAGTGTACAAAACGTGCAGGCGTTTCGACATGGTTCGCAAATCTTGTGCCAACGACAATGGTTGAACAAAAATCTTGCGCGGGCCTACAATAAAAAAAGCATTAAAAACGAGCGGGCTAAAAGAAATCAAGATTATTTGATATATACTAGTGACAACAGTATGCAGAAGCGTTGTCTGTGGTTCCTTTCTGGACTGGATCAGTCAACACAGACCGAACTATTTCTCCACCTTCGTTTTTTCTTGCTTGCACTCATCCCTTACCTTCCACGTAAGATACAACAACGTCGACGAAAGCTCCTGGAGTAAAGCTGTCTCGAGCACTAGGGGCCATTGTTCAAACTTTAAAATTGACGTAATAAAACAGACCAAGCGATAATCGTAAAGCCTAAAACAATGTCAATTATAAACAAATAATTTCCGGTCAATAAAGGCAGCTAGCTAGTTCCAGATATATAACCAGACCAAAGTACGAAAGACGCTTTAACGTCTAAATGACAAACTGAACAAACACCCAGGACAACTTTACTGATTTTCCCAACTACAAAATCATTGCACGCAGCCATCACTGAATCAAACAAAAATTATAAGGTCACCATTCGACTTTCCCAGAAAATCTAAGACATTCTCGATGGTTAGGTTTTCGCAAATAGGATTTCCATCCAGATGCAATTCACGCAAGCCAGCGCAACCCTTCAAGTCCGTTAACGACTCCGATACAGTTGGGCCAAGTTGGTTCGCGGCGACTGCCAAGTATTCCAAGCGAAGCAGACTACCAAGCCCTTTCGTATCCGTTAATCGATTCCCGATCAAGGAAAGCCGGCGTAAACTCAAGAGATACCCTAACGGACCTGCCGATACCAATCGATTGTTGTCCAGGTTCAAATCGGAAATGCCCACCAATAGAATGGTGGTGCTCAAAGGAGGCAATGCCGTGATGCCTGCAGCGGTCAACTGCACGCTCTGGACTCCATTTCCCTCACCGTTAAATGCACATTTGAGTAAATGAGCTTCGACAAGAAATTTTGACTTCAAATCTTCGTAATAGGACCGCTTTCTGGGATCCGCCTTCATCAGGAAATCCAAGCCGTCTTGAATCTTCGATTCATACTTCAACAATCCCAACGATCTCATAGACAAAATCTCGGTCAATGAAGGCCACTTGTTCGACGTTGGTTCAACCAATGAGCTTAATTCGTGGCACGAATTCATGCTTTTCTCCAAGGCCTCACGGAATTCCGATGGCAAGGTTGGCTGTAAAATCGGAATCAAACGATCGTTAAAACTCTTTGGTTCAAAAATCTCAATATGCGATCGTTCGTTATCTAATATTTTGCTAAGATCGACTTCGAAAATAGTTTCATTCTTGATGCAGATCTTGAGCGATTTCTTCGCCAAACCCATTTTCACCACGTTTTCCTCCGTCAGACGATTTACCCAAACGGGACAACTGCGAGAGCCATCGGGAGTTGACCAACCGGAATCGACAATATCGGAACTATCGATCAGGAATTTAAAAACTGACGAAGGACTAGCGATGCTTACCGCACGATTGAAAGTAAGAACGATCACGGCCGGTGTCATCGAGTCGAAATAGAAGTAACGAAGCAACAATTTCTCAGTTTCCTTTTCCGTGGGACGAAAGAGCCAACAATGATAGAACCATGCGCTTTGATCTTCAGGATCGGTAAAAAAGGCGTTTTGAACGTAGAGAAGTTCTTCATTGAGCTTCTTCTTTTCCAGTCGCAATACCGAATCATTCGCGGATGGGGGAAAAATGCACGTAAGAAGAGCCGATCGATAATGCCACGCGCTGTAATTGGAGAAGTTCTCGTCGATTTTTTCCTTCGAAAAGTGCAATTCGTCCGTTTCAGATACAGAAGCTAGACGACAAACAAATCGACGATGATCCCAACAATGAAAATTTCTTTCGTCGAATTTTAGTGCCTCGGAGCAATGTCTTAATTCGGATTTTAGCAGCTCGACTCTTGAACGAGATGAATCAAGGAAAAATTTTTCTAAAATCCATTGCCGATGATACCAGGCCGCGTACGACTTTGGATTATCACGTAAGCATTCTTCAGTCAGCGACAGTTCATTTCGATAATAGTTTTCCATGTCAATGACTTTCCTTGGCTCGTCATTTGCCCCGTCTGCTGTTGGGTCGGGAGCGTCGCCCTTGGACTGATCCGTTTTCAGATCGATTAAAGACAAAATTACTCGTTTCCGATAGTTCCAGAAGGCATACAGATCAGGATTTTTCGCTAAGACTCCAGCCGAAAGTTTCAATCCTTCCTCATCGTACTGGCCTATATCGAAAGAGAAAGTCAGAACCTCAGCTAACCTACTGTACATTAGAGATTGCCATCTCGTGTGCTACAATATCATTGCAGCGTGAGCCTATACCTATAAAACACTTTATTGAACGTCATACTTTACCTTCCAATGATTTTTTCAAGATCACGTCGCGGACCTTGAGGAAAAGATCTTGCTTTTTCTGACGTTCCAACCTCTTCGCTTCCTTTTGCTCGTCGGTTAACGCAGTTTTGCTCACACCGTGCATAGCTGCAATTCAAAATCGAGTTTGATTTCGAACGATTATGAAACGAGATGAATCACACATAATTGCCGTCATCGCAAATTCGCAAATGAGAGCACGGTACGGTAGCCGCACGCACACGTTTCGTCACAGTCATTTTGTACCTGCGGATCAATCTGTCGAGCAGTAATTTTAAATATTAGAGTCGTGCAGTTTCAGTACTTACGTCAACGCAGCACGTTCAACGGTTGCGCATCAGTGTTGGTTTGCGGTTTTCTATCCGTCTTGCTTGATTACGAGCTGTGAGGCTGGACCTGGGTTCAAACAAAGCGAATGAGATTGGGTTTGTAAAAACCACATACTCTTACTGACCTTAGACCCCTGGCTTTCGTCCACTCGTCCAGTTTGATGTGAGTTGAAGACAGCATGGCGAGCGGACAGTACGTTCAAGAACAGCTATATAGGCTTCAGAGCCCATTCGACATTGTCTGAGGAACCCAGTCCAAGGCTTACCGAGGTAGAGTGGTCTTACATAGTGAAGAGGTTGCCGTGTGACTTGTCCACGCGCTGTCCTGTTTAGGACACATGATCCAGTGTGTCCAGCAAGTACCTAGCGTGACTCCCTCTGACTTTGTCCGTAGGTTAAGGTCAAAGCCGTTCTGCCGTTCTGCCGTTTCTCAAATCAACCTGCCAGACAACTAGCTCTACTGACAGGGTCAAACTACTGATTTCGTGCTGTCGTTTGTGCGAAACCGCTTGTTTAGGTGTACTCTGATTCTGGACTGCACCTACTCGATCAATCGGTAACAGCAGAGAGATATAGAGCATACAGTACATGTACAAGGGATACTTCTCGTGATCCTGCATCATTTGTGCATGTTGTCCTGAGCACCGTGCTAACATGATACCTTGTGGCCATTGTACTGTATGCATATTCGTACTGTATATTGCCTTGCGAAACAGGTCATGGTTCAAAGAGGCTGCCCTTCGGCAGGTTTTGGCGACAGTACATGAGTTTCATCCTTTATCCTCTGGTGTGCGACCCATATCCATGGGCCGTCGTCAATGGACTGTACTTATGTGATGGAGTGATACGCGCGTCCGGGTCGGGTTACATGTGCATACGTCATGTGTTAGAAGAGCGAAGGGAAAATGAAGCTGGAATCGATTCGTCCGCCGTGGACCAAAGAAATTGGGGATATTGCTAGTCCTCGCACCCGAATCGATCGAAATTTACTTCAACGAGTGAGTCGTGTCTTCCGTCACTTCTATGCAAGCCTTTCCCACAACAGGTGCTCATCGATTGGGTTGTAAGAGATAAAAGACCACCCTCAACCATGATAGTTCGCTCAATTTCAAGGTGCACGTTATGCACGTCTCTTGCTGTAGAGTTTCAAGCTTATTAGCGCAGTTTCTTTTAGAAGTTAGCTTCTCCATGGGAATATGAGCCCGAGGAGTGATTATTCGTTATTGGGAGCTTCAAATTCATAATCTTTTCAGGGACAAATAACACATGTCCTTAACCAACACGAGATGTTTCAACCGCGGCGCACCAGTGAATCGATTTTGCGATGATATCCTAGCTCCTCTGGCAAGGTCAGAAGAGGCGGGTAGGCAAGCAGGAAGCAAGGATCGGATTTCACTGTATCATATGCTGTCGTGTCCTTTGGTAAGGCATTGCAACCCCGCGCCATGTCATGATTGTTGGGAGCCTGCAGGCATTGTGAGTTCGGGTTAAATGGTCTAGCCTGCAGATGTGTCTAGGTAGACGCATTGTACAGAACCTACATGGCAAACAGGAGTACACAGAATATGTCTTCACACAAGCCGCTGTAAAATTTAGATTGTCGTAAAAAGCCAAGTTTATAGATCGTAATCAGTCACCTGATCGTGAGGGTTTTCTAACAAAATTTTTATCGTGCACATTGGGTTTGATGGTGACTCGTGTCTGCCTCTCACCTGTGATGCGTTCAACGGCAAATGTTCGACTCGCGGCTTGGTGAATCATCATATAACGTGCTCCCAACCTCAGGAGAGCACATGCGCTTTTGGTGCGTGATGTGGTAAATTGAAACGTGGAACTTAAACGGAATCTTTCTGATAGAACCATGACTGGAAGAGTTACGAAACCTGATGGGGTGCACTAAGAAACACCGGCTCAGAAATTTTCAGCAAGTCAACGCTGTCGACTATAGCTGGCATGCATATGAACAGGGTGATTAGGATTTTAACAGTCTCTTAAAACATTGAAACGGCCTGTTTCATTGACTGCGCATAAGTTTTGTTATACGCCCAATAACAAAGAGCGCAGATCTATAAGCTAACATGATAATAATCAAATTTCTGCCAAACTATGAAAAATAGAGAGTGGAACAAGCTCGAGCCTCTCTTGTGTTTATGTCAACCATCACGAATGACTGATGTTTAGCGGCTTATGCCCACTGCGGCGTGTATGTGGTCGGTTTAAAGTCCACCATGCATCTGATAATTTTCCGACACCAAACAGCCCCACGCCTAATAAGCATCGTAGATCAGAACTGATTAGCGGTGAGCCGTTCACGCAAGGTCCTTTGTCCTCGCCGGTAAGCTCACACGCGCCCTCTTGGAAAATGCAAAGAGCTGGTCATTTTTCACCTCCTCATGAGCATCGGTTCACATGGACGGCGTATAAATGTTCATATCCGGCGAGTAGGCGCCCTGTATTTAACGACATTCTAACAAATGCCCTTTTATCGAATGAGTCGATTTCCTGTGCCCGTCAGTGGGATATGGAGGTATTTATGACCACGCGCCTAATGAACCTACATTTTGTATGACCATGCATTCTCTCGGGCTTTTAGATGTAATCCCGAATTCCAGCAGCACCTATTATCTAAGGTTTATTCAGCTAATAAAATATTAGAATTTGATATTTTTCCAGTTTGGGCGACCATAATAAATTAAAAGACAAGAAATCTCAGGCGTGGCTATTAAATAATGCACGAGTAACTAATGTCTCGATTCATTCGTGCCCACCCCTTTTTCTATCTTCGCAGCCAGAGCTTGGAAATGGAAATGTGATCAAGAAAAAAAAAGTAGAAAACCGATAAATTTGCCACATGTCTTTATTCCCGTTGATTATCTTCTCATTACTGCCACAGGCCCAGTGCGCCCCCATTTTCTGCCCCAATACAGTTCTGTGAGCAGGACGTGGCTCTTGGACAAGAATGGAGAGTTTCCTGAAGCAGATTACGGGCTGGCTGCCCAAACGCAATCCATCATTTACGGAGGAGGACGAGCCAAAGCAGCCCACTTCGAACCGTGTCCATCTGTCGAGTCAAGGTCTGCTGAGTAAGGTTACTCGATTTGCTAACGGTCATTTAAACATGTCGAGACGTCCGACTCTAACCAGTCGCACTGGTATTCCCGAACCGATGGACGCGGAGGCCTTTCGTAAATGGGGCAAGGCTATGGTGGACTTCGTAGCCGACTACTGGACGAACATCCGAGATCGTCGGCCATTGCACAATGTGGAGCCGGGCTATATATGGAGTCGGGTACCGACAGAGGCGCCCACCGAGCCCGAGTGCTGGGAAACCATATTTGCTGATCTGGAGAACGTGGTCATGGATGGATCGACTCATTGGCACCACCCGCATTTCTTTGCTTATTATCCAGCCGCCAATAGCTATCCTGCGATCATGGGCGATATACTATCTGACGGACTAGGATGCATCGGATTCACTTGGGTAAAGTCTCTTGAAGGTTTCTGTGGCCAGTGAAGTGTACCTAGCTTGCCATTCCAGAACTCAAGCCCGGCATGTACGGAGCTGGAGATGGTAGTCATGGACTGGTTGGGCAAAATGATCGGCTTACCCGAGCATTTTCTTAATTCTCACCCAGGACCGGGTGCTGGCATGATACAGGTGAGTCTTGTAGTCAGTATGTTTTCTCTTCAATATATCAGCACGTTTTCAGAGTACTGCTAGCGATTCGACGTTGGTAGCACTTTTGGCTGCGCGCAATCGCCGTCTATTCTCGATGAGAGCCAAAATTCGAAGTAGTTTTAGCGATCCTCACGACACCGCAGCAATCTCTACACTGGTGGCCTATTGTTCCGATCAGGTACGGCAAGATCTACTATCAAGCACGTCCCCCTCCTTCACGTAGAGTCTCTTGCAAAACATGAGTAACAATCACTTGTACCCCACGGCTGTTTTTGTTGATAAAGTATCAAACAGCTTCGACCCCAACGCCTTGTCATCAGTTGTCGTCTCTCATGGTCTCATTATCTGTTTCCTCAGTCTATTCCTTTGAAACAGCGAGCTAGTCTTGCCGTGAGTTACTTCTAAATCGACGCGGTGCTACCCCCATGAGGGATGGTCTCATTTAGGCTGCGACCACCTTCCTGACCATCACATACAGTACCTACTAAAAACACAGGACGTGTTTAGGCGCATTCATCTGTCGAACGTGCGGCACTTTTGGCAGGTGCTAGAATGAGAAAGCTGCGATCGAACGAGGACTTCTCATTGACGGCCGAAATCGTGGAAGAAGCCATGAAAGAGGATATTGAACAGGGCCTGGTTCCCTTTTTCGTAAGTCCGCTTGTGTACCCCTGCTTGGAGAACCGGCAGTTTGCCCATCGATAACAAATGCTCGCCAAGAACTCTCCAGCACGGGACACTTGCCTCACTGCAGACTCTCTGATCTGGCTTAGGCCGGTGTGAAACGGATTGAAAATAGAGCAGAATCTTTCAGGTGTGCTGTACGCTGGGCAGTACGTCGAGCTGCGCTTTCGACAAACTTCCAGAAATTGGCCCACTGTGCCAGAGCATGGGTGTGTGGGTTCACGTAGATGCTGCTTACGCTGGCAACTCATTCGTTTGTCCCGAATACCGGTCCTTGATGGAAGGCATTGAGGTGAGTTGGTTACGGAGTATGAAATCTTGGGTCTCATAGTTAATTTTCAGTTTGCCGACTCATTTAACTTCAATCCCGCCAAATGGCTGATGGTCAACATGGACTGTTCAGCGATGTGGTAAGATCTAGTCTGACGCCTGCTGAGGCGATACCAGAACGCGATGCTATCCTTACTGGTCCTGGCTTTATTACTGCGCAGGTTCAAGAAAGCGTTCGAAATCGAACAAGCATTCCTGGTGGACCCGCTATATCTTCAGCACGAGCATCAAGGCATTGTACCAGACTATAAGGTGCGTTTTTTTGCATTCCCTTCTTTAAGTCAATCCGTAGGTATCTGCTTTCCAGAACTTGCAAGTACCTCTTGGTCGGCGCTTCCGATCGTTAAAACTGTGGTTCGTACTTCGTTCGATTGGTATCAGTGGACTTCAGCATCACATCCGTTCGGTAGGGCCCATGTCGTTGGGCTTAAAGTTTTAAAGTTCTGAAATATTCTTTTCTCTTTCCAGATGTGCGCCCTAGCCAAAGATTTCGAGAGCATGGTTAGAGATGATGACAGATTCGAAGTAGTAGGGACCGTAAAGCTGGGACTAGTTTGCTTTAGAGCAAAGGTAAGCCAACTGAATGAGACAAAATGGAAGGTCACGGAGTCAGCTCACTTCCAAATAAGGAATGTCAAGCATTTCAAAGATTCAGTGCCAGTTTTCGAAAACTCGCATGCGATGCATTCTGCATGTTGGCCTCCTGCTTCGCTAACGCTACCAATGCAGCGGACTATTTTGTTGTGTGAATTTCAGGGATCGAACGAACTCAATGAAGACCTATTGAAGGCCATAAACAAGGACAGACGCATTCATATCGTTCCTGCTAATCTGCGCGAGCTATATATTTTACGTCTAGCCATATGTTCAAGCCTAACTGGTCCCGATGACGTGGCATTTGCGTGGAAAGTGATACAAGAAATCTATGAGCAAGTGGTGACCATTCAAGTCCGTGAAAATGGTCATTTGCATGAAGGATAATGATGATTCTGGGTCGATAATTTATATTCGAATCTGCATGCTTCAGAGCAGTATACTGTACAGCACAAGATATTTATCCGCGATATATTAGGCGCCCTCTTATGCCCTGCTATGGTTGTGTGTTCTTCGTAGTGTACGTCTCGAGATGACCTTTAACTTACGTGAAGCCTTGTTTTTCTATTCCACACTACACCTTGTCTGGGAATGCGATGACGCAATGCTGACAGTGAGCGTGGTTGTTTTGTCGAAGCTTCACCTGTCGGCTGCTTTTCAGCCAGGTCGGAGTTGGATGCTTTTATGTGAAACAGACAGCCGTGTAAGTTATGCAGTAAGGCCGCAGTGTAAGACGTGGTGTCTCACAACAAAGAAGGATCAATATGGTTTACTCGAGCGCACCGTACGAGGCACATTGATGAGACTAGCTAGGATATCAATAGAAGGTTATCAGTGCAAGGAACGAAACAATGGGACCAGGGAGGGGACCAGTCAGCATGACTTGTACCCGATATTGACTTAGGCCTGACAGGGCAAAGGTAGCACAAATACACCAGACACAGGTATCATTATCATGGCGCATGAACTAGATCTTACAGCAGGCTGACCACTGGCGAAAGAGGAAGGTACATGAATCCCCAGAACGTGCATCCTGTTGCTCCCCCCCCCCCTCCAGTCATGCCATTTCGAACTTCCGTCTTCTCGTTGCCACATAAAGAGTCTATATTCGCGTTGCACAAATTTACCTAGGCCGTTTACGGAACATGTATAAAACGCCGACTAGCAAGTTTCCCATTTTTCAAATGCTATTTTTATTTTGCTTGATAGAACCGATAAAATTATTCTGTCTGACCGAACTCGTTGGATCGGGCTAGTTCCCCGCTTGCAGAAAACACCGCAGTATAATACAGTTGAGTCCACTTATACTCACACCGAATAATGTCACAGTCCAGTTATTTATCACAGGTTTTCGAAGTCCGCTTATTCACATAAATTTCTTGGCCAGGCGGAATAAGTGTTAAAAAAGCGTCACATTTACGCTCTTGGCTGTCTGAAGCAAGCGCAAAATCGTCAAAAACTAGGATTTCTCGCAAGAAAACTGTAATAGGCGTGGATACACTTATCTGCACCTATCAGTGCACTGGTTCTGGTCTTCCTCTCCTAGGTCAGGGCCAGACTCGAGGCCGAGAGTGATATCGAGGCCGAGTGACTGGTTTGGCTTGCAGGAATTGGGCGGCGACTGGCATTGAGTTCCTGGTCTGAATTGCACTCTGGCGGTTTGGGCTCAGGACCACCAGAACCTCCGTCAGGATCGACACGCGCGGCCACCCTCGACTGTACTTATTTCTTGTAGTCATACCAGACTGGCAGACTGACAGGGATGCTACTCGCAAGATTCCAGCAGATGCTAAAAGATCTTTACACAGTACATAGTGGTTTGGGGTTCGAAATGTAAATTGAGAATGCACTATACAACAGGAATAAGTCTCACTTGAGTTGCTCCATTTTCATGTACTCTTCTTCTTTCTATTCGTTTTCTTTCTGCTTCGCTCGGTACGTCTTTAAAATTTTCGCACTTTTGTGTCATGTTCCGACGGTAAAATTAGCTTTCTCAGAGGAAGATTCGAGAACGATATGATATTTTCAATAGGCTCCCTTGTCACAAGGTGTGTTGCTGACAACCGCGTTATAACCGGTTGGACGAGCATTTCATCCTCAGATGCCCGTCACCTTTAAATGAAGGCACCTCTCGACTTTCTAAAAAGGCAATATGAAAAAATATTAAAGAAATTAAAAGCCAGGTCTTTATCCGTTCGGTAGCTTGTGTGGCCAATGCACGATCTTGTGTTAAATTTATAAAACAAATTGCGGCTGAGAACGTTCCCTAGTTATCTCTTGCCCCAAGATACTTGTTCTGACAGTGAGTTCTCACTCGGTGCTTCAAACTAAGACTGCGGTCGCACTAAGGCAGAGAATAGTTATGAACCTACTTTTTGTTTATTTCTTGCGGTCGCACTAGAGGTAGAAAACAAATCTGCGTTCTAGTACGACCTGCCCTCTATTTTCGCGAAAATAGACGAAGAACAATTCTCATGAGAGTAGACCCAAGCACGGTAGTCTGGGCTAATTGAAAGAGAAAACTCTTGCGGATGCGGGGATTCTTGACGGTACCCGAATTAAATGAGAGATTTCGCGTGAGAAACTTTTCCCTATTTCCCATCACAATGCTAATGTGAGAGCTGCAGGCCGAATTTATAGTAGGAAGCAGACATAAGTTTGGAGCAGCAAATTAAATGCTTTTAAAATGATGCTCATGAATTTTTAAGAACAAAAAAGCGTCCTTGCAAAACTGGCGCTGGCTTACTAATTTTAACCAATTCTTTTTTTATAAGATGACGACAAATACAAAAGAAGCATCGCGAAACCAATCCACGCTTTGAATTCCGGGGTAAGGGGCCCCTTACCCCGGAATCTGGCGCGTAATTTAAACTGAGAACAGTTCTGGAGCAATTCTAGTGCAACCTGCACGAATCAGCAGAATGATTCTCTATTCTTTAGTGCGACCCGCTCCCAAAAACAGTTCTCGAGAATAGGCTCGGAATAGTTGCCGAGAACAATTGCAAGTGCGACCGCGGGCTAAGGCTTAGCGCACGAAGATTTCTTTGTTGCCAATTTCCTGCAAAGAAGGTTATCACGATCAAGGGTATTTCATCGCTCATAGTCAATGCGCGGTATATTCCCAAAAGGTTTCGATTGGACTCGATCTTTGATTTGAAGTGTGTAATGACTAAAATGCACAGCTAGCTGGTAAATAGAGCGCTGTGTCTGCGGGCTCGAGACTTTGGAGAAGGGATAAAACAAAAAAGTTTCGAAAAAAATTCTACCTGCCTATGAATTCAACCTATTTTGTGATTCTCTCTTTCTGTTGAACGAGTGAGTTTTACTAAATCAATACATTCTATAATTGGAAAAATAGATTTTGTAGTATGCACCTGGCGGTGTAGTTGTAGAAAATATGTCTTGTTAGCTCCATGACAGGTCTACACCATGGACGTAATCCGTGTTAACTTATTTTGATGATTACTATATTGACGGGGCGGGTTGAAATCTTCAATAGGTAGAGCACGAGGTACATGCTTCATGCTGATATGGATCAGCGCAGGGTGGGACAGCGAATACTGCGTCAAGTCTGTCTGCAGATAATTATACTCGCGTCAGTGCGACCTGCGAGGCCCTGTAAATATGTCGACAGTAGAGGAGGAAGGTCACCCGACGTGTCTGTGTTAGCGCAGACTTGCTGACATTACCTAACTTGCCCATCCTGCGGCGCTAGACGAATTCGGTATTTTGTTTCCTGAAATCCATTCTTTTCAAGGCTATGTCTTCTGAGCCTGGTTTTTATAAACATGTTATCATCTTCATCTTTTGTGTTCATATTGTTTCAGAGCTGAAAGGCGGCTCGATGCTTCCTCGTGCGCTAACCTCATAAAGCTCCGACGGGCTCTTCGCCCAAAGCCGCATTGCAGTTCCTGTCCTGAGACGATGTACAAAGCTGCACTGACAATCAGCATATTTTCTGCATTTGCCGCTCTAGCGCCGATTTGTCTCGGTAATTAAAAAGCCTGGTCTAAGGTGCCTGCCGACTCGTTAGTAGGTAGCTTGCTTGCGGGCTGCTTGCTATTTCGTTAAAACTCCTCCATGCAATTTATTCTATTTTCAAGATGGGTGTTGCCAATTGCTTCTGCATTGCTTCAATTACTTTTGATCTCACAATTAAAGCAAGTAGATTCCTCTTAGAGTCCAGTGGTCTCGGTGACGGTGCGAGAACTGAGAGAATCGCAACATGCGACAGAAAAAAACAACGACGCCGCCATTGGTCTTAGAATTTTTTTCTAATGCCCACTGGACTGGTATTGCCTCTTAGAATATTGATCTAAGCTTGGATCCAGTACCCGGCTCCCGCCCTGCTTTCGACTGCTTGCATTGTCAGGCTATTTGCACCCTGCTGGCAAGTGTTGGTGACGATGCATGTTGTGTGCAGGAGAAATTGCTCCAGCTTGCACTTTTCCTTGCCATCTCCCCCCCTTTCCAGTTGCTGCATTGCTCCTGAAAGAAGGCGATAAGCTTGCCATCTGAACATATGCATTTTTCATTTTATTACACTCGACTGTTCTTTTTTTATCCGAGCCATTTGAGACAAACCTAATGAAAGATGAGCATAGGTAGGAAGTGCTCAAGGAAGCTTTAGCTAGCGCTTGTAGGCAGTACAATAGGTTACTTTAACGAAAAATTGATGCCTGGGACTCGAAAGTTAGAGGGTTCCATTAATATTTTCCTAATGGGTGCATCGGCGCTCCCTCCTTTCCTGATAACGAAGATGAAACGAAGCGAGCTCTAAAAAAATTTCCGTGAGTGACAAATAAGGGCAATGGGGTCAACAAGGTAGGCACTCGTAAATCTTTCGCCATGGCCAGGTACTATGTAGAAGCCTTTTAGTCACACTGTACAGTACGAGTACTTTCGGTTCGTGAGCGCGAGCCCGATCTTTTTGCTGCGTGGTTTGCACAGCCCTAAAAGTACCGAAGAATAAGGTGCTCATGTCCGAGCTGAGTTCCCCGATTGAGGCACGCTAGAAGTCACGAAAAGCAGCAGGAGCTAGCTTCGAAAATTAGCATGAAAGATTCTTTTTTCCCGGACCTATCTCACATAGCACTCAACATCGGATCCGGTTGTGTCAAAATTCTTGATTCTTGACAAACAAGTCTGCCTACTTTTTGCTAACTCTATTCATCAAATAGTTTGGACTGTTGGGCTCCTCCTTTGACGATACTTACCTAAACCTGATCGCTAACTAAGTTACTGCTGTATGTGAATGGCCATCTATCCCCGCCCGACTATTCTTGGTCACGAGGGTCCTCTATGATATACTACTCTGCGACATATTTTGTCATCGAGGAAGTCAACAGCCTCATGAATAGTAATAGGAATTAGCTTCAGCCATCTTTTCAGGACGACACATCGCTGAAGTCAAGCACCTGTCCTCGTCGGAGTGTCGAATGGAGCGAGAAGATTATGAATCGTACGTATCCATCGGTGAAAGTGACGAAGCCATGGAACTAGAGATGCTGACGATATTTGGATGTACTACTTCCTGGTTTACGTTCAGCCTGAGTGTGATGGGCATAGTGACCAATGCAGTGTCCATCTACATCTTCACGCATCGGGTCATGAGATCGCCGGTCAATGTCCTCTTGGCCGGATTAAGCGCAATGGATTTAGTCCTGTCAGCCTGCTGCATACCTTCGTTCGTAGTGCCCATGTGGTACCAGTGTTACGAACTGGACATACTGGACTGGCTTATGACCTACTTCACTATATTCCTGTACCCGCTGACGATGATGGCCCAGACGGCTAGCATATTTACTTTTATGGTTATAGCATTCGATCGATGGATCGCGGTAAGTTAGGACAAGAAATTCTAGTTGTGTGGGTTCGATTCTTCCTGGGAGCCCACTCATGTCAATCTCACTTGTACTCCCTTTGCCATCTGGCCTGACCAAGATCACTTGAGGGATGTTCATCGTGTCATTTACTCACGCTCACTTTAGGTTTGCCATCCACTCAAGGCGCGTTGGAGTACAATCAAGCGATCGTATCGAGCCCTAATCGCCGTCACCATATCGGCAATATGTTACAATGTGGTTAGATTTTTCGAATATCACCTGAATTTTGACAACGACACAAATCGAACGATACCTCAAACTTTTTTGAAAAACACTACTGTGTACCCGGCGTATATGCCCTTCTACTACGTAGCCATGTATTTGATCACTCATTTCATAGTCCCGTTCGCCATCCTGATCTACATGAACATGCTCATGATCATGTCCATTGTCAAAGCACGTCGTGAACGTCTGATGCTGGGACGAAAACAGAAAAGTGAGCATAAGACGACGATCATGATGGGTCTGATAGTAGTCGTATTTCTCATCACAAACACGTTACCATTTGTCTTGAATTTCGTGGAGGCCGTAACCCCCGAGTATTTCTATGATCCTGAGACTAAATGGATCGGCTTCGCTTTATTAGATTTGGGGAACTTGCTGGTCGTCGTCAACACATCGACCACAGCCTTCATTTACTACGCGTGTAGTCAACGATATCGACGCCTTTTCGCGTACACTAGTCACAAAGTTTGTTGCGGATTCAAGTGGCTCCCATTTGGCTCGTGTGCGGACTGGAAACCTGACATTTCAGCAATCAACCGTGGTTACTCGACTGCCTATTCTCAAGCATTCTGGGCGAACACGACAATGACCAACATTCCAGCCGCATCACTATGTTCAATGGCCGTTGGGCCCTTTCTTCCTGGAAAATATCGACGAGCCATGCCCGATCGAAGAAGCTCTCAATCACTAGATAGCAAGAAAAGACATTTATTTCAAAGGAAAGACAGCGTCTTCGAAGCTGATAAAAATGCCGATGAAAGAGCAGACCTAGTCTAGTGCATTCCTGACGCACATGCAAAGGTTGGCTTGACCAATTACTTGATACAAGCGGCGCAAGGGATAGTGCGTTGAGTAGAAATAAATATTCCTAGGGGCTGCTGGAGAAAGGTCACTGCAGGCGTCACCTGTCTTCGTCGTCGTCTTTAATGATCTTAATTTGCTGCACGGGCGCAACTGTTCGCGATCTCTGATTGACATCTTTGGTGCAGAGTAAAAGTTTATAAAAGATGCTTATAAAAGGTGCAGGTCGCCCCCCCCCGCCAATAGCTTCATCTCTGCAAAGTATAGGGCAAAAATTTATCTGATAGAAGTAACGTCATCAAAATAACTAAAGTTCCACCAAGGGATTTCCCGAACGACAGTACATAGCTTCTCGTTAGGGCTCTGCTCAGGCATGGCTAATATGGGACTACAGAAGCATTTATGAAAGGAGAGCCGAACATGATCAGAGATTGAAAACGGAACGGGTGCTACCCATGTTAAAGGATTTTGCTCTATCTTTATTCGTTTAAGCTTCATTAGGGGACAGATTCTATACGGCAGAGGGATAGAGGGACAGGCTGAGATTCCCCAGTTTTCTAAAAAGCCAGTTTCCACTGTGGGAGCCGCACGGACTTCATGTCAAAAACATACGGCCCCACATGGATTCACACAAACTCCCATATGGAATCCATAATGGAGACCGCCAACTTCCATGTGGCTCCACCTTGGGAACAGTGTTCTTCCACATGGATAGTATGGAGGAAAGCACACATTTCCATATGTATTCACAAGGTCTTCCTCATGTTTCCTAGAGGTTCCGATACTACCTGTACACTGGCTATCATTCATTGATACAAGCCACTCGAAGAAGTAAGACCTTAAAACCAAGAAAAAGATTAAATAAACTTGTCAATTGCGTAAATATAACATGAATGAAACATTCAACTGGTTAGTTGGCTGATCAATAGGCGGGGGAAAGCTGGCTGGTTAGTTAAACTATTCCACAGTCGATCAATGTGACTCATGGACGAAAGATCTGGAAACCACATGTAAGATGCATTGATCCGCATGGAAGGCGTGGAAACCAGGGTTCCATGTGGTAACCAGAAGGATCCGCAGTGGAATGTCGTGACAGGAGGTCGTGCCAGTCTGTCACTAGGACAAGAACTAATTTCATGAACATGTCATAGATGTTGGCCTTAATTGGAATTCGAGTATATACTCTACCTAACGATTTAAAATACACTATCCTTACCTTTAACGGTGGTTGTCAGTCAGGGTGCGGATAACTTTCGAAATCTAGCACATGAACCATCAACATGGATATCTCAACAACCTAACTGCGGGCGCAACAAAATTTTGTTTCCTGGAGTGACTTTACATCAGAAAGTTTTATTGTAGAATTTTTCGAGATCATGCTTTCTCACCAGCAAGTAAATTCAGCTTTACTCATTCTAGCAGAGGTTGGAAGGGATGAGAAGTCAACCAAAAAACCGCGAGTGCATGTGGCCAGCCAGTGGTCAGGCAGGAGCTTTATTGTTTGACTTTATTGTCAATGGCCAGGAATTGGCCTAGTCGAGCCATCCAGAACCACATGTATTAGCCTTGCCAAGTCTTATCTCATGAATTTCGTACTGATAACACTGGATACGATTGTAGATGCCCATAAAAGGCTCGACTTTTCGCTAGAGACTCTGTATAAAGACTAAAACGAAAGCACGCACCACGCTTCGTCGTTGACATTGAGCAATGAGCTATGCATTTTCGCGGATAGCGTACCACACTCTCCACCAGCGGATCGGGTTGTATTGAATCCAATCCAATCAAAAATTTTGAATGCAAAAGTGCAAAGAAAAAAGTTGAAAATGACATGACATGACATGAAGTGAGATCGTTGAGAGTGACTCTTCAAAATGGTTTTGATATTTAAAATATCATCAGACGCCTGCTACTGTGTCAAAAGAGGTTGCTGCTCTCGGTGTCTTGATAGATCAACAGTGTTATCCGTATCTCATGGTCAACTGCGAATCCGCCAGCTTTTATTAACACACTGATCGTGGTCAGCTTTATATTGGTCTTCCGCTGACGCTTGCTTTTGATGCATTCTGAGCATAGTACGGTAACGGAAGAGCTGCGGCAGGCACCTACTCGACCGATCTTGTATCAGATCACCCTGTTCAAGTGAATGAATGTTTATGCCCTTTTCGAATGTGCCCTATAACTAAGAGAACAATCAAAATTTTTCTAGGGATGTATTTCAGAAACATATTTCAAGTTTTCTTTGTGTGTGTTCCGCACACATGCATTTACAGTTACAGAAAATTCAGGCGCTGTATATTGGTGCACTGCTAATTGTTATAACTCAATTTTCATCCAATTCAATTCAAATAATTTTTGATCCAGTCATCCAGTGGACATGTGATGTGCAGAACTAGGTACAGTATCGTGCATGCCATACTGCACACACTCAAGCCAGCCCCAACTACACCTCTTTTCCAAAAGCATCACGTGCTAAACTGAACTCTGTTATTTCTGCCTGCCATATGCAATGCGCTTACTGTCAGTTTCATGCGTCCATATTTGCTCACGAAACCAACCGAGTTCAATTTTGAATTTATCGGTCGCTTTCTTTTCACATTACTCAAATAAGAACAATAGAGTTGAAGGGCAGAGTATTCCCATTGCTGGTGCAAAATAAGTGTGATTTTACTCCATTCTTCAACTTTAACGCTTAACAGACTCTAATAAGGTTATCCTCCCCCCCCCCCCCCATATAGATATACAGTATAATGCTGGCAGCACAGCTGGTATAGCAGATTATGGTAGCGTGTAGCTGACCTCAAAAATTGCACTATATCTCTTTTTAGTTTCCGCGCACTAAATAGTCACTAAAGTTTTCTAAATCTGTTTTTGGCAATTGCTGACACACAAGGCAGCAGTCCTGCGCATTTAAAGCCAATCTATCGTACGGTATGCCTGGATAAAACAATGTCTTGTGTCATGGTTTTTGACCTCTTCAAATCCCCAGTTTTTTCTCTATGTACTTCACTGATACCCACCAAACCCCGTTGCTTTTTTGAGAAAGGTAATTCTACTTCAAACAGACTCTGGGATGCAGCAACATGTTTCACTTCCCCTAGGCAACAGCATTTTTGCCAGACACCTTCATCCTCTTTCGCTAATAAGCTTCTCCCGCACACAAAGTCCAACTCACAATCAGACATACTCTCAGCCAAGCAAATCATGGAAAAGTAGTTCCATCATGGATTTTACGCTTCCCAGATTTTCAAATCCGTTTAAGTGTGTTTTTGAGCTTTTCTTTGCGAGCATTTCTGGCTGACCCGTTAGCTTTCATTGTCGTCGTAGAGAGAGGAAATACCGCTTCGTCGCTTTGATAACTAATGTCACCGTGGGCTACAATTCAAAAAGTTTCATTACTCAAATATGAACTGTGTAGGAGCGATTTATAGTACGAGTAGGCGTTGCTCATCAAGCAAAAATATCAGGTTTAGCATGGTTCGGTTAATATATATTCCAGGACAGGTCGGTCCCTCGAGAAGTATTTTTTAAAAAATGAGAAATGTATTCGGACAAGGTGTCAAGGCGTTGATGTATGCGCCAGCAGCCAATACTTGGCCACCAATCGGTATGTGCATCGAGTCGATACTTCTTCAATTAATTATTTACATATTCGATTTTTACCTGCGTCAGGGCTTGAGAATTTAGGCACGTGTGTGAAACCACCCTAATATCTTTCAAAGCTGGCCATCGGCTTGAAGGCGTAAAGGTAAAAGCCACTCTTATTGTTGGACCCATCGACTTCTCATTGTATCCTGGTAAGGACTCCGGGTTGGCGTCGTCTTAAACCTGTTGACTAAGTCGGATCCAGGTTCTTCTTACGGGGTCATACTGATTACCCTGCCCTCTCCGTAATCGAACTTGACTCGATCTTGGTTGATCAACAACCGGACATCTGCATTTCAAAATGCCCGCGAGTCTTTGGCAATTCTATCTGCTGTCTCCCTAATGAAAAAGTCAGCCTCACTTGCCTCGTAGCCTCACGCATGGATGCGCTAGAGTCAAATAAAAGTATTCAGCACTTGTTAGATACTTGTGTAATCCTACCTTCTTGATCATGTTTCTCAACTTTCTGCCTAATATTTTCAAGAATTGTTGCATACCTAACTAGAAAGCGGAGCCACGAGTTGAGAGACCTGGTTAACTCGAGCATATTAGACCGTCGATTCAAAAGCAGTTTTAGACGGTATTATGCTTGTCGAGATTGCTCGAACAACTCGTGCCCGGGTCGCCTTGTCGAGTTCTATATCTCGTGGAGGACACGGTGCCGAGAGATAATGTCTTTGTACATCTCGTCGTTTCTATGAAAGGGCGTGGCCAAATGCCTCGGAGACTCGGACATGATCAACAAGCCGTTTGTTGTCCAGGATCGATGAGCGGATCTGACTTTTATCAAAAGGTGCTAACAAAGAGAGAGGTGCCACAGGCTACATAGCTAGTCATGAAGAACTAGCCAAATGAAGTTCTGCGACGCGTAGCCCGTCAAGGCTCATGGATTACAGTCTGAGTGTGTTAATCAATGAAAGATGCAGTGGCACTCTTTCATCGGTTTCCATATGCAACCGTTGACTATTTTATGGAACCATTCTCCTAATATGCATGGTCATTTCTTCTTTGGTTAGCCGAAAGACAAATAGCCCAACGTGACTGCCTCGAGGCGGGACCATTGGCGTCATAGGGGCATAATGAGTCAAGATGTCAAAGGGACAATACGGGAAAGTAAGTCGACTAGGGGGTGGCCATAAAAGCTCCTTTTCTCACGAGCCAGATTGACGGAGGACCTGTGTCCGTCACGATAGTCCGGTCTATCTACTTTGGCGCGACAGTGATTACTCCTCCGTTCGATGAGTGAAAGCCTAGATTTTTTTCAGTTGGTGGTTAAAACGACGGAAAGAGGGTAAGCGGGTTTGGAGTAGATCGAGTTAAGGGATGAGCCAATTTCCGTCACGTCTTTCGGAGTCCAGCGATCAATAAGCTCGCTTTGTTCCGATTACCTAGTCACCAAGATTTTCGAATGGCATTCAGTTCAACCCGCTAAAAAAATTGCTGCGAAAATGAGGGATGAACTTCATTTAAGTTTTCAGGCATTTGAGCAGAGGCTTGGTTCGGTTGTCACGCGCCGGGTGAACACTATCCGCGTCCACGAGCTTTGTGCCGCCGTCGTCGGGCTTGGGGAAGTCACCCAGCCAGCCTCGGATAGAGAATGACCGATTTGTGGGCAACTCGCTAGACGCCCGTCTCGACTATTCTCAGGGTGTCGATAACGATGCATGGACTCTCAGCTAGTAACACGCTTTGTGGAGTCCCGCGACGACTGTACCCGTAAAGTAAGTAGTGCCAGGGCAATCTTGTCCTCGTGCAAGCTTGTGAGGAAGCCAGAGAAGAGTGGAGGACGCGCCTGAGTAAACGAAAAGAGTGTGTTCATATATCTGCTCCCATCCGTGGACGGGAAGTGAACATCTATCGATCCCCTTCCTGGAATCTCTGCCAATTATAGACCGGAAAAAGTCGAAATAGACGATGGGCAATCATTAGCTGTCCGCCTCGAGCCTCGCATGGCCCCAGGCGCGTGTCAGGCATTCCGTAGCTTAGAATCCAACTCCGCGCCGATCCCCGAAAGGAGACCGTTAGAGCTGCAAATCTTAGACTCAATTGAAAGTCTGACACACGTCCAGCTTGCTTTTTTAGCATTGGCACAAAAAAACGATTGATGCATTTTATTACAAGTTCCCAGAAGATTTCTCATGTTCGTCCCTCTTGCCCTCATTCATGCGCGCTCGCGGTTTTTTTTACCACAGTTGACTCCAAAGCTCATTATGGATCGAACCTCGAGCGGAGTTTTCTGTTAGACTACTCGAACGCATTTGGCCGCGAGACAACCAACCCTTTTTTACTTTTCCCTGCCTACCTACTAGAACCGATTGAGACCACCTGCCTTCTAAAAACCGATTCTCCCAACAACTCTCGTGCTCTGTAATTGACTCGTTCACATAAAACGCTTTTCACCTTGATAGTTGATCAGCTGCCTGGTTTATCCCATTTCGGTCTTTCAGAAAGAGAAGCTCATTTGAGTGCAGTCCCGGCGATGAGCTCGTGAGAAGGTGCACAGTCAGACGTTATACTGGAGATTATAACTATGGCTCATGTCGCCGAAACTACGAGCTCGACCCTTATGACTACTGTATTCAATGTTACCACCACGACAGCAGTTAGTATCGTGGAAGTAAGTTCGAGCAGTGCAAATGTGGAAGAAGGTGAAAGCCCGACCGCTTATCGCCGAATCAGTTTTGCCATCGCTTGGCTAACACTGGCCTTGTGCGTATTCGGTTTGGTTGGCAACGTATTTTCAATAATTATCTATTCGAACCCGTCCATGCGATCACCTATCAATGTGCTTTTGATGGGGACGGGTTATATCGACTTTATTCTCAGTCTGCTCGCCGTGCCCACCTTTGTCATACCCGGATTATATGCCTATTATAAGACGCCTACATTGCTTAGCGCCCAAGCTTACAGTACAGCTTACATCTATCCTTTGGCACTGACCATGCAAAGCGCGAGTGTCTGGGCCTTCGTGATTATAACTATCGAAAGGTACCAAGCTGTGTGCAGACCATTTCAAACTAACTGGTCATCGGTTCAAAGATCTCGAATGGCCTTGATTTCTGTGTGCGTCCTCGCCATTGCTTACAACGCAGTCAGGTTTTTCGAATTTCGCTTAGACTATGGTGACATGCCCGAAAATGAAACTACGAATGAAACTGAGATTGAAGTAAGAGATTACGTGGATGTGGAACCAGCACTTCGAAATCGAAAGGCCTATATGAATATTTACTATATCGGTATGTTTCTCGTGACCCATTTCGCCGTGCCATTTACCATATTGGTAATTCTAAACTCTCTGATCATCCGTACTATTTGCCAGTCGAGACAACGACGTCGAGCGCTGAATCGAAAAGAACGCAGCGAGCATCGCACGGCCATTATGATGGTGATCGTGGTGATCACTTTCATATGCTGCTATACTTTACTTTTCATTTTAAACATTCTGGAAGCGGCTCATCCGGATTGGTTCTACGACCCGCGGCACATGGCTCTGCTATTCGCCTTGAACGACATCTCCAATGTTCTAGTAGTCACCAATGCTGCCAGCTCCATAATTGTCTATTACTTTTTTAGTCAAAAGTACCGTCAACTTCTGGTCGGCATGCTATCTCGTTTATGCCCTAGTCGATGCATCAAGTACATGCAAGTGTCTACCAACGACCATAACATCGTAGTCGAAGGAGAAAGTAAAAAGGAAAAAGCGAAAAATGATGAACGAATGACAGCGCTGTCACCACTGCTCACAAGTGCCAACCACAACTATTTAAGACCGAACGGAATTACACAACAAGTCAGCGCGGAAAGCACTGTCAGCTCCAACTTGCTCACTCCTCAAATGGCCAATGACATTAGAATGAATATACGAGTCAAAAGTTATAGTCCTATTTCTCTGCACCGTGATAATGACAATGACATTGATGGTGTCATCAGTGATCAAGACGAAGCCTAGTTCCAATGCCGTCCTTTGTTTCAAACGTTTTATGTCAACTGTAAAGTATGTTCAGTTTAACATCGATTAGGACTGACACACACCGAGGACACGGAACTCAAGCGCATATGCAGCACCTTTAACGCAGAGTGCCTTTCGGAAGCTCGGAAGCTAAGTTCTGAACCTTCATGGTCTTCTACAGCAGCCCTGCAGTGAAAAACACTAATGCACTCTGAATGTACGCAGTCAAATGCCTGCTCATTTCCGTTTGGACCGAAGAGGCTGGAAGAGCAATGATGCACAGTGAGGACACGTATTTACTTTATCTCAATCGGCTCTCGTTGTGTTTGCCAGTAAGTAATCCTCATTTCTCTAGTTACAGCAAAGGCAATGAAGATTGGCTCGGTACTGCATTGTGATGCATTTCGGGTAGGTGATGCGATACATATGCGCCCTTACCTTTGATGTTTCACTCAGAAATGATGGATAGAACACAAAATTGGAATGATATATTGCAAGCGGAAAAAGATCGATATTCTATGATGATAGAAAGGACTAGAGTGAGCAGAAATAATGATAAGTGTTCTGGACTCACCCAGATATGCCGTGCACACTGTACGGCACTCGAAGCGACACGGACAATTTTTTTTTTATCCCAGGAAAAACTCCAGCGGGCAGTTAGGCCTGGCAAACACTTGGCGACGTCCCTGTGTGCTCGGGGACTTCAACATACTGTATTTATAGCATATGATATGACGCAAATCCTTTCTGGTGCGGGCATCTGCAGCTGCTATGACAGAGGCAAAACAGCAGACTTAAAACTTTTGCCTAAAGAAGAAATTGGCAGGAGACACATGCGATTGATGAATAATATCGGATAAAGCAGAGTTCTGGCCTCTTAAACTAGTATGTGTGCTGCAGTATAGTGGCATACGGAGGAAGCTCATGGATAATGACCGAGCGCTTATGGACTCGAAGATGACAAATTTCGCTTGTATAGTATATGTTGCATCAGCATTTGACCAGTTTGCATGTCAAAATGTATGCGCCACCTGCCGTAAAACTTCATTCTAATGTAGCATTTAAAAAATCGCAGGAGAAACAGGTACTGATTGCCTTTATGATGACCGCCGTCGAGAGCATGGAGGGTCGGGTACTTACAGTAGGTAGCTGATAGTTGCGGTATTCCCCAGGCCTTTTGGTGCATTACTGATTCCTAAAGGGGTGCCACTCGAACCATCAATTCGTGGTATACAAGTATGTTATGCACAATAAGGATAGATATCCTACCCTCCAAATTTTTTATATACAAATAATAAGTTGCCCAGTTCGCTTGGTCGACCCAAGGTGAAATTTGATTGTTGATATCTAATGACGCGACCCAGAATCTGGCATCTGGCTCATCCATGCGTCGAACGGTGCGCTATTAGTTTCACTTTCGCCTGAGATATAGGTAACGAAAATAAAAATTTGGGACAGACGCGATGCGATGCTCACTGTGCCAGAAGCGTGACTCTTCTGACCTACTTTGCAAGTAATGACCCAAAAATTCAAAATTAGAAGTCTGTACAAGTCAAAGTTAAGAGTATAAAAATGAAATTTTACGGGTGGGAAAAATATTGAGAATTTAAGAAAGTGGCCCGAACTTATTTTGATTAGATATGGGAAAGACTGTAGCAACTATCTTATTTCTTTTTGGTAGGTATATGTGGGCTTGACGTATATGATTATCGCTAGTTGTTACACAAAAAGATTACTCGAAGCGGATAATGACCGACTGCGGTCGAATTTTTCATGACTGAACGGCTTCACCGCTTCGAGTAAAACTCTCTGTGCGTTTGCGCCTCAGGCAAAAGACTTTCATTGACTTTCCAGGGGCAATCGCGACAGGCCTACTTCGGTCAGAGGAACATGTTGACGAAGTTCCAAAGTGTCCTCAGGGAGCCACACATTTGACCGATGATTCCGGAGAACCATTGAGATGTTTGCCTCACCACACTGACCTCTGTATATCAGCCCTGCAAGGCAGAGCTATCGATGCTGCCGATATCTGCTGCCATGGAAATCGAATAGATTACTACTGTTGCGTTGGCATGAGCCGCCAAGACTGTCCAGACTATACCAATGTGACTGTGGTTATATTCCGAGACCAGAAAGAACAGTTCGTGCCAAACACTTTGTTTGCTAATCCTCAGGGGCCAGACCGTTCATCGTTCGGCCCTCAACACCAATCGATTCGTGGATTCCCACCAGGCCCTAACACTAAATTTGGGAATCAAGTTCCCGCTGCTCGAGGACCCAGTTTCTCGCCCGAAGAAATCGCTCGTTCACCATTTAACCCGCCTCCAGAAAGACCTTCTTCAGGGCAATTTCCTGTCTTCGCACCTATCCTTGAACTCAATGCACCAGGACCAGTGATTGATCAGCAAGGCCAAGGAGACGATGAGGCACCAGTTCTGGCACCATCTCCAAAAGAAGCGCCGTCCGCGCAAGCCCTGGTCAAGCCCACATTTGCAAATGTTCATTTTCGAAGACGGGAACCAGTCAGAGAAGATAACCTTCGCCAACATCCAGAATTCGCACTTCAGGACGATGCTATGTTTCAAGACCAACAGGTACCCCAGCGCGGCCCAGTGCCAAGTCAATCTCTGCCACTTGCTCCGTTCGCTTTCGTTGGTCGGCCTCCTGGGGAACCATTGCCTCCGGCACCACTAGCTCCGGGCGTATTGGAACAGTGGACTACATCACATAATGTAATCCCTATGCAACGGCCGTTGAGCCCTGGCCCGAGACAGATCAATCATGCGTCAGCATCCCAAGAAGACCCTTCCGATCGGCACCCACTACGAAATTCACCTCGCGGACCTCCTTCGCCCATTTCCATGCTTGAGAAAGGGTCGATATCAAGCCAGGACCAACCAGTCCATCGCCATTCATTTTCAAATACTGATGAACAGCTGGCTCGAGCTACAAGTTACAACAACCCCAGTTCCGCCGTAGAGCCCGACGTCAGTGATGAAAACGCAAAAAGTGCGGAAAGGGCTGAATCGAACACACAATTTGCAATTGCTTTGGCACAACCATCGCCTACATTGTGGAGATTTTCATCAACGAGGGATGGCTGGAGAGCCGTGCCGCCAAGCGCGGACTTCTTTGATCGAGCTGCCGATCGCTCTGCTAATCCTGAGTCAGCATCCAGGGCTGCAATCAACAGAAACGCGCCCCAACCTCGTCCCCCCTCTCTTCTCCATGACGACGTATTATCCATAGGTCAGCAGAACATGCCCAACCTCTTCGAAGGAGCTACCATAAACATCGGCCCCGGACACATCCCAGACATGAAGCCAGCACGGTTCATCGGGTTTTCGAGCCCCGGTTTTGACTCGACGAGAAAACGCCGTAGGCGATCGCCAAAGCGATCTATGCACAAATAGAAGCCATGTTTTCTGTTTGATATGGTCCCTAGTACAATGTACATAATGTGCGTTTTTCTGTATTGTATACACTACATGTGCTCTTGCTTTTATCTCGACCAGCGATTTCACAGGTATGACCACTTTCTAGATGCCTCGCAGCACGAATAAAGTCTGAGATCATACTATCGCTGGTGCACACGCTTTCCGGTGCAGATTGCTAATGGTGCTTTCCCTGTCATCAGACCCGAAAGTGCTCGCATTACTCGTAGTTGCATTATTTCGTAGGCATATTAATATTAGCTTCTGGCTATGACCACGTTTTTATAGCAAGAAAAATGTCAGTCATATCACCTCAGCGAAGCACCGCTTGCTTATTCGACGCTAATGTAGTGCTAATCGTTTTTTTTCTTGTATTCCATAAACAACGGACTGGCAAAATGTTCAGGCCATCGCCGTTAACATGCCCATATCGCACTTCCGTCACTCGCGGTCAGACGTCTGAAGCACCAGCATTTGACTACCTTCACTTGAGGCGAAACGCATTTCATCTCCACGCTGGCAGTTCTGTCGTGACCTTAATTTTTGAGCAATATTTTAAAAATAGGAGAAAAACTTATTTTCCTTTACAAACTATCGATGCAAAAACGCTTCCTCCATGTGTTTCATATGCCGCCGGCGCAGACGTCGATCACATTGCTCTTTGCATGGTAGCCTGATAGCAGGCTGACGAAGGGTATCTGCTAAGGCGCCTATCATGCTGTCTCCTAAACCAATCAGCCTCGCAAGTCTTGTCTCTCTCTTGTCCTTGTTTTGGACAACGTAAGTGCGCAGTGGACTAATAACGACGAAACTTGTAAGACAAGTCTAATACATTTTCGATCATTTCTGCGATACCCTGCTTCTATCGTGCAAGATACTTTGCTAGGCAAAAGCAACATTTTGGTAAGAATGTGGGCCAGCCAAAAATCGATAGTTGTTATCATGGTGTGGCATGCTATATAATCACCGTCCCCCTTTCTTTTTCCTCTAGCTACCACATACACATCAGTTCTTGGGGAAGATTGTTTTTAATTTTAAATGCAGTAATTGGGGGCGGAAAAGCGAATGGTGCGAAATATTTCATTGTGGCATTCATATTCAGTTTCGCATTCCGTTTTATCTTTCTCTTGGTACAGTATCATCCAGGGGCAGATGCGCTTGCATTATTTTTTACTGTTGCAGGACGTACATACTGTAAGGTGACCACAAAGTACATGTCGACGACCAGGAAGATAGAAGAAAGGCCGGGAGCGGACGCGTGTCATTAGCAATGGATATTTGTAAAGCTCACCACTCATTTTTCTCGTGGCAACGCCCATGTCCTACTTGCATGTCCCGTATATGCCCACATTCAAGCATCTTCTGTCCTCCTACGCTTGAATCGGCTGCTAGATTACTGGGCACGGGGAAAGCAGACAAAGGTTATGCGTACCTGGAGGACGAAAGGAAGAACCTGATCTTAACGCATCCGGAGAACAGCGTGTATAATTTTACCCGTTCCCCAGATAGATCTCCAGCATAGATAATGCTGGGACAGGTTCAAAATGAGGAAACGTAAATTGGGTCCGCACAAGTTACAAGATCCCGCACGGAAGCGCCTACACTCGTCCTCTTCCATTTGGTACTTTCGTTCATCGGCCCCTGAGCTTTAGTTCACTGGTATTGCATATGGTTGGTGAAGATTAGCCAAGTCACCCCCGGCCTCTGCAAAAGCGGTCGTAAGACAAGGAGGCGAGGAAAAGCTGTTTGTTTGAGGAATAATGAGAAGACTGAGGGCGAGGTCGAGTGACTTCTTGACATTATGTTTTAATGTTTTGGCGGGGATCACATACTACTCCAATCCAGATATGTCAACTCGCTCAGCCAAGCCAAAAGCTTGGCGACTGACCCCTTGGTGTGAATGCGATTGTGGATAGGCGGCGCGACTAGAATTCCGATTCAATGATCTCATTTAACTCTTTTCTAAATTCCTGCGGCACATAATTTCTCGATAACAATCCAAAAGTGCCATTTCAATTATTGGCGCGTACCTAACGGAAATAATATTCGCCATAGAATCGTTTTGTCCAAGCCTAGTCTGTGCATGCATAGTGTTCAGAGAAGGTGTTTTTTGCAGTACTCGTTAGGCATCGTCTGCCTCCATTGAGTTTCGATCACTAGTTGGGCATCATTTAGCTAGAACCCGCAGACGTCTGCAAGAACTCCTCTTGCGCCATTGCGCCACACAAGCTTATTATTTCTTCTTTGAAAAACTTCTGGAAAAACAAATTTTGTGATAGTCTTTTCCCGATGGTGCGCCAAGGAAACGGTTGATTTATTTTTACGCGATAAGTGTGAACAATGATGTCACGCTGGAACGAACAAGCCCGTAAACACGTAATACCAAGCAACCAATGTCTGTCCATGGTCTTCATCTTCCAGTAGCAGCCTTTGGGTAATGTTTGTGCGCAAAGTGTTCGTCATTTGCGACAGTGACAAAGCGTCGATGCTGTTAACCCAAAATGGCTTTTATACCCTAGCTGATGCAGGGCAAAGCTGGATAAGCAGCTAGGAGGGAAGTTTTGTTTTTTCCGCCATACCGAGCATTTTCAGAGAATATAGCGAACGTAATAGGTTTCTGCTGCTTACTCAGAGACTGGGCTTTTCGAGTTTCTGGCGGATTTCCGTTTTCTAAGAGTCCTAAGCGAAAATATGCTATTGTCTTCTCCGTCTGGACCATTTGAGCAGCTCGTTTTGCCTCATTTGGTTTTTGGTGTTTCATACGTTTATGCCTGCTCGAGGGGTTAGAGATCGAGTTCGTCAGTCATAATATCCAAATTTGCTCTGATACTTTACCCACCCACAAATCACTCGACTCACTGGACGAGTGTAACAAGCATTCCCATTTTTTAGAGGTCGGGTAATTTGTGTAATAATTTTTCTCCCGCTTTGTCTTTTTTTAGATAGCGAGCCGAACAATTCATTGCATCTGAGATAATGGCAAGGCAGGCGCCCCTGAAAGCAAAGCAAGAGGATAACAAGTGTGTCACGGGTGGAATTGTGCGACTGGCTCCATCAAAATTTGTGGCTTCTCGGTGATAACAAGGTTGGCAGTGTGTAAGCACAGGGGATATGTTCTTCTTTAGTCGATATCCGTTACTCCTGTTCTCTTCTAACCTATGGCTCACACAGAAAAGGCAGCAGGGAGGAAAAACCACTTCAATGGCTAACCAGCCGGGGATGGCTTGCGTTTCAGCAGGTTTTTTTTCGACAAGCTGCTGAAATTGGTTGAGTGTTTAGAGGCTTCTGGTGAATGATGGGCATGTCCAAAATGTCAAAGAAAGTCAGTTGAAGAAGATGGACGCTGCCTAGATCATGACTTGTGCTCAAAGTTTAGAGCGTGGGGTATGATTCCAATGCAGAGGGCCAATCAGGCTTTCAAACTGGACAGTGACATGAATTGATGAATGATGAGTTATATTTTACTGTACCGGCACTGTCATGTGTATCACGGGGTATCATAGGCACTCCCATCACGGATTTTCTCAAGACATTTTTTTTCAAGCACCTTGTTTCCTGTCCTCCCTAGCTGTTTTCCGCTTCAAAAACTCTTGTCTACTGATACACTACCTGTGCACATGACAAGTAATAACCGCTAATTTTAGTCCTACGAGCTCGTGCGGGGACAAGCTGGGAATAGCCGACGTGAACGTATGAGGGCTTTTATCCGTTATCCTAGCTCGTTATGTTTGTTCAGGAAAATGAAGCAGACAAACATTAGCTCAAAGACATGTGTAGCCGTGCATATCCGTGTTAGATGCTGAGTAGGATTCCTTTTCATTCGCTAATAGTTTTTAAATGAAACATGTCTGGAGTAGGTTTTGCGCAAGACTTTCAGCGTCACCCGAATTATGGGGTCGGAGTCGGAGGGCGCGTGCTTACGTCGGGCCGTGTGGTCGTTTGGTTTATGTCTTGCTTATGTGACCTTGCAAGGCGACCAGTCCAGGGAGTCCGAGATTGAAGTAATAATAAAGGAGAGGCTTTCGTGCCGCGGACCAGGAAGAGCGGCGCGGTCTCAGGACAGCTTTGGCTCTGCAAGTCCCAGTAATTCATTAGCCCTCCGCGCCAAAGCTTCGTCATGGGCTAATCGAATTTTCAACGTCTTACCAAAGACGGAGGATCGGTTTCCGATGTCGAGCTAGTCCGTGTCTGAGAGCTTTCTCTTCGAGCAACAAGCACTTGTGCAGTTTCCTAGCAAGGTAGCCACCCTCTCCCCGCGTTATCTGTCTTGAAAAAACATGAAGCTGTGGCCAAAAATGTACGTCATTTTTATTGCAGCCATCAGTCAAAGATGAGTCTTCGATGTTCTCCAATAAAGACCCAAACCTAGCCGTTTCCCGCCTTGCCTAAGAGGACCCTCCAATCGATAGCAGCAGTATGGACGAGAACAACTTTTGGTTTCATCATTCTTCAGCCGAAAGCGAACCGTGGGGTCAGAATCTAACAATGCCTCACGACGACAACGACGGCGTCGCTGATGACAGCTCGTACGCTGACGCTAGTCTTCTGTGTGGTATCCTTATGATCGTGGTAGCAGTGATTGGACTGATTGCTAATATCATTACGGTCCGCATATTCACCCATCGCCCATTAGTCTCCTCCATAAACACACTGTTAGCTGGACTTGCCATCACCGATGCTGCCCTGTTGGTGTCTGGAGTTCCCCTGTACAGTTCGGTGGCTACGATGTCTTACATATCCAACAATCCGTGCATCGAGAGATTAGAACGGGCCGTAGCCGTCATGACCGTTTATTTGTATCCTTTCACCAGCATCTTTCAGACTGGTTCCGTCTGGACCATGGTTCTGTGAGTATCGCGCTGTTATTGGCTACATGAGTTTGGCTCTATCCCTCCCCTTCAATAGTTCAGTGCTTAGGTTCCAGTTGGCGAAAGTACAGGAATTCTGATAAAAATGGCCTCCATTACAAAACTGTGACATGTTCGTTTTCCATGCCCTCTACACCAGATGTCGAGTAATCTTGGACATTTTCAGGATCACTGTTGAACGTTACGTGGCCGTTTCGCACCCGTTCACAGCTCGGACAATGTGCACTTGGCGCAGAGCTGTTTATGCATTGGTGGTTGTGGCCATCTGTAGTGTAATGTACAACATTTGTCGGTTCTGGGAATACGAACTGAAACAGAGGAATGACACTGAAATAGAAGTAGTGCAGGCACTAAAAGCCAATCGAGATTACATGAACATATACGGGCATTGGCTATACTTTATATTTATGTTCGCCCTACCGTTCGCAGTATTATTATTCCTGAACACGATGGTTGTGGTTACGATTCGGCAAGCTAATCACTTCCGGGCCTCTTTATCACGTCGTCAATGTAAAGAACACGCAACTGCAACCATGATGGTTGTTGTCGCCACATTTTTTCTGGCGTGCAATTGCCTCGGTTGTATTCTGAATGCGATGGACGTTTTTGGACTGAGCTCGGAAGACTTGACATTCTCCACGTCGGGACAAGCATTACTTGACGCTCAGCATGGTGTAAATGAGAGTTGGAGTTCGCTAGAGAGTGAAAACCCCACGGAAGTCATGCCATTGCATACGCCACTCTTCTATTTCCTGATCGACCTCAGCAATCTCTTGGTTATGGTCCATTGTAGCTCTAATTTTTTCATTTATTTGACCTTTAGCAAACGATTTAGGAATTATTTTTGCCTCTTATCGCTATTTTGTCATTTTCGACAACGACGTCTGTCCGATGTCAAGAATGCCTCGATATTAGAGCGGGACCCGTTGAGTGCAGCTTCGATCAGACATAAACGACGTTCATGCGCTCCCCGAGCTTCAAGTCATACGGAAGAGTGCGACATGCATCTTATACCTATCGCCCCCAGTTCGCCCAGCGTTCCGGTGACAAAGCAAGATTGGATTCCAATGAAACCCAAAAAACAATGGTCATTTTCGCCAGCGCACTCCTCAGAAATTTTGATCTGCCGTCAGTATCACATGTCCAGGGATCGCATGTCACTGCAGTGAATTTGGAATTCCATCGCTCTGTTTATTCATTGCATTCATCATCTCTATTTATTCATTGAAAGATCGCTGGTCTACGCACAAAGATATAACAGATGTCTGAGTGACTGCGGGTCATGTATGACGGATAAACTTTAGGATGTGGACTTATTTGCGCTCAAAAACTGGGAAATTTCATCGTATCGATAGATGTACAATACATATGTATTCTCACTTACGCCGTGTTTTTCTCGGTAGGCCTCCTCGTTTCTAAAAATAAACAGTATTGCCAGTGCATCTAGTGGTGCTTGCACCAACGAATCTTATTTGAAATCGAAAAGTTCTGCTGGTCTTTTTTGTATTTGCGCTGTTAGCTTTCCAGATTTTATGCATTCATTAAAAAAACGGATGACCCTTTCCAAGCAAAACCAATTTGTAATCGATGCAAGGCCCAAGCACTGCCAAGTGGCAAGGTCAAAGTAGAATATCGACCACGTCAAGACTCTTTCCATTGATCACAACAGCGACAATATCTCATTCATTAAAAGCAACTATGTAACCAATTGTTTGTCAAAGACACTCCAACTTCAAATTAGGGGACGCTAGCCTTGTATCAATCACCAACAGGACAACAGCTGCGTTTGTCACTGCACAGAACTACTCGCAAGTAGTGAGGAAAGAGCCCCGCCCCCTGGATGCCTCTGCTGTGGACTACTGTTGCTATATTCGAGTAGACGTATACACTTTCGGATTTGGAACATACCGTAAACTCGAACAGCCCTTTATAAAAAGTCAGTGTCCCACCAAATTAAGTTTCACAACACCACTGCGTGTATGTACCCAGCTTTTTGACAGATTGCGAGTTAGCGTTGATGCACTTCCAGAATAATGGTAACGTAACGCGAATATCTGATCGCACACAACGCAGTTATTTGGCGTATAGGCGCATTATGCATCGCTGACAACGAGCTGACGCGACACGATTGAACAAGAGACCCTATTACCAGCGCCTTGTCCTCCGCCCGATATGTATCGCTATCTCTCAGGCCAAAGGCACGCCCCAAACCGTAAAGAAAACAAGAACAATGTAAACAAGCGCATCACTTCGAAACCCAGCGAGATAAGGACTCCTAATATGGGTATTGCAAAGTAATACCCAGTCGAAGTTTTTGCAGAGGCTGCATTCATTGAGCTCCGCGCACCAGCCTTTGTTTCCGATCAGAGATGGAGTTGTCCCCAAGTGGTATCCCGATAGTTGACCTGACACCAATCAATCACAAATCGACAAGTCAACTGGACAAGCTAACCGACCAGATTGCAAATGCGTGCAAAGCTGCCGGCTGCTTTTACGTTAAGAATCATGGAATAGAGGCTGAAATCGTACGCAACGTCTTCCACGACCTGCGTACCTTCTTTGGTCAGCCGACGGAGTACAAACTGCAATTTGCTGACACAAATGACAGCTTGGACCGTGGCTATGAGGCGTTCGAAACCCGCAATGTTAATGCGTTTATGGGCCGAATCGGACTCCCAAATGATCCCGTTGAAAAGTACGCCTTTGGACCAGTGTCCGAATTTTGTCGCCCAATTCCTGACAACATTTGGCCGGATGTACCCCCTGGACTGAAGTCGAAGTCTAGTGTTCAGTCTTACTATGAGCAAGTAAGATCATTAGGTGAAAAGCTAATGAGACTATTCGCTCTTGCCGCCCGCGCACCGAGTCAGGAATTCTTCTTTGAGCGATGCCATCAAGGAGAGCACATACTCAGGGCAAACTTCTATCCCAAAACGATTAGGCCAAAACCGATGCAGTCGACTCGTTTCGGTGAGCACACTGACAGCACACCGTTTACCATACTGGCTACGGATGACTGCCCTCGTGCACTGCAAGTCAAGAACGCAAATCAAGAATGGGTATACGCGGATCCAATACCTGGAACACTGTTTATCAATTTGGGAGATTTCATGGCCATTTGGACAAATGACAAGTGGAAAGCCACTGTGCACAAGGTGGTATGGCCGGAGGAACACGAAAACAAGGCACGACTGTCATTGGTGTATTTTCTGCTCATGAATCCTGGAGTCGTGGTTGAGTGCTTGCCATCGTGTGTGCAGGACGACGAGGCGCCGAACTACAAGCCGGTTACTCATGCTGATTATGTGAATGAGAGGATGAGCAGATTGGCTGGAAAATATTACTGATTCTTTATGATCGATTTTAGTTCTGTGGCAATACTTTTTGACTTGCTTTGATTTCTTGTTGGCTTTGAAATTCTAATGAGCCGTGCCATGGTTAGGTGTTAATTAATATTCAGCTGCTCGTCAAGCTTCAGCTGACCTAGAAAGGGGCTGTCGCTGCAGGTGTGTGTTATATGTGGACAAGATCAAACTTGTCCAACCGAAACTTGCTATTTTTAAGGAAGATATACGCAGGTGCGTAGCCTGGATTGGACAGATTATGGCTATATACTTCCGTTTCCTGTAACGAGGTCGCAGCAGTGCATCAAATTGACGTCATAGCAACGTAAGTAAGACCGTTTCCCGACGAGGTCAATAATTCCTGTCAAATTGTTTTGTCGTCATGGACGACTATGCGCGCTGATGGGACTGCATGAACGTACATCAGTGGCATATTCGTACGGCTGATGCTCCACACCTGCTCTAACCAATTCAAGCCTTTCTTGTAAGGACTCCTCGTTGACCGTTTAGAAGCCTCATTCAATCTAGGAGGAAACCCTTCCTTTTCGCTTGACTTAGTGCGTACAGTATAGCTTCTCAGAGATGCCTGACCGAGTCATTTCTAGGTGTATGTAGCATGGGTCGCGCAGCGCACGACCCGGGGGTAGCTTTTGCGTGATTATGGAACGAGTAGGTCTCGCGTGTTGCGTTAATAAGAGGTATGAGAAAGTGTGTGTCCGAGGGCTGTTCATCACGTAGCTAATGATTATTCTTAGCTTCTTTGGGAATATGAGCCGGTGGCTAGGTTTCACAGACTAAACGAGCACCGAAGCTCCCAACGATCTAGATTGGCATTTCATTTCGCACGCCCCACGATGCCTTGTTATCGTTGGGAGGGGCTTCGGAAAGAGGAAAGGGAGAGAACAGGGGTCTTGTTAGCTCATTGCTCGAACCCGCCTTCCTGTTTTCAAACCAGGCGCATACATCCGACTAAGGTCTCGACCGCGCCTGGCCACTCCTGAACCCACTGTAGAATTTCGATTTCTTTTTTGCTTTTTTATCTTGCTGGCAAACACGAGTCTTTGAGCCGAGTCGAGTAGGCCTGTGAACGGCGAGCCGAAAGAAACTTGTTGAGCTTTCGGCGCTATTGAATGGTAGTCCGGCTTTGTGGAGGTGCTGATCACTAGAATGTGATTCGTTAAATGTATTCTGGGGCGATACCCGTATCTTCCTAATAATACATAGTCATATCACGTGAATCCTTTCTGTTTGCTTCACTCCCAGGGCTTAGATTATCGGGCTCTCTCCCGCTTCCGCATCTCACTCCATGTTCTGCTCGCCTGCCCTCATTAACAGCGTTCCGCCTCGATCTAGCGACCAACTCGGCCTGCTTCTACGCCCCGAAGGGCAGTCAGGATGAAAGTATAAAATTCGAGTAGACTGCCAAGGCCTATCAGCCGACTGAAGCTGGCACAAGTTGACGAGACGAGAGAGAAAAAGGCATTGCTCGAGAAGATCGTTGATTGGCGGACCATAAAACTGGTCATCGTCCAAGTCGTTTGGAAAAGTTTCATTTTGTTCGAAATTGCCTTTGTACGACCATGAATTCATGGCTCAACGCGAGCAAGGTTGTTCTGGGACCACGAGCTAGCATGGACGGAAGGGAGAACGGGAGTTCTAGGAATGGAAGACTAAACTGTGGCGACCTGAGGGCGCCTGATTATGTCTTTGTGCTTTTATCACTGACATTGCTAGTCGTGGCCGCAGGTGCTGTGTTTTTTAATTTTCTCTTCCTCACTCTACTTCGCCGTACGGCCATCTTTCATCAGAATGTACGCGCTCTGCTGGTCAATGCTGAATTGGGAACTACGCTGGCAGCCGGATGTTTGATTCTGCGCTCTACCTTTTATCACTGGCCGTTATCAGCTCTCGGTTTTGATTATCTGGCATTGCATTCGAGTTCATGCGCCCTATTGGAATGCCTGTACATAATTGGGGTCGTGTCAATGATGCTGTCCCTGTTCGGCATCGGCTTGGAGAGATTGTGCGCTACTTGGCGATGGACATCGCCCAAAGGCACGCATGCTGGCGGCTCCCGAACACCGTCCAGTCGGGACGTGGCAGCAGGCACGGTTGGTATGAAAAGGCGTCGTACTCTGCACGCCTTGACCCGCCAGCGATCTGGTGTCAACAGCTCAAGTGGCACGAACGAACATGGCCAACAGGTGGATCAGATCGGACCATTCGTCAAGGCTTATCTCGTGAGCACTTGGTTAATCGGAATTTGCAACGTGGCCCTATTCTATTGGTCAGCCATGTTATTGAACCAGGTCGGTATGCGTGTGCTGTAACTAAGTATGACAAAGTAGGCAGGGGGTTACTTAAGAATGTGCGCTGCACAAACAAAGTAATTTAGTCAAACAAAATAAGTTTTCAAATTGATTTAAAATTGAGGCATCCGCTTGAACGCGTGGAGGGAAAGCTATAAATCTGGTAAATTTACTGCCTGCCTGATACATACGTAGGAGGAGGGTGCACAAAAAACACTAGCCTAAAGTAATTCAATGACGTTGAGGCACTCTGAGAAATCTTAGTTTGTTGTCTAGCTTGCCTTTAAACTCTTCCCACGGTCTTTTTGGGGCCAATAAAACTGATTGCGAGCTCGACCAAAACGTAGGACAGTAAGCTGTATAATCTGTTTCGCATGTGCATATGCAGCTCTTGGACGGAGAAAAGCAGAAAGCAAAAGTCTGTCTAGGCATCATTTTAACTGAGCCAATTCGTCGGTAGCAGATCGCACTCACGTGCCGGAGGGTGGTTTCCTCTCTGAGCAACGACACGCTTGATTTATGACCATAGGCTGATCGATCACGGCGGGGTCTTGTTTTCTAGGAGAATGTCGAGGGTACGAGTTTCCTTTTTCAGCCATACAAACACTACTTGCCAAGTCTTTCATCATAGTATTTACTTTGTAGACCCTTTGCTACTGTCATCTGGCGCTGGCGGTGACCGAGGATGTCCTGTATGGAATTATGGCTAGCTGGCTGGCCCTGGCCATCTTCACATTATTGCTCTACTGTTCTGTACTGCGAAGAAATCGTAGGCACCTGCTCGATTTTACTATTAATACGGCCAGGCACAATTTACAAGAACGATTCCTTGCTTGGCACAACGTCACCATTACGGCCATGCTCTTGCCAGCTGTTATCACCAATGCCATTCTGTCGGGCTCGTTCTTCGTCGCTCTTATGCCCATGTACGGTTGGTATAATGATTTCCGTCATTCGGCCAATAGTATCTTGGCCCTTGTGGCTATAGTCCATATACTTGCCTCAGCCATGGTCTTGAATCCAATTTTAACTACGCGAACGTGCGAGAAACTCCGCATGGTTGCTTGCAAGCAGTATCCCCGACTCAAGCTTCTTTGGCTCACTGGACAAGCCGTCACGTCGGGCAAGTTCAGTACGACGTCGATGAGAGGAATTACGATTGCTGAACCACAAATCAGCCACAGCGAGCATAACGGAGGCGGCGGCACTGAGCTGACTGAAAATGTGGGCGGTCGAAAGAAGCCATCGGACTCTGTCATCATCGATTACCGGATTGACCCTGATCAGCATAGGCAACTGATCGAACGTCTGTGGTCTATGAAAGACTAGCGGCCCTTCGCCACACGGATGATTCCGAGGTCAACAAAGCACCGTGGCCTGACGGGTAGATTCCAGTAAAAGAATCAGACATGAGACAAATCCAGATTTTCATCTTGACGCTCTGATCCTGTACTTACTTCTTTTTGTTGCGTCTTCAGCGAGTAGCATGTAAATATTTTCTGTGGGACATTGTACAGGGATGTATGTGTGTACCTAAAGACAATGCCAAGGTGTATTCTGTGACAGAAACGGTTTTTTTTCACTCTTATTAGCACCAGAATGCATGTTTTACAAAGTATGGTCTTCAGTATCAAAATAAAGCAAAAAACAGAAACACCGCCGGACCAGAGTACTGCGTAGTCAAAGTATTGTCATGAATCCAATCTTTTTGTGTAAGACGTAGGTTGTTTCGCTCCTTTTCTGCCATTCGGGGTTCTTGGGACGCCGAGGGATTCGAAGCCAAGGGTTATTCGATATTTCGTACATCTTCATCTGCTCCTGCGTACCCCGAGCCAACAGGTGAGAGAACTGTTGCGCCAGTCATCTTGTCTCCCGCCCCCTCCGTTGACGTTGCTACAGTATATTGCCCTTTTCGATGCCCAGCGGAAACATCTGTTGAATGCAATAGTACGATAAGATTCAGAGCCAACATCGATATAAGGTGTTGAAGTGGAGCGGCCCTGTCGCTGGACAGGCGTCCAGACATTCATCATAAGCCAGCGTTTGGACTTGTTTCATTAATGTCTGAAAAGAACACAAAATGAGAAAGAACGATTCAATTGGTAAAGAAATATGCTTCTTCATACACCCAAGCTTCGGTTACAAGAAGCACGCAAGCGCTATGATCCGGATTTCAATCCCCACTTCGTATTGACCAAACAGCGAGTTGAATTAGAAGCGAAACTGCGAGGCACACATACTGCAGCACAGTATAACATTCAGCGCCATTCACGTATTCCGAGGGTGTTGCCTGAATGGAATAACGGAAGTGCCCCTTTTAATAGTTCTCCCAGTCTGTAAGCCTTGACTAGGACATAGATTTGATGTAAATCAGCAACAAGCAGCAAGCAGCAAGCCACCAGACATTTCAAACATGGCAACTAAGGGTCTTCCGTCCATACTTGGTTGCTCACCTGGCAAAGCCCGCCTTGCTTTCTCCGACATTGTGTACTGGGCTACATTAGTACAAGTACATCAGACTGTATCATTTTGCTGTTCCTCTTTAACTATAATTCCTTCCTCAGTGTTATCATGGCGTGTTCGAGGACGAGCATTATCTTGTCTACAACGGCATTAATGGCAGTTCTGATCGCAGTGGAAACAGCCCGATATACCAAGTATAGTAAAGCTGCAAATACCAAAAACCCTAATGCTCTGAAGATCATTCAGGTAACACATGGCTCCAGTTATACGACAGAGCTGGGGAACGAAGTTCTTATCTTTAGGATGACGGTTATGATGAGAAGGATGCTGAACCGAATCCCACCTACTACAATCCGTTCGATTATATGGCAGCGCGTCTGGACAGAATCAGTGAAAAGATTGATAGTATGGCTGCTGCCCTTGATCGCATGGCAACAAGGAGATTCGGGCGGCTATTTGATGATGACAACTGGGATGGGGAGTCAGAGGAGGATGAAATGGACCAATATTACCTTAGCTAGGTTGCTGTTCTGCTACCAAGGTCCAACTTTTGCTGCTTGAAACAATGTAAATACAGTAACATCCTGGATTCCTAGTGTCCTCGTGCTTCATGGTGCCCCGCTTTGATGCCCTTCCTGATGTGGAAGGTTTTGCGTCTCCGCTAGCTTGCTGCTGACCATATTTATGTGCGTACCCACTACAGTACTTGCTACAGAATTAAGTTATAGGGTATTCAAGCCGACGAGCCGCGGGAACAAGTTTATGGGAAAGACCACATATACTGTACGCGTATGCTTGGCACCATCTCGCATAAACATTTTGTAACAGTGCCAAGACCATAAGTGCATCTGGGAAAAGCTGGGAACAAAACTCGGCGGGGCTGCTATACAGGGCTCATTCTTGCTGTTTCTTTTGTCGCCTAACTTCAAATAACTCCTTCAAATCACTGACTCTACGTTGTTGTTCGGCGTGCAGGCCATCGATGGGATCCCAATTAAGATTTTGTCTAATTCGTTTCGACTCATCCGGTGTTTTCACATGGCGCAATTGGTCTTTCCAACTCGGCCCAGCCATCTCAGATTCGAGCTCCTGATTGCCTCGGTATTTCCGAAGTCTTCGTATTTGCTCCTTATCCTCTTCCTCTTCTTCCTCGCTGGATGGCGGGTAGTCGGTCACTACGTCCGACCAATTAGCCATCGCTGGTTCTTGATCCAGAGTAGAAATCGAAGCGGCGCCAGTAGACAGTTTGCTTTTACTCGATGTGGACGAGGATTGCATATTGGCCATAGCCTTTTTGATTATGTCATGGATGTTGTTTTTGGCCTTTCCCCATTTATGGGATGTGGTCTGAGTCTAAATAAAAATTTTGCGATAATCCACTGGACACACAATCTGGACCGCTTACCTGTGGATCAGCCATCGGATCCGTTTGAACTTCTTGTCCCACAACATCGGGCACTGGCGTTTGCAATCTCTGATTCTTTGTAGGCACAGACTCAGTCTGGATATGAGCGTTTTTCAAATCGTAAGCGTAAGCCTGGATTATTCTATCCTTGTTTGAGACTGTCAGTGTTTGCGAGGATGCCTCCGTTATTTTCTGCGTTTCTGTTTGAGTTTTCTTATCAGTGGTTAAGGGCTTAGGCGGTTCAGGCGGAGGGGAATTTTCTGTTGGTAGGTCATATTGAATGGACGCATCGATCGTGTCGACATTGGTGGTCTGGCATGACTCATCTTTTGGTGTCATTGACTCGAACTGAACTGAGGCGTCCATCGTATTTACAGTTAGCGTCTGGCACTCCTGTTCTGTTTGTACGATTGGATCATTTTGGACCGAAGCATCCATCACGCTAATGATTATTGTTTGAGTTTCCTGATCTATTGGTTCTTCGAGCGGCTCGTACTGAGTCAGGGTGTCAGTGGTATGCACGGCCGCTGTTTGACACTCTTCTTCCACTCGAGGTGGTGCCAGTAAGGATGAATCCAATGACTGAGTCTGAGCATCGACCTGTACAGCGTACAGCGTCTGTTCCTGTTTGTCGTCCGTTGCCATTTCATCAGTTTGAGTGTCAACATCGTAGGCGATTGGCGGCGGGGGAGGTGCGGGCACAGGAGGTTCCGGAACAGGTGGTTCTACCATTGCTTGCTCCACGTTTCTTGCAGGCTCAGCGGGTTGGGCTTGAACGGCGTACATGCTTTCGAGAACCGCATCCTCGTCCAGCTCATGCCGGGCCCGGGCTTTCTCTGCTGCTCTAGTAATAGCAACGCTTACAGCTTCTCGCAGTTGGGCCTGTCCTTCTATGACCTTGTTCTTAGCCACTTTTAAAACAGCTGGCACCCCTGTTTTGGGATCCAAGTCGCGCAAGACGGCTGGTACGGCAAAACCTTTGACCTTGGCTTCATCTTGAAACTTTTGTGCCACGCTTTGTTTCTTGTGCTTGCTAAAAATAAAGGACAGTTTGTCTTTTGCTTAGCTGTACCGCAAACAGTGCTCGGTATGAAATTTTATGAACCTCTCGTCGAGTTGTTATTCTATAAATGAAACCGCTTCCTGGTCTAGAATCAGCGCAGTGAGTGATTGGGGGCTTACCCCACTGGCGTGCCTGTCGACTTGAGTTATCCTCGTTTATATGTATTGCCCTCTGACGTAAATAGCACAACTACAGCCGCCATAAAACGTAACCTCGAATGAAGCATTAGCACCCCTTGTCAGTCCCTTGTCAACTTACGTAGCTAGTGCTCAGCGGCTGCCCTGCTACTCGTAGGTGGGCCAAAAAAGACGTCGAATGAACGCAGTAACAAGCTTGCACTCTCGCCGCAACCGTTTCGCTTGTGAACGTCTGATCCGTGAGTAGTTTACAGCAAAAAATTGGTGCATTGCTCTGTGCCATGTAATAATGAGTATGCTACGCTATACACTTCGACTAATGTTTAGGTTTAGGTTTGGCAGAGCCTGTAAAAAGTCATTTTTGTTCTTACCTGAGCAAAGGCATCAAGAGTTTAGCGGCCTTATTATTACTCCAGACATTCATAATACCCATGGTTGCCCCCATTTGATCGCCCCCTTCACGCAACTTGTTATGATACTCCTGCAAGATCATTCGCAATAATTGCAAATACAAGTCCTCCAGTCTCCTTTGAATGACCGTGATGCACATGCTGACCAGGGCCAGACCAACAATGACCAGAAGGTATGTGCAGACCATAATGTCTTTCCTGTGAGGGGTCTCATCTCCGAGTCCAATTGTCGAGAGCGAAATAAAAAAGAAATAGATTGATGTGAAATACGACCAGTCTTCCCAGACGCAGAATAGAGCAGCGCACAAGAATATCCAGCCGACAGTGGCCGTTAAAGCTGTCAAGACTGGCACTCGCATGAGGTGGTATTCATATTCTTCATCTTCGCGCTTCTCCAGTTCGTCCAAATCCTCAATTTCATCATCGCTACTACTCGGTTCGAGTGGCTCGTCCATTTCGATTATCGTGTCGGGTTTATTTCCGTCATTCTCACCACCTTTTTTCTTCCTTTTTTTGCTCCGTTTTTTTCCCTCTAAAGCATTAGAACTTTCCCGGTCTGGCGGATGCGCGCAACAGGGACCCGCTGGAAAAATGGTGGCCATACATTTGCCGTAAAGCCGAGTAATGTGGAACATGATTTTGAGAAGAAGGCTTCCCAAATCAGTCAGGACAGACAACACAAGCGGAATGCCAATCAGCGAATAGACAATTGTAAATAAGCGCCCGGCTGTTGTGCGACAGTAAATATCACCATATCCTGCAACAAACAACCATTGTTGTGCCAGAAACGGACAACTCCTCTCTGGTCGAGGACCCCACCTACATGCAGCGTGCTTGAGACATCAGGCCCCGGTGCCCCATGCATTGTCAGCCGACCAGACTACTGTATGTCCAAACGGGTACACAGGGCCAACGAGCTGGTACCTATGCCACGCGAGTCGGCCAGATGCAAACACTGCGGGCACTTACCAATCGTAGTATAAATGGTTCCAGCAAAGTACATTGCATGCCAAAAATTCCAATCTGTTTCATTTTGCACGGAGTATTTGATAAGCCCTTCATATGTGCGCAGCCGATTTTCAATAATTCTTCTGGAAAGCCTCTCGCTCGAAATGCGACCCACAGTTATCATATCAGTGGTCAGGTTCTTTATAAACTCATTTCTGTTTTTCATATAATCCGCATATTCAGTGTTCAATCGCTCAATGTCCTTTGGTTTTTCGATGGCCATAAAGACACCAGCTCCGAACACCGTGTAGAATATGATCAGTGCGATAGATAGGAAATGCTTGAGACCCAACTTCCGATAGGCTCGGCGACAGAAACGTTTGAAAACGCTGAAAGCGGAGCTGGCGGGGGCAATTAGCACATTTGTGTCCAGTTTAGGCGACTGCTTCGGCTGCTCCTCCTTGCCAGTTTGTGTGTCTCCGCCTAGGGAGGAAGCCACAGTAAGAGTATCGTCCATTTCGACCACCACTGGTGCCAAGTGAGCGGCACTCCTATTCGGGGGCACTTCATTCCGCTTTGCACGAAGAAAATTAATGCTGGCCGCCGAAGGCAGCCGTTTTGCTCGGACATTGCTCAAAATTCTGGACATTGAATTCGAACTTGGTAGACGTCGTCGGGTAAAGTTTTAGAGAAAAGGATAAGTCGAGCTGGGTCAAATGTTGACAAGGTGTGATATGGCCGGTCCTGCTCGTTCGATTAGCATAGTAGGATGTCGTGAGAAAGGTATGTTTTGTGATTATTGGCACTTAGGCGGGATTGGAGAAGAAATCTTCGACAAGCGCGTAGCCCTTCGACTGTGCTAAAAGAAGAGCCTCCTTCAGGCGAGGTCGGCCAGGTGTAAGGCGAGCCCTTTGCTGTGTTAACCTATACATCGGTTATATCTTGGGAGCGCGAATGCTGCGCGCTTCTGTTCACGATCATCATTTTTTAATTACGAGCTTTGGCACAAGGTTCGAAGACGACGGCTATCCAACTGTCGAAAGCGTGTTGACGCTGGGAAAACTTGCATAACTCCGACAGAAAAGATGAATCGGCGCAGGATTAGCTAGAATGCGTGTTGATTCGCAATATGCCAATTTGGATGCCCTCTGCGCATCGTTACCTACCTGGGAACCCGATACGACCGCACCTTCTAGAAAAGCGAAGTGCCTTGCTACGTAAACCGATTGTGACAAAATGGACGTGTTATGAACAGGTGACTTGTAGGATGGCGCTTTGCGGTGGGAGCATTTTGCACTGAAAAAAGTGAGAATGCATGACAAGTGCACGATATGTGATCAGAGAGGTATGTCAAGGAGTTGTCTTGAGCACTCAATGTCGCAATGTACTTGTCAAGGTTGCCGAAGAGCGCTCATTCGATGCAATGCCTAAGTTTTTTGCCATTCTAAAAATGCGTTCTCGTCAGAGATTCTTGTATTATTCATCAACGCCTTGAACCCGTCGACTTTATACAATACAGGCATGAATAAAGGACAGTGTAACAAACGTTCAAGCTATTTTGTACTGATAGAATCCCTGACCTCCTACTGCGAAACCACTGCCTCATAGGAACATAAATAACCCAAATAAACAGCAAAGGCTTATCATAATTAAAACTACAAAATATTTTGTTCTGTAAATCTTAACAGCAGCAATCGCAACAGTCGCAGCAGCAATCACAGCAGCAATCACAGCAGCAGCAGCAGCAGCAGCATGGACAACAGCAGCAACCACCCCTTTTTATACGCACAAAAGTACCGTTCTCTGCCACGAAGAATTCAAAGTCTAGAACGGTTCAGTCACAGAATTTTTGAGGGCAAATAAGATGTAAGAATCTTACCTGTCTCGTTGGGACTCATCAAGTTCAGAAAAAGGCTGGACTGATTTCGTCCACCTTGACCTTGTCCGAATGGGCATCCTGCCTGTAAGTAACCAAGTTCCTCAGGGTCTTATTGCGTTCCAGGAGCAGTACTGTACCTCCTCAGAAGACGTTCCATTGCGAGCAGTTCCATTTCCATTTCCGCTTCCAAATCTAGTCTTGTTTGTCAACCCGGAAAGGTTCTCAGTGGATTCCAGGCCAAAGTTCGAAGAATGAGTTCGGTTCACGGACGATTTTTCATTACTGGTTGAAGCAACTGACCGTAGAGGCAGGGCAGGTTGCTAAATGCGCTGAACGATTACACAACACTACTGACCTTATACAGTAAGCGGTCTTACCCCAGGCGGAACCTCAATGACACTTCTTGCCCAAACGTGGGCAGCGGCAAGGACTACGATGGCCAAGACAAGACGAGAGAAAGTGTTCGACCACATGGACTGCATGGTTTAAAAAATCACGAATTTTTCAAGAAAGCTGAGTAATTTCGACTTTGGTCGTTTGGAAGTGATAATGAAAACTGGCAAGCACGACTGCATTTATAGGAAAGTTGAATCGCATAAGAATATGTGCAGGAAGCGCATTGTAAGCATGATGGAACATCCTTCCCTTTTTCAGTCTAAAGTTAACATAACTAACAATAGAAAACGGAAATAGAACTGCGCTCTATAAGGGACCTATTTATTGGAAACAGTGCACGGACTAATGTAAATACGCAACATGTGTTCAACTTCCCCAAAACCTTTTGGCTGCGTAAAAAAGGTTTGAATTCATGCAAAGGTGGTGTTGATTTGGCAGACATAAAGTCTATTGTTGCGAAGAGAGTAGGAGTTACTTATGCATTTAGACCCAAAAACACCGCTTACATGAGTGGGCTGATGGCAAAATACATTCACAAATTTGGCAATCGAATCGATGTCTCTGCTCATCATCCAATAAAAGCCTATAAATCACAAACATCAGTCCAGAACGATTTAGTGCCATATATACCAGATATATCTGCGCTACTTCCATGATGACCGAGCAAGCATGTCAGTCTTTCGCGCACTGTACATGCATTAGAGGTTCGTCTGCCAATCGATCCTCTGCGCAGAGCTGGCAGCTGGGTGCGCCACATGTCCCGGTGATGCTTCAGCCGTGAACTATGTCGGAAGACTTTGTTGGCTCCCTTTAAAAATACGGTATGGAAGCAGACAGGTTACAGGACTCAGGTGGTATTTTTGGCACGCAAGTTGCAGCCGATGACAAAACACGATAATCTGTGAGAACCACGAAAGGGCTGGTATTCCACACGGGCCCACATGGAGGTGCATGGGACCAGGTGCATTCTCACGTTCGCAAAAAGGATGCATACCACAGTCAGTGTCCCGGCTCTTGGCTGACAAGTTAGTGCCACAGGAGTATGCCCCTTTCGCGCTTGTTGTCCCAACCCTCAACTGCGCACGTCTTGGTAATTTGACAAAGTAATCGTATGGGGAAAGTATTAGGGCTTATTTTATAGGTCTGATCGTGAGTGAATCTACAGTAGTATATTTCTGTCCGTCAGCTAAATCACTTAGCCTCTAACGTTGCGATCCAATTGTGAATTCCTCCAAATTTTGTACAGCCAGCATGGATTTGGTAGAACTTTTGAACCTGCGAACGAATACGAGCATACGACTGTGTTGGACACCTACTCTACATGAATGTCGATAATCTCCTCATCATCAGGATCAGTTGCTCGCTCACGCCGTAAGGAAAAGCGCTCGCCTGGATGCCTCCTCGTTTCAGACTTCTGCTGGCTATTGGGCCTGGCTACGTGCTTAGGCGATCTTTCAATATTTTGGCAGACGCACGGAAGAAGGAATTTATTCTCCAACTTCCCGCTTTATGAGGAAGAGGATGCGTGCTGTCGGTGTAAAAGCGTCTTTAGAGAAGCCTTCTGCTTCATGCTCGTTCAAGGGGGCATGATGTGTCACTGTACTACTGGGTGCCTCCTGTAAAAATAATGGGTGACTCATGAGTTTACTGAAGAGGTTTTATAAAAGGAGCCAAGTCAATGCAGGTCTTAAAGTTGTCCTTTGACCAGCTCTCGTCCAGCTAATACACAGCAGAACGCTTTCTCTTTCGCCACGGAAATGAAGTCACTCATTCTGACTGTATTTGTGGTCAAATTCGCTGAAGCCGCCATAATCTCTGAGAAAAACGGGAGCAACTCCACCAATGCTGGAAAAACTGAGGTAACGAAACCTAAAGCTTTTTAGTTTGATAATGTAATAAAATGACGGTTTTCAGCCTCAAAGTGGGCTCGATATTAATGCAGCAAAGCGAGGTCCACGAGACGACCATATTGTAACCAGCGCACCCAGGCGGCGGGAGATAGTCGAGACCGAAGTCTCTAAGCAAAAAACTCCGACTGGAGGTAGGCAAGTCTCGCGACTATACCTGCTCTAGAAACATCAACCGAAGAGGTTGACGTCCCAGCCAGGGGAGCGTATCGATTACTCCCGACCGCCAGGCGTGCTGGTCACATTCCTCCCACCGTTGGAAAAATGGCGTCCCCGCCATTCTCCAACTGGGAGAACCAACACCCCAGTGGTGGTGCCTTATCAGCGCTAGGTGTTCCACCCACCGTCGCGCTAAGGCGCACCAAACGCTCGCCGAACCTTCTCCTCCCGCGTAGGTAATAGCGGAGTAGGTTTTGCCCGCTGGCCCCTGGTGCCTACGTGGAGGCAACCCAGACCGAAGTCTGGTAGGGAGTACACCTGCAGGGAACCCTCGGGCCACAGCAAGCGCAGGCGCGCCAGTCCGGCATTCACCACAACCACCCGGGCTAGCACACTAGTCCATAAGGGGCTTACATCCGAAGAAGGCCCTTTGGTTCGTGACGCCAGTGTAACCAGCGCACCCAGGCGGCGGGAGATAGTCGAGACCGAAGTCTCTAAGCAAAAAACTCCGACTGGAGGTAGGCAAGTCTCGCGACTATACCTGCTCTAGAAACATCAACCGAAGAGGTTGACGTCCCAGCCAGGGGAGCGTATCGATTACTCCCGACCGCCAGGCGTGCTGGTCACAATATGCATCACAAAGATGACAAGGCGCATCATGACATGGACAAAGATCACCATCAACATCATAACAAGCATGGGCATCATGATCATCTCATGCATGAACGCGCTGCCATGGACGACCACGACCACGATCGCATTGCAAGGGACGGCCACGATCGCATCACAAGGGATGGGCATTATCGGAAGTAAAGAATGGGCACGTCTAGCATCTCTCGATGGGGCGATCGCTTGTGATATGTGATAAAATGATACCATTGTCATTGATGAGGCCTGTTAATGTCGCTAGCCCACCAGTTAGAGATTATTAGGTATTATTAGGCTATAGTTTTGAGTTTGGAACTGTGTAGGGTTGCTATTCGTCTCTTTCACAGTACAAATAAGTACTCGTACTGCATATGCCTAACCGTCTTTTTTTCGCGCTGCAGTATAGGCTATGTCTCTACCCCGTAAAAGCATTAGTAATTGGTACCGTAATTTATTGCAGAGCTTATCAAGTGCCGCGAGAAACAAAATTCTACATATGTCGCGCTTGTTGCAACTGCGAGCTAGAGTACGGTATACTGTACCTGCGTACCAGTACGTACCCACGTACTCAACAAATCTGATGGAGAATACATAGCATGTTCGTCGATGTGAAGTCTTCAGAGAAATCGTATCTGTTGTAAATTGTAGCAAACAGCACAAGCAAACACACCTGTCCTACTTATTGCAGCGCATTGCTTGTATGAAACACGAGGCGAGGTGATCAGATCCAACAGAGTAGGCAACTAGTGTTTTAAGATGCGAGCCCCACTATATATATCTGATACACCACTAACCTCTCGGGCACAGGGCCTAACTAACCCCTAACCATTGAATGTACGCATACTTTTCCTTACACGGCATCAATCATTTCTACGGTCAAGCTGACTCGGGCATCGATCACGGGGATGACTGTTGACAGTTCTTCCAACTTTCCCATTTCCCATGGCTCGACCATTTCCTCAGTGTGCGCTGTGAGTGTGCTCAGTGTGTGACAGGACGAAATGTCTAAAATTATGCCAGTTTTATCGGTTTTACTCGTCATGGCATGGCTTTCATGATTTTTCGAACAGTCGATTTGAGCATTGGTCATTTTCCCATGCCAGTCGTTTGGTTTCTGAGTCACATCATCTGAATGGACCTAGGCACTTTGTCGACACGTATAAACAAAGCTTCATTTTCTCATGCGCTCATCTGTGGAATCAGTTGCCTCGGGAAACTGCATGATCGTCGTATTCGCACTTTTGAATTTGTATTTTTCAGTCCTCTCTATAATATCCATCTTGCTCGTTTGTCTCACGATTGTTTCACCTTGAATGCGCTCAGCATTTGTCTGATGAACAAAACACGACGATGATGATGTGTTACTGTAGAAATGATTGATGCCGTGGAAGGAAAAGTATGTGTACATTCAACGGTTAGGAGTTAGTTAGGCCCTGCGCCCGAGGGGTCAGTGGTGTATCAGATATATATAGTGGGGCTCGCGTCTTCAAACACTCGTTGCCTACTCTGTTGGATCTGATCACCTCGCCTCGTGTTTCATACAAGCAATGCGCTGCAATAAGTAGCACAGGCCCTTCGTATTATGCCATAGCTCTTACAATCCAGCGTGAACAACATATGACGGACATAAAAACCGATCCTGCAAGGAGACCAATGTGGGATATCAACTCTCAATGAAACCGCCTCTCAGCATCCTCACAATCAGAGAAAGCTGACGCTGTGCCTGATTTTGCGAAAGAGACTCCGCGATCTTCACTGGGCTGCAAACTCTGAGAGGAGGATGATTTCGATACTGCAGTCGGTCATCGCACGTAGTTCCAATCCAACAAGCTGCAAAGAGCACACACTGTAACTGTCAGATCACGCGTCACCTCATCTATTTTATGGCACGTTAGAACTGATATCGACACGGATTTAAAACGATTAAAAGATGAAAGGAACGAAGAAAGCATGACGAAAGGACAGTCATGCTATGTCGAAAGCATCGTTTGTAGGCGCTGGTAGTGTAGTCTGGAAGCCATGCTTCTTTACGCGTACTTTTTTGGTCGAGCAAAACTTTGCGCTGCTCCACAGTGCACACAGTCTTCCCTGGCAAACAAGCCAGCTCCGCACTTTGTGTGCACAAAGTGCATCATAGTTTTCTGGACCTAAAAAGAGAATCATGCCGTTTTTATTCAAACTTCCTGTTTCCGATTAAGCTCTGAATTTCCAAAAATGGAAGAAAAAGAAAGAGCAAAGGTAACAAATTTGGCTTATTCAAATTAAGAATTATAGTTTATTGAGTCAAGTTTTGTTGACTTTGTCTGGTGCTGATTTGAATCATCTCTTTCTTGGATCATCAATTCAAGTACTATAAAAGATGGTCTTCTGGCCTGAAGATGCAGTACAGCACAGGTTAAGCAACTGAAGCAATCCAAGTACCCGAAGAACGAGAATGGCATCGACAGGCTTTGTAGGTGTTGCCTTGTTCTGGACATTGTTGGCCACTTGTCTCAGCGGCTCTTTGGGAAGACCCTATGAAGTTTTGGTAATTCACTTTGGCCGTTTTGACTGCTGGAAGTTTCACTTTTATATATTTCAGGCGAAGTCTCAAGAAAGCTACGAAGTGGACGAGACTCTGACCACGCCCATTCTACCCATGCAAAACAGTACCTTCCTCCACATGATACATCCAAATGCCTCTGGTAAAGTCCGTTTTCTAGTTCTTTGAACAATTTCAGATTCTGAAAGTTTCAGAGCTGATCTATGGCGATAATGAGACCTTGATTCGGCAAAAACGTTGCTGCTGCTGCGATTGCTGCTGCTGCGATTGCTGCTGTTGCGATTGTTGTTGCTGCGGCTGTGGCTGCGGAGGTGGAAGTGGGGGAAGCGGCAGTGGATCATCGGAAGAAGGAGTGGCTATCGGAGATATGATCGCCTTAGCATCACTAATTCAAGCCAGTCAAGCCCAAACGGCTCAAGCGGAGACTCAAGCCAGTTCTGCAGTGCAGCAACAGGGTGGTCTGGCCGGATTCCTTCCATACCCCTTGGTGCCACGTAGTGTCAATTGGGCCAACGCACCAAAGACTACTGACGAAAAGATTGAATCGACAACTATCGCTGTAGCCGAAATGGAAAACGACCAGCCAAGTTTCAGCGAAAAAATCAACCCGGGCGGAGAATGCGTTGAAGACGAAGACTGTGTGAATGGTGCCTCGTGCATGCCCCAATACAGCTGGTCGGGCGTTCTCGAAAAACGATGCGTATGCCGCCCTCCATTCTTGCATGTTGGAGACAAGTGTCTTGCTCCGGATGTCTAATATTTTCTTGAACGTGGCATAGGTATTTTTCTTTTTTGAGCATGCGCCGCACCTGAGCAATTTTTGTCTATATCTGGCTTTTAAACTTCTGTAGAATAACCTACTTTTATTCTTCGACAGTGCAAATTACAAGCCAACTCCACAAACACATATCGAGACAAACTCCAATACGGCCAATTAGGCGTACTCCAATTGACCTGAACCTTAAGAGCAATTACAAATAGTGCCACCTTGCGGGTGACCTTTTGAGATCTCTGTGTTTACCTGACCTCGTTTCCGTTCCTTGCCACAACCGAAATCCCTATAAAAGGTTGTCGCAATGGGTTCCATCAATGCAGCACATCTGAGAAACTTATAAGCTCTTTTATTCTTCAACATCGCGGTACAATGGCCTCCTTGGAAATGATCACATTTGGACTATTTTGCTCCCAAATGATGCAGTATGCTTTTTCGTATAGTCTTTCTCCAGTCGGTTTGGGCGAAGCTGGTAATTTGCTTCGACGTGATGCGACATCTTTGGAGGTAAGCTTCAAAGAGCCACCTGGGTATGCTACCATGCAGATCCGTGCCATTCAAGGAAATGATCATGGCCGAACGTCAATACATGGCTGAAACCGTGCTCAACACTACAGCGCCCTCAATCGACGCCCCAGCTGCAAAAGCTAATAAAACAGGCAATAACTTGTCACCATTCCGATTTCCAGGACGTGTGCTAATAAGCATTCTGTGTTTAGTTACATTCAACAAAACGGCATGTCCTCAGAACACTCGCCAGCGCCGATGCTGTTGCTGCGACTGTTGTTGTTGTGGCTGCGGAGGTGGAAGCGGTAGCGGATCTGGTAGCAGCGAAGAAGGGCGTGCTACGATTGGTGATATGATCGCATTGGCTTCTTTAATTTCTCGTAGAACCAAGAAGCGAATGGCCACGAGTCCAGATGCTACAAAGATCGTAAAAAGGCGTTCAGTCGTGGCTAAACGCAATGTGATTGGTTCCTGGGTCAGAAGTGGAAGCATGATTCGTCATGATGACAAGGCTCAGTCGCCAAAAGCCACGACCTGGTTGGAAGGCGGACGTTTATTGAAAAATGGATCAGCCACTACTGACCATCGCCGCGTTATGGTAAAAAGCTTCGAAGAGCTGTTAGCCGAAGCTGAGAAAGAGCTGAATAGCCAAAAGACGAAGGCGTAAGCGTCGAATGACAGAAGTAAACTAATCCACTATAATCACTAAAATTTTTAACTGATACTGTACCTTTGTGCTTATTTATTACCTTATCTCTATGGCTCAGCTGGCGATGGAATGGGATGCACTATACTGTATCTAATAAAATTGCACGATTTCAAAACTTGATATTGTACCACTCAAAACTTGGCACTGCTCATACTTGAACAACTATGATTTAGCAGGTGACTCGAATGTTGATACTTCGTCATCAGACTTGTAAAAGCATGCCAAAATGAACCACACAAACGTCCCACATCCAAATGTTAGTATACACGCCGTTACTGCACGTATTAATGGTATGATAAGTTTTTTATGGCGATGACGTTAAATTTTTTGGCTCCGAGAGAAACAAGCCACACGTCTCGCCTTTGCCAAGAGTTACATAGTTTTGGAGGATTATACTCTTATGTTGTGACAAAGTCCAGACACTGTTGATCGGGGACGTGAAGAGCAGGAGTATTGAGAGGGAAGCGGCTGACTTCTCAGACCCGCTGATGGCTGCTAGCCAAGTGGGTGCATTTGGCCTTGACCATTGTTGCTATCCATCAAGGAAGCCATAAGTGTTTACGAAAAGTGTTATCTAATATCACGAGACACTCGGGATGACATCAAACTAAGAGTTCCTGTACGCGAAGATATCGGGATCCTCGATCGAGTGTTAGGGCAAGTATGAGAGTGGCCCGTACACGAGGCGTGATTGAATGAAAGTCGCATGAGATGGCCTCGTGATTGAATAGCTAAAACTAAAAGTGCAAAGGCCGTTTCGTGGCGGCGTCTCAAACATCCTCCTCATCCTAGCAAACACACTCGACATATGCTACCACAGTGCCGCCCCCTGGCACTATCTTCTATTTGCGTTATCCCGATGAGCTGGAATACGCAGACTAGGCGTACGCATAGAGAGCTGGTAGCTCGAACTTTTTCGCGAGGAGGAAGCAGTGACGAGGTAGAACAACTGCCCTCGACCAAGCCAACGAGGCTTTTTCTTCGCCTGGGCTATAATGTGTATTTTAGAAAGACGCGCCGGTGCTAAGACGGGAGGCTCTCGTAGGTAGCCGCATCTAGCACGAACATCTGCCCGATCGTCTGCGAAACTATACGTCTCTCTCGTAGCCTTAATAAATGCCGACTTTCGGCAAACGTGCTTCTCGGAACCCCGGTTTGTAAGCCCCCACTCGGTCTCGTGCTTGGACTAGTTTCGCTGTAAGCTGCCTGCCGAGCCTGAGGTGTTTGTTTCCATCTCATGTGACTCGACGATCTGCTGACTGGCGGCGGCTTTCACCACGAACGGAAGTTAATCGAAAACTGGAAACAAAGCTTCGTCAGTCCAAACCCCGCATTGTCACAAGACTCGATTGCTCGTACTCGACCCGCTCTGACCTTTCTGACAGCCAGGCTTACCTTTCCTGATTTATTTTTGACTTTCGATTTCTAACGACCATGAGTCTGGAATGTTTAGTGTGCAGCGATAACTTCGCAAAATTGAAACAATTGTCGTGTCGTCACGCTTTTTGTCGAAGCTGTCTTCGAGAAATCGAAAGATTCGGAAAAATTAAATGCCCCTATTGTCGCCAAGAAACACAGCTTTCAGCTTTTGGGGTCGATGATCTGCGAAGTCAATTCGGCGGTCAACTACAATGTTCAGACTGCCAGCAAACCGAAGTGGAGATGAAGGACGGCGTTTGGTGCCGTAAGTGCACGTCCATATTGTGCGCTAGCTGCTCGGCCCAATCCCACCGCGAACATGATGGATTAGAATCGACCGATCGATTAGGGCCCGTCAAATTCTGCGTTCAACAACTGGATAAGTTTTCGGCTATCCACACCAAATTGACCATGCTGCAGAAACAGCTGGTTCGAGAATATATGCAGCAGTTGGGTGAAGCCTTGGAACGAGAATTGGATCACGACCTGACACAGCGTCTTTTGCGTTTGAAAGCAGAGAAACAACATTTGAGAACAGCTTTCGATTTGGAAGGACGTCCTGATGATAGCGCCGGGGGACGTAATCTGAGCGTCTCTCCACCGACCACTCAGCAAGGAGGAGGACAAACGACAGCCAATGAATCCGGAACCACACCGGCCGCTGGAGCAATCGTGCCATTGCGGGCCGCCAAAGACGAGCTCATGTCCTCGGACAGCGGTCACTTTGTTCAAATTCTACACGAACTGGCCAAAATGTCTGAATCATTGTCACCCAACGAAGAATTGAGAGCGTTGCCGAAGGATGGTCAGATCTTCAATCCGTTACCATTGGACAAAACGGTAGAGCTCTTCTTACAATCTGGCCGCTTTTCTACTTTTGCTACGAGCATACACACTTTGTCCAAACGGAAGCGCAGTCAGGTGCCAGGCGAATACTGGGCGGCTGGTGCGCTGGATGATCCTTGCGATTTGTGCGTAGTTGTGGATCGACGTCTCGTGTTCGTGGCCTGTGTTCGTAAAGGATTGGTCGCGTTTTCGTTGGACGACGGTTCATTTGTCAATCACTATCCAGTGACCACGGAGGATGACCAACTGGCCAGTGTAGCCTATGATGCCGAAAATCGATTCTTATTGACAACTGTTCTCCGCAATTTTCAAGAATGGTACATTCAAGTCTATGAAATCTCGACCATGCGTCTCCGAGACGAGATACCTTGTCCGAGCGAGGAAGGAATGCGCGTCGCCAACAGCTGGTACCGATGGTTGACTCCCGTCTCCGCCAGCCGAGTCATCGTCAGCACTGGCGATCGCAATCGATCGTCTTTGTGGATGGTCAATTTGCACAGTCGTCGTTGGACCACTCTGCACACCCGCACGAATTCCGCTTTCCGCAAAGCGGCCTTTCATCAACCGAAATCAAAGAACTACAAAGAAGGACTTTTGTACGTTCCAGATATGCATAATAAAAGTGTGGTTACTTTTATCATGAGCCGAGCCACCTGCGAATTGACTAATGCTAACGAAATACGCACTGAAGAGTTCAATCGCGAAATGCCCAATTGCGTGCTAGCCAGTGGTGGCACGTTGCTGGTGGGAAATTGGAACACTGGCAATCTGATCGTGGCCGATCTGGCTAAATGCAATTCTCAAATCTTGACTTGCGTCGGACCGAAAGAACTATTCAATCTATGTTATGTGCAAGGTGAAGGGAAACTATTGGTACTGTGCAAAAAGAAGGAACTGATCGAAGTATACTCTTTGTAATATTGTAAGTGTGACCCGATTCAACCAAGATTACCCATTTATTTGTTTTGTGGTTATTGAATTATTGGGCGTTTTTTTAAATTAACTATGTGTCAGGAGAATGGCACGGGTACGTACTGTACTGACTCGAATTTCTCCTTCCTGTTGGTTTTCTTATTTTGATCTTACTGCTTTGGTAATCTGTATACTGTATGTACGTTGCTTTGGTAAAGGTGGAGGTTTGACCTGGGCAATGCAGTGATTCTATCAGACGGATGTACAGTTTATGGAGGAAGAGAATGTCCTAGAAATGGGAAGATTAGAGGCTAGAAAATCCAGCAGCACAGCACTCGCATGCTACTGTCAAGAAGTTACCTAGGCACAGCTGCAGCGCAAATCATTGCCCAGTCGAGTATTGAGTTCTTGTCAATTGCATCAGAACATCAGAAGTCAAGACGGTGGCACTACCGTAACTAGTCCTTGTTCACTCTTACCGTTAGTTATCCTCCTATGGCCCAATAATTCCCCCTCAAATTCGCGCCGTGGAGAAGTAATGGGCAGTTCTATCCTGTTGCAGTCAGTACGTTCAATAATCCATCCTATCGATGCAATCATGATTTTCGATGGGGGAGCAAAAGAACTTCGGAAGAGGCATTTAAAAACTAAAATCACTGCAGCCTCTGATAGTACATGCGTTAAATGCAGAAATGCGCTGCAATTTTCCGCGCAAGTAGTTTCTCTCCTCTAAACTCACTTTTTATCAGGCTCATTTGAAGTAATAATTTCCTAGGATATTGAGCGTTCACGGTGGCACTATGTAGGCACCTACAGTATGTGCCGGCTGGAAATTTATTAGCATCGGAAGGGGACAGTATGCCTGGAGTTCGCATTAGCGAGAATGATTTTGCGAGAAATTTTTTGATAGATCTGATAAAAAGTGTATGTAGAAGTGATCAGAAAACGCCACTACAACTGTCTTTTGCTTCCATTTTGCATATGCAAGGCTGGGCACGTTAAACGTTGGACATGGGTTCGCTCAGGCAGTGATAAGGCGTTGACGAAAGGAGAGGGGTCTAATTTAAACGTTAGCACTTGCTGCAAGTCCGTTCTTTTGCAGATATGGGGATACGGACTTCGCTAATTGTTGCCTGACTTTCCTCTCAGGCTCTGACAGTCAAAAGCCATTGATTTTGGCTTCTGAAAGTTGAAGTTGCTTTTTTGAACGTCTTCACGTAATCATACATTAGTTCCTTTTGTAAGGTGTGTAGTGTTCGATCTCCGTCTTGGATCCAACGTTGGTGCCGGTCATCGATTATCAAAGTAGCAACCATGATCGTATCGCCCGGCCAAAATACACCGGGGACTCCAGAAGGCCTAATACCTAATTCTATGATGAAGCGGGTGATATTGATGATATATGCAAATCAAACCAGTCGGGAAGTATATAAGGGAGTGTTTGCCTCTTTCTAGGTGAGTGTGTGCCGCGTCATCGTGGTGCGGGTTGTAATAAACCAGAGATGAACTTTTTTTACCGTTTGGCAAAAGAAGCTCTTTGGTGATTCTGTTGGACGAGAAGCCCTGATCGTTAATCCGCTAAAATTACACACTGTTAAGAAACTCTTGGCAACATAATGTTCTGCCACACTTGACGCTAGCAAAAATATCTCAAGTCCCTAACAAAAAAACCCCACGTTTTCGATGCACAGCAGGTTTATTACGCTATTTTACTCCATCGACATTCTTGCGCCTCCTGTATCGGCGATGTCTCCGATGGAACGCAGAATCTTGCTTCAATTTTAAATCAAGGAGGACTTGGCTGCCAGAACGTGCTGCATTGTCCATGTATGAGAACATGTTTTTAATACGAATATTATGCGTCCTATAGAGACAGTGCGACCGACCGTGAGTGCCATAAAAGTCCCCTCATCGAAAGTGGCTGGCCTAGTTTCCATTTTTAAGACTCTGGGGCTGCATAACAGGCGTGTGCGTGAGTTTTTGTCGTTCCTCAGTTATCTGCAAGGCATATATTGCACAAAGTGCGGCTTATATTTTGCTCCAACTTCAAATCATGCTTACTGACAGCCAAGAGGAACATTCAAACGAAATTGGGCCTGCTCATAGCAAACATGGTTCGAAACATATTAACATGAACAATATTTTTTATTTGAAGCTGTCACCTCCGTGATCGATGACTTCTTCAGTCGATTCCTCCGGCCAGAGATGGTGCCTTTTTCTTGGTAAGTGTCTCCCATTCTTGAACCAATGTTTGCTTCAGACCATCTAAACTACGACATTCGCCTTGACATCCGCAAACAAAATAATCCAAGGGATAGTATTTTACTTCCAGACACGTAGTGGATCTTGCAACTACATGGGACTACTGTACAAAACGCGACTGCATGACTGTGAGACCTCATCTCACAAGTCGTTAAGTACAGTAGTAGTTTACTACGACCGCACCGCACAGGAGGAGGCACGAGTATAGAAGACTGACTAGGATACCAACAGAAGGTTATCAGTGCAGTGCCACAAACAAAGGCAGGGATAAGGAGCCTGTCAGCATGAGGAGCAAAAGGGACCATTGATATGAGAATAAGCACAATTTCTGGCAGTGAACTAGAAAATGCCGTCACAATCACACACAAAAAATATTTCGTGGTAGCAGAGGTAATGAGTCAGAGCCACTTGTCAAAATCACACGTCTCAACTCGTCGTTAGCTGCACCCCCTACAAATTCGTGACCACACTTTTTACTAACGTGTCATCGTAAGCGCATCATCGTGCTTTTATGCCATGATGACTGTACCTCTCAGTGTCAACCGTACAGTTTACCTAACGGGCATCTTTGTTCGAGACCATGGTCACGTTTCCCGAGAACTTAGCTTCTCGAGAGTAGTGGCGCCTGGCGGCCATGTGACCTAGATTCGAGCACAGCACTCTTAGAAGCGTGTCGTCGATGGTAGCCGACTGTTGGCTATGACTAACTTGTCAATAAATGGACTGGTCAGGTGCGAGCCTTTGAGCCTCAAAAGCACTTTGTGTTGCGCACACTGACTAGTCCAAAAGAAAGAGGCGAAGAAAACGGTCGCTGGCGGTCTAAGCCTCCGAGAACATGAAGAAAACCTGGATTCTAGTGCTTTCGATACTGATGATTTCTTCTTTATTGATTGAATGTGCAGAAATCAAAAAGAAGGTACGCTGGTTTGATGAGCTTGCAAGGCCTTTCTGATGATAGCAATTTTCAGGAGCGAAAGGGCCGAAAGCCATTCAAGGATCGCATCGAACTTTTGCGCAAACGAGTCAAACGGTGGCATTGCCACAGCCCATACGGAGGTGGCGGGGGAGGGTTTGGTTTTGGCGGCGGCGGCGGCGGCGGTGGCGGTGGACGTGGATTTGGTGGCGGAGGCGGCCTGTTGGGCGGTTTGGGCGATATGGACCCGACAACGCTGGTCCTATTAGCTCTAATGAGTGGCATCGGAGGTGGCGCAGTTGCACCTATAGGCGGTATCGGTGGCGGCGTGGCTCCATTGCCTCCGAGCGTTCCACTGAAATCGAACTCACCAGAGCCATTGGCCAAATCCATCGATGAATTGACCGAAGAGGTGCCTTCTTCGGAAAAGGCATCGAGCGGAGGCGAAGCGAACAGAAAGGCCAGTGGCCACGTCACTCCTGGCAATAGATGCGCCGACAGCAGCGAATGCGTGGCCAATGCAGAGTGCGTTGAGGCCTTGCGACAGAAGTATTGTGTGTGCTCGCACGGACGACGACCCAAGGGTGGCATATGCGTGTAAGCAAACACCATCTAACACATTCTTTTGCTCAGCTCAGGGAAAACGAAAGTATGCGCTGAGAATTCCATAAATGGAGCATAGCACTCGTTTTGTTTGGTTTGTCTTATAAGTTTATTTGGACTAGATCTGCCGTTCCAACATTTTAGGACTACCTAATTTTTGTTTGGCTTATGAGTAAATGTTGACCTGCTAGCCTGTTGTAGTCTTCAAGGACAGTACACAAGTTATGATCAACGACAAGATTCCATCTGTCAAATTACGTAGTGTAACAGTGTCACAGCATAATTGCATGTGTGATCAATCTGCATCAGTGACACAGTTTTCGTTATAAATACCCGCACAGTCCGAAGCTAAGACATTCGAGCTAGAGCTTGAGAAAGTGTCTTGTAAAAGCGATTGGCCAAAGCCGACTAGAAAATGTCTTTCTCTGGACTTTTCTCATTTGCCTTGTTCATGCTGTTCATGCAACGAGCACAAATGGCTGCGGATAAACTGGAGAAGGAGCGTAAGTGGCCCACTTGGCTGCACTTGCTGTGCTCGAGTGTTTACGATATCCTTGCTGCAGGTGTTTCCAAATTCAAACGGAGCTGCAATGGTGGAAGCTGCGGAGGCGTAGGTGGGTACGGCGGAAACGGTGGCGGGAGTGGTGGGTATGGGAATGGTGGTTGCAATGGCGGCGGGTGCAACAACCACAACAACAACAACAATGGTGGCTGTTCTAATGGCAATTGCAATAACAACCGCGGAAACGGAGGAGGAAGAAGCGAAAGCCACACCAGACCAGCTTCGTCGGGACTGAGTGTTCGCGAACTGCTTATGCTCCTCCCATTCTTATCACAACCACGAGCCCCATTGCCTATCTATGCTGCTGCTCCAGCTCCAGGCGCGGATCTTGCCTCTGGTGCCTTGGCCCAGTTGGCTCGAGTTATCACTCGCAGGCAGGTGGATGATAACGCCATGAAGTCACGAGCTACCCAAGCCGAGCTGAGAAACCAACTGAGACGACTCATGATGGAGGAAGCCAAGAGAATGGCCTCAATCATTGTCACACCGCATCCTCCCTTTGGACCAAACTTGGCAGTGCCAACCACCACCATTCCCCCACCAACGGCCACATGGCCAAGGACGACTCCCATCCCACCAAGCCAAATCGTAGACGACTACGATCTCTCGCCGGAGCCACTGCATGACCCGCGTAGAGGTAAAATATCCCCCGGCGATGTCTGCAATAAGGATTCGGACTGCGTTCCTGGAGCACGATGCCAACGAGGAGCCGTTGCTGGCTTGCTCAAGTATTGCGTATGCAAAGCGCCATTGCTCGGATTCGATGGTCTCTGCGTGATGCCTGGTTCGGCTGGCTTGCCACGTGGTCGATAAGCTCTGATTCATTTTCAAGCTGTTCACACCGCCAACTTCGCTATGTAATTTTATGTGCCTCAACTTTTCATGCACGTCAGTAAAATTGCCGCTTTTTAATCACACTAACCCAAATACCGCCCAGTGCTGGAGGCACAGGCTCTTATTAACTTCATGGTTCAGATATGGAAAGTCACATCGTCGAAAATAATCTGATCGCTTCTGAAAAGGCTCACTCCCTCCAAGTGCAAGGTGCAACTTCCGTGATCCGCCGTGCCCAAAGGCCCATTTCATTGCATGCCCAAACCAACAACATCCTGCTCATAAATACGCACTGTTTGCAGTATGCCACACTGGCAAGAGGGATTTATTGCGGGGAGAACATGCACTAAATTTATCAGAACATGCCTGACATGAGATTGGCTCAGTCTGTTTTTGTATCCGTGCTAGTCGCTAGCCTGGCTGCTTCATAACCTGCTCCTCTTCATTCTGCGCTCACGCAATGCCACTCCACTGTTCATGTTTTCCCAGGATCGAGACAGGGGTCAAAATGTGGGCAGTGACAAAGGGAAATGATGCAAAAATTTTAACGGGCTCACGAGGTTGTGGTCAAGCGTGGCAGGCGGTCTCAAAGTGACCAGCCGATTTTGCATTTTTGTGAAGCTATAAACTTAGGGAGACATCGAACTCCACGGGGAACGGCTTGATCATGAGTGTCAGGTGGTCTCGTTTTCCCAGGGGGTGATCGCTGCCCCGTAGGTTTTTGGGCTTGAATCAATTTTGCGTTGAGCACACACAGCAGCGTCCCTCTGCGTCTTCATTTAGGAGCACCTACACACGAGGGCGTCCGGGACAGGACACTGATTTCCTCGAACGATGGCGAGGGCTCTGATCCTTGCTGATGTTCGTCTACTCGTTTAACTTCCGTCTCAGCACATCGACTCTACTTGGTGAGTCGCCCCTGGCCTGGCGTGCAAGGTCAGCGAGGGTTCGCTAGCCGACCTCTATCACCGGAGATTGAACCCAGGAGGAGCCCGACCGCTCGCTGCCTTGCAATACGGATAGATGAGCGCCGAGCCACCTGCGCCAGCGAGGCCGCTGCTGCCCCGTGTTGATGGAAGATCCTGCCAGTCGTCTCCCTGTTGGCTCGATGATACGTAGCATGCGATTCGGGAAGATGCTGTGATGTCGGGTCGTCTTCACCTTGTGCGTGAGCAGGCTATGGCTCTGGTTGTCGATCATGAACGAAAGAGGTTTGGGTGGACACGATCCTACCATCGCGTATCGTACGAGTGCTTCAGCTAGCGAAGTCTCGAGCCCGTGAGCACCTTGAAAGGTGCATGGCTTCCAATGGGCAAGTCCCCACCTACAGTAACTATAATTCCTCAGAAGATCCGACCCGTGTAATCAAGCCTGGCAGGCTTAGGAGGGAGGAGGCCGACCGAAGTCTCAGTTTGGACATTTTCTATGCCTGAACTGTTATTCAAGTTTTGTTCATGTGTCTAAATTTTGATCAAGAGTAGAAGAGTTTGAGCTGGTTTAGCAATAGACTTGTTGTTTTAGTGTATCAACTTCCTTGTGATCCCATGTGGTCTAGTGGCTAGGATTCGTGGCTTTCACCCACGCGGCCCGGGTTCGATTCCCGGCATGGGAAACGTTCTTCTTTTCGAATTTTTTGTTCATTTTTCCAGTGCAGAAGAGTGAGTGTTATTAGCTGGACGGTTTACAATGGCGACGTACTGTGACTGTACATACAATATCTGCACTGATTGTCATTCTGC